>BMAV01000836.1:241802-421038 GCA_019973955.1 Trichonephila inaurata madagascariensis
TAAATGACGCAAAATATAATGAAAATTATCTATTTATGCGCTTTTTTAAAATCACGGTTTCGTACCTAAGTCGGATACCTTAAAATAAACATGTTTATTGGTATTTTAAAAATATAAATCCTGTTTGGTGTGTTATTTAGATTTATATTGCATTTTCTCGATGATGTTTTATAGATTTAATGTTTACCTTTTTATATTCAGTTTTGAAAGTGTCTGAGACAGCTTACTTATCCCTAAAATGGAGCGAAAACATCTTAATTCTAACATGAAAATATATAAATATTTATTTCAATTATATATCAGTAGTTTAAATTTGAAAAAAAAAAATGTTTGTAACATTTATTATAAAGAAGTTTATTAATGTCAGAGGTTTATTTAAATGTTTTTTCGTAAGCAATTTTCGAAATGATACAATACATTATCTGGTCTTACCTATCTTCCATGAAAAACATATTAGACAATTAGATAAACTGTCTTTATTCAAACACATTGTAGTTTTATTTGGTTTATAGAGAGTTTACACAGCATTAGACTATTGTCTTATACAAGGTATATTGTCTCATATGAAATACACACAGATAAAAAATATTTACTTAAGCAAAATAAAAATAAATATGTTTAAGAGGCTCTATCTTGCTCAACTAATTATATTGCCATTTCATGATACTTGTTTATCCGTGTAAAACATAAAAACATTAATAAAAAATGATGGCACTGTAAAAGTGTTGTTTCTAATTCGTACATGGGAAATAATAACCTAATTTTTTTTCTCATAAGCTCTACAGAAAATTTAAACAAAATATTCTGTCAACTATCTTTTCAGCAGAAAACTTTTTAGGGATCAACGTTAAAAGACACAATATTACTCGTTCTCAAAATGATGTTCCTCAAGAAACGGTTTAAGTATCAATGGAACTATTTGATATCCGTAAAAAACGAAGAGTCGTAAATATTGCAGCAAAATTTATATATCCTCTAAGCCGTCGTCTTAATTTACGAAAGATGAAAGCGCCTATAGAAAACTTGAAAAAAAAATGAGTACGTTTTTCATTATATCAGTGAAGAAACAAAAGCGAGGCTTGGTTTAATGATTAAAAAGAAAAAAAAACATCAAACAAAAGTTTCTTTGTATGAATGATTTTTTTTCTCGCTACTGCACAATGAATATCAGAGTCATTAGTGATGGCGCAAGAAAACTTGACAAGTTATTTAGATACCGAAATACAACGATTTCCATTGAATCCTTGCTCGATTTGATTTGAATTGGCGGTATTTTTAAGCTGTAAGAGGTCTTATGACGACTCCTAGTTCTGAATTCCTAATTCGTTAACTGCTAATCCAGTTTGTAGATGTAAAAATAGAAAGTTAGAAGTTACACATACACTCACATATATAATATATAAATTTGTGTTGTGTGTTTGCGTGGGGAAAATAAATTATAAATGTGCTAAATACCTGTCTCATAAATTTTGATAAAGCCACGTCAAAAATTCAGAGCAATGAGATATGGAAGAAATCATAGATTTTGAACTTTTAGATAATGATCGAGAATAAAATATTTTAGTTTCAAAATCGTTACAAATATGCAAATATTTAAAAATTAATATTAAAACAAAAATTACTTTTAAAAAAGGGAAAATGTGATTGGACGGGATAAAAATATTTAAGGGTTTATTTGAACCCAGTGCTTTAAAAAATAAAATTTTGGATATCAAGCCTTTTTGCAAATCAAGCATTGTAAAATTGGATACTTTTAACTATCTAATAAAATGGTAAGATTTATTAAATAAAAAATTTTAATTTGAAGATTTATTAAAATGTAGTTATAATTTTTTTATAGTCGGAAAATTATTGAAATAAAATATTTTCAATATGACTCTTATTTTCATGTTTATTTTAAATATCTAAAATTTATTTTGAGCATTTGTGTGCATGTCATTCAACTTATTACATCGATAATATTTTGAAGACTTTATTCAATTAAACTTTATGTGGAATTATTTATTGCAAAGATGGAAACTTAGAATCTTTATTTCCAATAAACAAGTAATTCTTCATCATTAAAACGTAAATAAAACATTTATGAGTAGTTATTTATAAATAATCATAAAGCATTTTAAAACTATATCTGGAAATATTTATTGTTTATTACGTGGAATGGATAATATTAGGGCCTTATGCAAAGTCATGTTTTGCCTCTAATATTTTAAAATTGGTTAAATACTTGGCATCTGACAGGCTTTGGCCACCTAGAATCCATGGCGCCCTGCGTCATGGTACGGGGGGGGGGGCGTACATTACGCAACTTTTTATTACTGATCTGGTAACGGATTCTATTCACGTTTCTGACTAGTTCTCTTGGGAAATTTATTTTAACTGTTGTATGATTATGAAATCGCTTTCCGTGGAGGAACCGTGATTTATACAAATGTTAGTTGCTAACGAAGAGAGAGAGGGGGGAGTCGATCCAGTGGCGTAAGGGAGAACATTTGGGCCCCCCTGCAAAGTCAGGTTTCGGGACCCAAGCTG
Source organism: Trichonephila inaurata madagascariensis (assembly GCA_019973955.1). NCBI lineage: Eukaryota > Metazoa > Arthropoda > Arachnida > Araneae > Nephilidae > Trichonephila > Trichonephila inaurata. Next base: position 244,332 of record BMAV01000836.1, read on the forward strand.
GAATTTGCAAAATGTAGGTACTTGGTGGTAGTCAGGTTTTGGGCCCCCTTGAACCCTGGGCCTTCTCACAATGTGGGGGTGTACGTTACGCCACTGAATCGATCGTCGTCAGACTGATACTGAATTTAGAGTGTTAAAGAATTGAACGCATCGGAGTTTCAGAAAAAAGATATCCCAACGGAGAAGGATCGTCAGAGCTGAAGAATCAACCCGTGGGTGGCACAACAGCCCATGACGGGCTAAGGCTTACTGGAACATTTCAGTTTTCGTGACCTTGGGTGCTGAAGTGCATGAGTAGGTGTTCCGGTAAGGTGGTCAGTCAGACGCGAAAGCCTCAGTGTTTAGTTACCAAGCAAGCGTGGTACTCATTTATCGACCTTTGAAAGGAGGAAAGGCTGGTTTGACCTTGCCAATTCGTTGCTTGAGCCCCGAACCTGTGGCGTGGAAGCGTGATGCTCTACTATTCGGCCACTTGTCCTCAACCATCACAGATAAATGAGTAAATTAATTGTTATAGATATCTAAGTCAGTAATTAAATTGACCGTTCCCTTTGCTTAAGCTAAGATTTGATGCATAAAATAAAGACGTTGATTATATTAAAATGGCTCTTGATTCTGTGCATCTAAATCCACACAAGTGACTGATGGGCTGTGATAAATTAAATAGTATGACAATATTTCCAAATTCATATGATTGCGTTTGGAGATATGCATTTAAACAGAACTACTATGTAAAGACTTTTTGATTTTGAGAAATTCTCTGGACGATTCGCGCCCCAAAATATGGATACTACATTTGTATTAGTTAGAAAAATATGGTCCAAAAGTTTGTTTTTTTGAGATTTTTCATCTTTATACTGTTACTTTATACGAAAATATATGAAATCGAATTTGATCAAAAGAAAAATAAAGGTTCTATTGCATGAAAGTCTTTTAAGATCAGTATTAATTTATACATGTGAAACTTAGTCCATGCCTCGAACAGATGAGCTCATGATAAGTATCTACGAAAGGAAGATTTTAAGATTTATTTTTGGAGGAATTCAGGAAAATGGAACGTAGCGAAGAGGATCAAATTCAGAGCTCTATCAATCATACAAAGAATCTGACATTGTTAACTTCATCAAAATACAACGAATTAAATGGGCAGGTAGGTCACTTTGTCAGATTGGACGAAAACCGCACCACAAAAAAAAGTCTTCAATTTCCAACAAAATGGTACACGAGAAAGTAAGACCAAATCTTAGGTGGATTGATGGCTTAGAAAAAGATCTCCTAGTTTTGAGAACTAAGAATTGGAGAACACTAGCAGGAAGAAGGCTGGCCTGTGGAAAAGGCTCTTAGAAAAGGCCCACCCTGAGCTGTCGAGCCACTGAGGAAGGAAGGATACTACTTTAGCACCTATGCAATTTTAGTTTTGTAAAGTTAGAAATTTTTAAATAAGAAATTTAAAATATTCAAAAATTCACAAATATTCCCTACATAGCTATTTCCACATCTTTTACAAACATCGGTACGTAAGACTTCCCAAATTTTTAACATTTCCTGAATGTTTTTGTTTCGTCTAGCTCTAAAGTATTATTTCATTTCTTGCACTTAGCCTCATTTGAAGTTTACATCATTAGTAAACCGGATAGTGAGGAAAAGTGTGGTAAACTGCAAAGTTGGCATTTGCGCTCAAGTTGCGATCGTCTTTTTCTTCCAACCTTGGAAGTTAAAAACGCATGCGCTGGAGATGGTTCCTTATTGTTGACATCTTCAAAAGACTTAGCCAAAACCATCAAAAATAAATGCTTTGACTGTAAAATGGCTCCATCATGTAACAAAAAAAAGCCCATCCATTTTTTCAAGCAATTTCACTCTTTTTTTGGAAGTGTAATTTGCTGTGTTTTAGAAATTTGGTAATGTTCCATGATTTTGCTACAACCAGTTCGTTAAGTTATTAGATTTCTTTAGAACTGAAGTTAGTGCGTGTTTCTAAGAATGTTTTAAAATACAAAACTCGGTAAAGTAACAGTATTTTGGAATTCAGAAAGTTATGGAAATTTTAATTTATTCAAGTTTTCAAAAATGCGTTTGAAAACTTGAATGTAGTCTACATCATTCGGGCAAATTTTTAGTGTTTAGGAATCAACAATTTCTGAAATATCTTCAATATTTTATTAAACAAAAATACAAAGTCTTAGGAATAAAAAACCATTAAGTTCTGAAAATGTCACTAGAGCTATAGAAATCTTCTATTTTTCCCCATTTAAATGTAATATTGTGTTTCCAAGAGGAGTAATATGTTTCTTAATTCAAAGTGAAGCAAAGTATCTACTCTGTGTAACAGTGTCGTTAGTTATGAAGCTGAAATAAAAGTTTTCAATCGGCTTTAAAGAATCAGGCTCTTCTCTATTTATTGCATATGTTTATAAATGTAGGCATATAATAGTGATTCAATGTGACTAGAAACCAGTTTTACTTGTTTCATTGATGTTTCAATAAAACAAACTGCTTCAATTATTGTATTAATCAATATAAATTATGGCGTAATTGTATAAGATTGTGAGAAAGAGGACAAAGGCGAGATGAATTTTTAAGTGTAAAATATTTTCAGATAAATATGTGCGTTTTTTATGCCCATACATATACGCTTATGATATTCTGCCCTTAAGGTATCCGACTACTTTCGGAACCGTGATTTTGAAAAAGCGTATAAATGGATAATATTTATGATATTTAGTGTCACTTAGATTAGAAAATGTATATAAAATTGTTTTAAGAATAGTATTACAATAAAACATTATTTAAGTGCAATATTTTGAGAAAAAATGAACATAGAATGACCCATTTTCAAAATATTCTCCATTTGTGAAAAATGCTTCTATTATAATAATATTTTGTCTGTATATAGATCAGACCTCTGTACAAAGGCTCAACTAGAATTTTTGAAATATATAACTCAGAAGTGGGTTTATCCATGTTTTACGACAACAGAGGGGAGACATTTTAAGAAAAAAAACCTTGATAATTATTTCAATTGGTGGTAACTCTGAAAATAATGTGAATTTTTCAAAAATCGGAGTTGAGCCTCTGTAAAGATATCTGAGCTATATACAGGCAAAATATTATTATAATAGAAGTATTTTTCACAAAAGAACATTTTGAAGAAAGGTTATTCTGTTAATTTTTTGCCGAAATAGTGTATTTAATTAATTTTTTTTTTAAAATGTCCTTAAAACAATTTTATACATGTATTCTAATCTAAGTGACACTAAATGTCATGAAAATTATCCATATATGCGCTTTTTTAAAATCACGGTTCCGAACGTAGTCGGACTCCTTAAAAAATTCCTAGTCTTTAAAAAATACTCTATTTTTTCGCTTAAGTTTAAGTTTTACTCAACATTAAAGCATTTTTGAAACTTAAAAAGTTTTTATTGATTTATTTTTGTTGAAAGATTTTGTAGTGCATTGATTTTCGTATAGAAATCAGTAGTGTTTTAAAATACGTTTCTCATGACATTAAAATTTTTTTTTCTGCATATTCTTTAAAATGCGCTAATACATCTTTAAATTAGTTACACAGTAGAGCCTTACTCTTTGTAATGATCAAACAAGATTAAGCCAAAGATAGTATTTGAATTAATTTAGTAATTGGCTGCCTCTCGAAGTTTCTTTCTTAAAACTAACTTGAGGTTTTCTTTAAGGTTATTGACATTTCTAGCAGCCTTTTTCTTACAGGAGAAACATAATATGTGCAGATATATAGTATAGGTATTTAAAGTGGATTTAGTAATGAATAATACTCTCTTTTGTAAAACCATATTGCCGAGTACTGCTTCAGTGAGTAATTTTCAAGGAATATCTTCGAAATTATGAGAACTTTGGGTTTTTTTTTTTCATAATCTCACACTTGAAAGTAATATCAAACTCTAAATTTTCTTAGTATAATTGTGCTGCTTTTCATTTTAGTAATATAACAAAAAATATTTACATATAACGAAGAAAAATTATATGGCAAAGGGTATATATCTAAATATTAGTATTGAATATTTGCTTAACATTTGAATAAAATTTTAAGAATATATCCCAATATATATATATATATATATATTTTAAGTGATAATGCGTGTGGTCTTAAGGAAATCTTATCGATGATTTTTTTTTTATTTATTTACTCGTATTATTTTGAATAAAGTAAAACTGAGCAGAGAAGAACTGATTAATTAAACTACTTGATATTATGATAAGTTTTTAAAAGAGATGTATCACTCGCAATTTTAATTTAGACGCTGAAAAATTTAGAGATGTCATGCAAGATTTTTTTCCAAAATCTAATTTGTCTACTTTCTGATACAATTGTATACTCTGTCAAAAATTAACACTTGTTTCGTTGTTTTCATGCAGTTTTTCTTTTTGAAAATATTTCTGTGATTTATTATTTTAAATTTTAGTTTTTTTTTTCTTTAAAGAGCCGGGGCCCCCCTTTTTTTTAAAAAAAATTATCATCACTTTAATTATATTAGAATGCTTTTAGAAATACAACGTATCATCCCGATATAAAGAGTGAATTCAATATATTGAGGAATTTTTAAGATTTTTAATGTTTTCATAAGAGCAATGATAAAATTTCATAAAAGTATATGTGCTGATAGAAGGAATCATGTCATATCTTTGGTTAAAATGTGTTGCTGTTTACTTTAAGCGACGCGCAAAACAGTAGTTAATGAACCAAGCTCTAATTTTTCTTTATTAGAAGCACGTTTCCGCATTCCTTTTATGGACAGATGTCAAACACTTCGGAAGCAATTAGGTAAGTTTATATTCGCGAATATTCGTACGAATGATGTAACTAAATATTCTTCCAAGATGCCACATTCCATTAGCTTAAGAAAACATCAAGTATGCGTTTCCTTCAAAAAAAAAAAAACTTAGAAAGTAACGCTTGTAAAATTAGGAAATGTAATCTGTTTTCAAACATAGCATAACAAGTAATACAGTAAATTGAGTATATTAAAAAATAATTGGATAAGAAAACCTCTTTTGATATCGAAGGCAGGACTTCTCGTATTCCGTCCTCAAATTCTATGTCCAGTAAAGATTTTTTTTTATGTCGATTTCGGTAATATGTAAGCTGCTTGGCTCAATTTTTCTTTTTACGATACAAAAACTCATAATAATACACATTCTCAATAAATCTTAAAAAAACGAAAAATAACAGCCTTGTTGTAGGATTTAAAAATCTCTATTTTATACTACTTTCAATTAACTTTCTCTGTTTCTGTTTATTTATAAACTAATTTAAAATATTTCATTTAAAAGTATAAAACCTTTGATTTTCGATATAAATTTTTTTTAACCAGTTAAAAATTAATGACACATTTTCATCCTTAATTCGAAATGTTACTACATGAACTAAAATTTTATTACATTCTTCGTTGGGCGCGTTTTGAAAAAGCATTTTTCTTAAGAGATTTATTTAATTTATCAAATAACTATTAAATTATTGAGAGAAAATATAATTATGAAATCTTAGAATTCATTAGTTTTCCTTCGTTCCCAAGATATTTTATATTTTGAGATTACATGAAATTAGTGAAAAATTGATTTAATGGAAAATATGTTACCTCCAAAATACCTCTGGAAAAGTGAAATTTATTTGTTTAAAAAAAGTAAAATGTCATGTTAAAAATAAAAATTAAAAAAGGTACTTATTTTAAATTTATGAAAGTACAATTTTTTTAAAGTTGGATTGAGCTGGCTGGGTGGTGTATTTGGTTAAGTGCTGGCCCTCTACGCCTAAGTTTGCGGGTTCGATCCCGGCCTAAGGAGGTGAATTTTTATGATGCAGAAAACCGACAGAGTCCATGTTGAATGATTGTTCGGCATGTTAAAGTTTCTTAGAGTGCCTGTTTGGCTTGTGTGCTTTCGACAAAATTAAATTCCTAGTGCTTTTTTACATCGTCAGGGAGGAAACTGGACGTCAAAATTACATTACGGGGATTAGTATCCACCTATCTGGTGCCGCACTAAAAAGTAATATCCACTCCCGGAAAATGTGCTAGGTCTCTGCAATGGTAAAATAACAAGCCATAGCCCCACATTTGAAAAAAAGGATGGATTTAACCTTTGAATTAAATATAATAAAATATTTAACAGGGGATGAAATATTTCTTTCGAGAACATTTGATACTTCATAAATATAATTAATTTTATTTATTAAATTATTCAAGTATTTAATTTTTTACTTTATAACTTTTAGTAAGAATAGAAAATAAATTTAGTGAAGAATAACTGAAACACTGTACGTCCAATAACAGTTAATCAAAAAAGTTTTTTTAATGAAAGATTTTAGTGTGAATTGATCCTTATTTTTTTTCTTTGAAGTAATTTTTTAATCCTTTCAAAAATGTTAGTGGAATAATATTACAAATATTCATTCCTATGCGGAAAAATATAGATTTTTTTTTTATTTGTTAATGTTTTTCTTTCATGGATCTACATATTTTATTTCCATCATAAAACCAAGAAAAACATTATCAATAGAATGAAAAAAAAACAACAGAGATTTAAAATTAAAGATTTGTTATTTAATTTTACATTTCTTTATTTTCTGCTCTAGTTTTTTTTAAAAAAAAAGAAAAGAAAAAAATTTTATTACTCTCAAAATTCTACCAAATTAATTATACTAGTGTTTAGTTTCTAAAATACGTTACATTATTCAAAAATATTTATTAGTGTTTCTTTTATTTTCTCTTTGCTTATTTATATATATTTGATTTCTTACATTTTTTTACTTAACAACTTTTGCATTTTTATGAAATAATTATTAATTGAGAGATTATTAACCTTTACCCGTATATGATACATAAGTTTTTGAATAAAAATATTGCTTTACTAATTTCCTACATTAAAAACTGTTCCGCATCTTTTTAAATAAATTATTTGTTGATGGTCAATAATCAATACCATATTCCATTGTATGAAAAATAAGAGGCCGAATGTAAAAAAAAAATAATTTTAATTAATTTTGTTCGAAAGAAATGTATTATGTTCATTGGTGTTTTATCATTATTTTATTTCCTATCATACGACGAAAGTAAGTGTTCGATTCATCTTTAATTTACTAAAAATAATTAATTAAATTAGGAATTATTTCATAAAATAATATTTTAACTTGTATAACTTTATGCATTATTTTTCTTACATAAAATTGAATATGTACTATTTTCTATTACATTTTATCTTGAGTTAAAAATTTCAGATTTAAAAATTTATTGTTATCGCAGAAGAATTTTAATTTAATTATTATTTTTAACGTACCAAATTTGTTTTAATATTTTTAAATGCTAAGACAAAACTGTAAACTTGAACATTTTGATTTAAAGTTAATTTTATTGATTTGCATTAATAACCTATTTAATCTATAAAATAATAGAGAATTTCTCGAATGTTTTAATTAAGAATGTTTATTAAGATTATTTCAATAAAAATTTGATAAATTTACAATTATTCTAATCTGAGCCGAATTGAAATTTGTTTTTTGCGTGAATAACTTTCTCTCTCCCTCTCTCTTTGTTGTTCAACTTTTTCTGTTGGTTTTAAAAAATTTCATTCGGACACTTAGTATTGACAACTGAAAAAACATATTCTGATTATTATTTTTTTATAACAATAACAATTGTAATTCTCAAATTACAGTGACTACTTTCTCTATCCAAAATTCGTGTTATTTTGTCGATGGAATCGTTAAAACTGTCTGCTTATGCCTTGCTTCCTGTTCCTTCTTCGAGTTGAATAGTTTGAAAAGTGAGCAGTAAATAGTCTTATATGAAGCTGAATCAACACAGATACACGAAATCACTTCTTTTTGTTCCCATGAGCATTTGTTTAGCCGAAGGTTTGTATTTGTCTTTGAAACAGCATTTTGATAGGTGACTTCTCCTCACACGTTTGTTACATTCGATTAACCTCCAGATAAAAGCGCATCGGATATAATCAGGTAAAGTTTTCTATCGAATCGATGCTATTCAACGTGTAACTGATTTAGATTAAATAAGAATATCGAGAAAAATCAATATTTTAAATAATCATACCCCTTAATGAATGCTGTAATTGTTATTTAAAAGTTATTTATATTGAATTAATTTAGAGATTATTTTTTTAAATGTGAAACAATATTTTGAATACAATTTTTGTTTGGCTTTTTTGTTTTGTTTTGGGTATTAATTGAATGTGATTACTTAAATTATTAGGTAATATGCAATTTTAATGTAATTTCTATGGAAATCTATATTAATTTATACTATATTGCTATATTAATCCGTTAAGAAGTTTTATAAATATTTAGAATTATTAAAAATACAGTTTTATTATAGTTGTATTTATAAATTAAGGAAATTGTAAATAAACGAAAGTTATTGACTTGAATAAATATTACCGAGAGTTATATTATTTGCAAAATCTTTTCAATTATTTTTATCAAGCTTGATTATGATTGATCTGAGGTTCATTACAAAATAAGAAAAATTAAAAATTCTTAAAGAATAAACTTCACTTACGATATATTAAAGTATATTATTATAGTGAAAAAAATATTCTCTCTTCATAATTTGTGTTTTTAAATACTATAGACAGTTTTATGCCATCATAAAGTGTTTCTCTGAGGTGTGTCTTACTGCACACTATACCAGGGATAGCGAACCATTGGCACGCGTGCTGTTCATGGCACGCGACACAATATTTTGTGCACGCCAGCGATCAAAATGGTTTTCATTTTATTTCAAAATAACAAAGTTCATCACTAAGTATTACGAACAAACGCGAGTGATCAGTCGAGGTGCGGTGGGAAGCACACTCGTTTGTCAATGTCTTGCGTTAGTTACGTCGTGGACTACAATTGTTTATATCAATAATATTAAGTTTATCTACGCATATCACATAGTCCATTTCATTGATACAACTGTATTTTAAAGTTTATTTGTGCTATATTTACGATTTTTAAGCATTATTTAACATGGCTAGTTCAGCAAAAGAATAAAAGTGCAAGATAGTAAGTGTAACAGAGAATTTCAAATTTGGTCTAAATAGAAATATGTCATTACTAGTAAAGGTGACAAAGATGTGTGTATTATAAGTTCTGAAACAGTGAGGTATGCAGAACATCGTCTGTAAAACGGCATTCTGAAACAAATCACCAATCCTGTTGTCAAAAAAGTGAACCACAGCAAAAATCATTAATTGCTTAAAAACCGATTGGCAGATGATTCTAATTGAGCTTGTATTCTACTAAAAGTAATGTCTTACAATCCTAATATAAGTTATTTGTCATCCATACAATCTACAACAATAGAACTCGCACTAATGTTACTTTAATTTAAATTACACGAATAACTAAAATATTTACAATTATACAGTACAAAAGGTATTTTTTCGTACTAAATAGAGTTTTGTTTTCTTAGTATTTAGTTTTATTATTTTCCCAATAATTACAAGTCAAAATTATTTGACGGTACGTCTATACCTCTTTCAACACTTTTATAGAAAAAAATGGCACGTTGTTCCAAAAAGGTTCTCCATCCCTGTACTATACATTCATTAATTTTCATTTTCATGCAGTAAATGCGCAATGCCTTCATAAAGAACGTACTTCTTTTTTTTTTAAGGTTATTTGGGCAGTTAATTTTCTATTGTATTCTTAAGCAAACAATACATACACGTGCAGCACTATATTTTCTGAGAAAACACTCATACTTATTCTTTTTTAATGTTATTCTCGATAACCTGGCATTTTCAGCACCTTTTCTAGTGTATTCTGGCACCTTTTTGGTCTACATTAAGCCTAGTTTTCGGGTCTCTACTGTATAAGCATAAATCAATAAATTAATTAGCAAAAGTAAAAGCAAAGAATAACGAAGGATAGTAGTAAGCGATCAGCAATAAAAATAAAGAAAACGATTACTTATATAAAATAAAGAAAAAAAATTCTTAGATTAGGTTTCCCACACACACATCAAAGAAAGTACTTCGAAAACGTATTGACTGTAAAATTAACATTAAAAATTGGGAAACGAAAAATTGAAAATAGAATGTTCCATTCGAAGAATTGATAAAGACTTTTGCTTTTTGGTTTATTTGTAAGGATTTGTTGTCATTTTTACAAAGTCATTTGTCTGGTCTTCTTTTTTTAAATAAGAACTAAAATATCTTATGATTATATACTGTATTTTCTCGAATCTAAGCCGCACTTTTTTTCCATTGTTAATGCTACCGAAAATCGGTTGTGGCTTAGAATCGAAGGAAAAAAACATTCGTTGGATGGGGTAATTAGAGCAACTACAGGTTCATGCATATATTTAAAAGTTTACTATGCTGTGTTAAAATAAATTATTTTTCCCTTCTTATTAGTTTTCCTTTTAAATTTGTTTTAATTTCGTAAAATTGGATATCGAAAAACCATTGTACACTATTCTTTATTTTTCATAAAAAACTGGTTGAGAATTTGGGGTGCGACTTAGAATCGATGGTGGCTTAGATTGGAATAAATACGGTATATATAAATTTTTTGTAGTTTGAATTCACATTTTTTTAAAGAAGAGCTATTATTAACTCCGGACAAATATAATTATATCTTCTGTCAAGTGTGAGTGAAAAACGTTTTTGTGATTCCACGTCACACCATGTGTGAAGATTTCGAATCTAGGTTTGATTCTTCATACAAAATTCCCATTATTCCGTACAATGACTTTTAATGAAACTGGCATTCGAAACACACACACTTTGGCATAATTCATAATCTCCCTTCATGATGTTCACTACCTTAACCTCTGGACTGTAGCAGCCTAAGCTCTTAATGGTAAAATAGTTAAAAAATTAATTATTTGGAAATGAACTATATTTGTGCAACACGGTTAAAAAGTTAAAATCAGCTTTGTCAAAAAAAAAAAAAAATGTCGAAGCTTATCATTCTTTAAATATCCTACCAAAAAACAAATCTAAAACTTTACCACAATCTCCATCTCCAAATAAGCTATCGTATTTTTCTTCATGATATTTTAATCTGTTCAATAAACATTTAGTTTTCTATACGAGAGATTAAGTGATATATGATCAGTTGTAACTTCTATAGCCCAAGCTCATCCGTTACAAAAATATGATACTTGTAATAAAAAATTAAGCTCTTGAAATGATTTCAAATTTCAACAAGAAAATTGAGAAAAAATAGCCCAAAATTGTGTTATTGAAATTCCAAAATGTTATAATGATATTTATTTTAATCTGAATACTTCAAAAAAGAATCGTTCATATTTAATAGATGATAGCTTTCTTTTATTGATATGATTATTAATTCTTTTGCATTTCTTATAGATCTAGATCAGCGATACTCAACCTGTGGCTCGAGGGCCCCATCGGGCCTTTTTAAGTGGCCCGCTCATGGCTCATTGCTCTGAGAAATTAATTTATTTATGAAAGTTTGGTTGAAAATTCTTTGTTAAGAAATCAAATATATTAATTTTGCTTTTTGCTGTCGATGTCATAAGGGTGTGAATTTATATTTTTTTCTGATTAGTGATAATAGACAACTGTAGATTAGCGACCATTTTATGAATGAAACTAATTTTCAACTATCTTTCATATCTTGCAAGCGAAAAAGGTTGTCTCAAGACGATTGGCAAGTTGACTATTTTGTAGTGAAAAACAAACATGGATCAGTAATTGTTTGATTTGTCATGAAAGTGTTGTGTTTAAAAAATACCAATAAACAGGAATCGTTCTCAATGATACTTTTCCTCGAAGATCTCTTTCAAGAGGTGATAAATAGGCTTTCTTGAATAATATTTTTAATAGCAAAAAAAAAGTGTTTTGTCAGTGAAAATGCTACAGTGGTAACAAAGGCACTCTATGAAATTTGTTATATTATTGGTAATTGTATGAAACTGTTTACTGATGTAGAAATTGTGAAGGAGATTCTTAAATGCTTCGAATTCAGAAAAATTCAGTGACAAAAATAAAAAATAGAAAAGATAATTAAAAAAAGGCAAAATAAGAGTTTTAATACTTTGATCAATTTTCCACATTTAAAATTTTCTATGTTATCTTGGTCGTAAAGCATTTCTCCCCCCCCCTCTCCCCATCTCCATTAATCTTTATGTTGTGGCCCGCGTGATATAGCCATCATATGCATGCGGCCCGCTTGAAATAGCTAACATATGTGTGCAGCCCGGTAGAAAAAAGGTTGAGATCTAGATTATGAGAAATGTCAGCTTCGACAGAAGTCAAAGTAAAAATTGAAACATCGGCGTATAAAGAAAAGTTAAATAATTGTTCTTTAATGTAAATAATGTTCCTTTTTTATGTAGAGGATTATGCAACTATATTATAAATATTCAAAACCAAAGTATTTACGTATAGTTAATTTTAAATATTCTACAAAGATGAACAAATGATGGACCTTATTTTTAAAAATCATATTATCGAAACTACTGCACATATTACAATAAGCGATACATGAATTTAAAGAGAAAAGTACCACGTTTTTTTTCTGTTACTAATGTTATGTTTGATGTGTGGCCCTCTTGTTATACGTCCAATCTGTCATCCAGTTCGTTCCATACATTTTGTAGCATTACTCTATCAATGGTTCGTAATGCTACACAAATGCTTACTTATCATCCTCTGTTATTTGTTGAGTCAGTTGCAAACAATACGGTTAGAAATTTAACTTTTTTTCGAAAAATTTTACATATTTTTTTCTGGAGCATTCAATGTTTACAACCTGCAACTCTTCTAGACTTCCGTGGACTTTGAACCAAATTGTGCTTTACCCTCTCCACTGCTTCTTCCGAGACTCTTGGCCGACTGCTACAAGAAACCTGTTTTCTTACATCGCAGAATGCCCTTGTTGATTAGTGCTTTTTTTCCCGTAGCGATTTCTAAATGCACGTTACCCCCGAAATATGTGAAAAAAACCGCGCATACTCTAATACGCAAAAACTATTCACTGTGATTGTCGTCATGTTTGGATTTTAATCACAGTGATCTTCAATGCGAGGTTGATCCCTGGTGAAAAAAAAACTTGGTATATTTCTCTTTACACTCATGTATCACTTATTGTGGCATATGCAGTTGTTTCGAAACTATGATTTTTCAAAATTAGCTCCATCATTTATACTCACCCTGTATCCATGTAGACTTTACTTATGCCATAAAGAAAATATTTTTATTATATAATTTTTTTATCCACTGTTTGATGTTTTTCTTCATGTAAAATTAAAACAGTTTATTAGATGAACACTTTATTAGATTCTTTAAGCCCGGACATCCTGTATTATGCAAATATATAATCACTGGCGTAGCTAGTTCTGAATGGGTCCCGTATCAAAACTGCTTCGGGGCCCTTTTTTAGAAATTAAAGACCTGTTAGTGGTACATGTTGGGGCTCCTGTAGCTTGGGGCCCCCGTATCATTGATGCGGCTGCAATGGCGGTAGCTACGCCCCTGTATATATATATAACTGACTTTCTAATTTAATATATTTTACAATTGTTAAGCACCACTCGGTTGATTTTACAATATTCGAAAAATGATTGCAAGTTCAAAAAAGAGAAAGTAATGCACTTATTATTTTTATGGTTTATTCGGAATGATTATCCTTTGGCGGAATTTGCAATAAAATTGATTTTAAACACTTGTTAATTGTCTTACTTTAATATGCATTGGTTTAAATATTTGCTGACTTATTAAAAGCAATAACTTAAATAAATAGAAAACATAGTCTATGACAATTATGTTTTATTTATCAAGCATATAACTTCCGTTTTTTTTAATTTGAGGGCACAGGTTATCTGTACTTGCATGTAAAATATTTTGCGCGTAATATATAAAAGAAGTATATGTTTAAGATTCTTAAAATATATATAACGTATATTTAAACTAAAAGCATAAAATTTAAGCTTTTAGATGGCAAGAAAAAAATCAATCATACCGAAATATTACACAAATGTTTATTTAAAATAGTATATTTATGAGAATTTCGATGAGACAAAACATATCTTTGTAGAATTTAATTTGTGGATTAAATTTTTAAACTTCAAGCAATTTTAATATTTGCACTCTTAAAATTAAAATGTATACACAGTTATTATCCAAATTTATTTTAAAAAAAAAGGTTTTATGTCAATAGCGTAGTTGACATATATGAAGTACTTTTCAGGAGAGTGGGACTATCAATACAAAATCACAGTAAATATACTGTACACATACTGAGTAATAATACAGTAAACATACTGAGCTCAGAATAATTTGTTAAGAAATGTTTTTCATTAGAAGCAATACATGCACTTCTTAGTGAATAAATGTATGTATATTAGCAGGAGAAAACATTTCATTTTTCAAAAATGTATAATTTTTCAAAATGCATTAATAATTTTTAAAAAATAATTAATTAAACATTCATAATCTACTACTGTTTTCGAAGAAAATTTGATCACTTACCACTCTTTTCATATTTCCGTACTTTTCCGTTTCGTAGGCGCAAATCTCGCCAAGTTGACGTGATTGGCGACAACACACAATATATACATAAAAATATTAATAAATAATAGCTCCCATTGGTTTTTCATCCATTTTTGATACATCATGAAAAAGACCTTACTGATAAAAAAAAGCCTCCGACTTGTTTTGAAAATATGGTGGTAAAAAGTTACCAGCTTGAATATTCCGTTTGCATCTGTTGTATCACTTTTGGCAACTTAATTGCCTGCTCCAGCGAAACAGAAAAGTACCCATATTTCTCATTCATGAATTCAAGAATAAGTAACAAAGAAAAATGTTTCTTAAAAAAAACCTTAAATTAGTTAAATACTTCTAAAGATTACTTAGAATTTTTCTTATGAAAATTATTGTGTGTTTTTAATTAGACTTAACTCTCTTTTCATTAGATAAGAAAAATTTCATTTAATCGTGCATCATAAAGCTTTCAAAAGCAAAATGAAAGGTCCGTAGTTAAATTTGTATTTTATCATCTGTTACATATCCTCTTTTCTGTATCACCAATAAATTATTAATTTTAAAAATAAAATGATATCTTGAATACAGCCTTTTTAAATATATTTTCAACAGCTGTCTCGCAGAGAGCTATTGTGACCTTAGAGCCGGAATTAAATGGATTAAGTTCTAGTACAGATCTAAAATTATATTACTTTTTACTTAATGTTGAATCTTAGATGCTAATAAAAACAATCGGCAAAAACTGTACTCAAGAATAAAGACTCACGATATTTGAAGGTCAAACTTGAAAGATAATCTTGATTTCTCATTTTTAAGAAGGAACAGTTGCACTTGAAATGGCTGATATTTCTTTCGAAGGGCGTTTATACACTTACATAAATTTTTGACGAGTTAAATAAATATTTTAAATGTATTCAGTGGCTACCATACCACCCAAAATGTTTACGGAAGTTTATGCAGAATAAATATTACAGAAAGGCCTCTGTTAGGTGTCCAATAAACATTCGTGAAGAGTAATGTAATGTGTCTTAAGCAAGGAAGTTTTACGAAACGAATTTCCCCGTATTGTTTACAGTTTTCAAAATCGTAGAAAAAGATAGCCTTGTGTATTAAAATTAATGTTCAGGTCTGAGGAAGCGCTGCTATAAAGCAGTGGTGCCAACCCCCTAGCCGTGGACCGGTCCGTGGATCAAATGGTATCGGGAAATACAAATCTTTTTAACTTTCTAGGATTTTGATAGATGAGTAGAATATACATAAACTGGTAGTTGGTAGAGTTCAGTATCGTGAATAATAACCCCTGTTGCTTCCGTCAAATCCGATTATGAGAGGCTTCCAGAAATATAAGAATGTTTTGTCATAGCTAAATGAAAACGAAATATATCAACACGAAAAACTTATTTGCAAAGTCACAACACCTTACACTGTTTTGCATTGAAGTTGGCCTAGACACTAAGGCACTTATTGTAACGTGGGACCAGTTTTTTTAATTCCGAATTCCAGTTTTTTTAATTTCTCTTCAAACGCCGAAGATTTGAATCAGGATGTCAGTTTTTGTTTAAGCGCTGCATCATTTATGTGACCTGCCCAAATATTCCTTTACTTTCGAAAATAAGTGAAAATCACTTAGTGTCAAGCTGGAGCTGAAAGGAGAATATCCAAAAATTTCTCACTTGAAGTATTAAAATTCTCGCTGTGTTTGTTCTGATATATGAGGTCACGCATCGTAGTAAGAAAGACTTTTGAAGACGACATTCTATATCTCGAGTTTTGGGTAACGTGTCTAAGTCGTTGAAAAGTTTCATTTGGCTGAAAATTTTGTGCATTCAGAAAACGAATGACGACACTAGGCACTTCTAATTTCGCGGGATTTTTAGTGGGGGCAATCATTTTTAAAGATTACGGAACAAAGACGCATGACCGTTTAACAACATAATTTGGCTCACATTGAAGCAAATGAAGAAACTAAGTGACGCTTACACGTTCGCAGCGGTAAGGGGGGAGGGGGGGGTTGAACCCGGGCATGGTGCATACTCGTTCTTTACTTTCTGCACGACCCTCATAAATATCGTAATTTTTAGTATTAGTTATTCGAATTTAATATTATTATTTTTCTTAATGCTACAACGATTCAGATTTTTTTTTTCATTTATTTGTATCATAAAACAAAATGGGGAAGAAAGAATATCTCCTTCAAAATATCAATTTATTTTTCAGAATTAAATAATTCCTAAAGATAAATAGTTGATAATGCTGTGCTTTTCTAAACTGGATGTTTTAAAATCGATACATTTGCTTTTTTTAAAAAATGACATACATTGCATTTGGAGTTTCTGTTTTGCTATTGATATTAATCCAGTATCATCTTTTATATTAACCTAATTTAGGAAGTAATTAAGGGTTTTTAAAAGGTTATTAGCTCATATTTATGCAAGAGGATAGAAAGATTTTACAATTTCATCACTCTGTCAGACGATAGTATAGATCAGGAGTCGGCAATGTATAGCACGCGAGCCCCATTTGACAGGCGGTACAATTTTTAATGGCACTTACACAACTCTATAAACTTATAAATTTGTCAGTCGATGTAAGATGATAGTTTTGAAAAGGAGATTAGTAGACTAATATCTTCAAAATTATAGAAAGCAACATTTACGGAATTAAGATAAAATCTGAAGGATAACTCTTACAATAAATTGACAGCTATTTTAGGTTACTGGATGTCATTGCTGGAGAGATTTAATTTTTTGAAGAAAACTGAATGTACCCTTCTTTCTGTTTTTGATTCTACATATCTATGGGAACAAATCTTTTTTTAATTTGAAAAAATATTTTGAGTATGTAAAGAAGTTATTTAACAACTGAATGTTCAGAACCTTGTCAAATTGAGAGTCATAAATTATATTCCTGAAATTGCGTTATGAAGTAGAGCAGCAAAGGGACAAAGTTCGCATTAAAAATATGTATTTCTTATTTAACTATATCGAAAGGGAATACATTTATTTTGTGTATTTTATTTTAGTTTTCTTATTAAATATGTTTAAAAACACATAATATATGTACAGTTTTATTTTTTTATTTATGTGGAAGGAATAGTTATATTTTATGTTGTTTATTTATGTGTTAATATAAATATATTTAAATGATGCAAAATTAATGTATAACAAAACTATAAATCTATATTCTTGATCTCTATTCCCTAACTCGGCTTGCACTGCCGTGGGGGATCGAATTGTTTCGCATATTTCCAACAGTGTGGTACCTTGAATCATATTGGTAGATTGACTTGGCCCTCCACGGTTACAGGTTGCCGACCCCTGGTATAAATGTTTGTATCGTTTCAACCTATCATAATCAATCAATCTTTTAATTAATAATTGTGAAAAGTTCTTACAACCTCTTTGTAATCAGCAACAGATTTACCCTCCCACCCAGAACATCTTGGTACATTCGGTTACGTTTCTATCAAATGTATCTGGGATGAACTCAATCTTAACTTGAGCTAAATCTCTGACGACATATTTTTTCAGTTAGTACACGGAGGCTTTTGTAAGAAACTTATTTCTTGTGAATTGCATTATCTTTAATACCTAAATTAAACTGTCACAAATTAGAAGACATGCAGAAATAAATTAAGAAATCCAAATGGCATAAAAAATAATCAATAAAGAAAATTAAATAAAAAAAAATTCAGTTACCAAAATTATTCAGAACTTAAAACGTAATAATTGATACCAATTATTGAAGCCGCCAAACATGTTTTCATTTCCACAATAAGGTTATTTATAAATCCTTACGCCCACCAATCCCTTTTTTTCTAAGAACAATGATTTTAATTATTGGTGGTTCACATTAGAAAGGTGACGTCGTGTACTCTAACGTCTTATTTTAAAATTTTCTAAAATATTCCACGGGACAAAATACTAGATTTTGTTCAGTAGAATATATGTTGAGAATATTTTGTTCTTTCAATGATATTTACAAGATCTGTTTTGCCTTAATAAAACCATAATAACCTTAATAAAACTTAATAAAGGGAAACCATACCCCCAGTTAAAATAAATTTTTTGTCAAAAAATTACACATTTTTTTTCTTACCTATACAAATTGTATAATTTTATTTTTATATAAAAATCTCATTAAAATATATTTATTCTCATCCATGTGTGACTACATTTCTTATAGCACACATACTATATTTTTAGATAATGTATCAACCATTAAATTTCTTTGATTTATTAGCCTTCAATATACATCCAAAATATTAAGATCTTTTGATTTTTTGCGTGGAGTATTATTTTGTGTATAATATGTGTTATTATCTATATTATCTAAGAGTTTCACATGTTTTCAAGTCTCATTTTCTCACTTCTTTGGGTTGTAATATGTGTGTTTACTATTTGAAGTCTCGTTTAAATCATTTAAAAGCTTAATGAAATAAAATAGTTCTCACAACTTTAATGGATGCTCTATATTTGTAAGATTCCATCTCTATGACTTTATGCTGAAATGTTAAGTATTAAAGTATGCAATTCTGCATACCTGAATTGAAACCCATTAGATCCCTGAATTAAAACACATCTGATTAAATCAATCGACATATTTTTCTTTCCATTGAAGATATTCGTCCCAGGAAAATATAATTTTTCACAATCGTTAAAAAATTAGTTATTAAATAATGGGATTTAATTTGATTAATAATAAAATTTACTGGTATAAAAGTTAACATTAATGTCACATAAATCAGTGCTCCCCAACTTTTTTATGTCTGCGGACCGATCAATAACTAATCCTTTTACTACGGCCCTCTGATGGAGAGACGTTGATATTTTAGATTGTTTTTAATAATTTTTATTTAATTGTATTTAAACATGTCTTCAGAATAAAATGGTTACAAAAAATATAAAGTGAAACATGAAACATGTGTAAACATGAGTTTAACATGAAATATAAAGTGCTTTCCATAAAAAGTTGCATGTGTGTGTGTGAACCCGACAGAAATACACCTCGGTAAATAAAATAAAAATAATTGAATATTCCTTCTAAGTCCCAGCACTATTTCATCTATCCGGGGGTTGGGAACTACTGACCTAAATAATAGGAATTTTCAACTTTTTAAATATTTTTCTGTTGCTTAAAAAGGAAGAATAATTCTTTTTGCTAAAAAATCCAAAGTACTCTGAAGGCTATGTGCCAAATATACGCATATTGGTTTTAAAAAGGATGTTGCAAATTTTATAAGGATATTTTCAGTGCTTCTCAAAATTTCAATGTTCGCGACCCAAATTTCAATCATAAATTTCATGGTGCCCTCTCTCCATACATTAATAATATATTGAATTCAATAATAACGTACTTTAACGCTAAAGCTACAATACGACTTTAATTATAAACTGTATAAATTATCCCGATAAGTATTAAATTTTGTATATAACTTTTTACAAGTCCATGGAGTCATTAGTAGTTATTAAACTTTTTCCTAACTTAGTATTGTTAAATTAGTTATCAAATACACATTGTGCAGTACTGATGCATTTATAAGTATATTATATCATTGTAAATGTGCCTTTTTTATTATCTCAGAATGTATTTTGTTTTGTGATTCCTTTCAGTAAATTAACAATATTTCCAAATCTTTTAATTTCGACTTTTCGATATACTCGCGCCCCCCTGGTAGGACCATGAAGCCCCCCTAGGGAGGCACGCCCCACAGTTTGAGAAACACTGGGTATATTTTATTATTTTGAAGTAATATGTAACCTTAAGGTCATAGATTGTCCGTCGCTGATTTAATATAAAGAGCACCAATTACTTTGTATCTTATAATTTGCTTATTCGGAAATAACACAATTATTTGTAAGACATTTATAATTCCCATTTCCAAACACGTCTCATTTTGAATATTAAAAAGACAGACACCATTAGCAAAGAATGTTGCAACTAGATAACTTGTAAGCATGTAAGTATCAAGTGGAACTAACTCACCATGCCAGACATTTTATATCAAGAAAAGAAAGAAAAAGCTCAGTCATCTACCCTTCTCAAGAAATTTATTTCGTCTGCCAACTTTTATTTCCTTATTACTTAAAACTGTTCATCATCCCCCCCCCCCTCCAGCCATCACCCACATTATAGCTGGTATCACATCTAAAAATAAACACTTCTCATCACATCTACGTTTGTTTACTTTGGATTTCACAGACTGTTTGGCTCTCTGCGAAAATCGCTTTTTTTGTGTTATAATGACCGCTTGAAGAGGGGATTATCGTCACATCTATGGCGACGTTATGACATAATGTGACGAACGTTAACCTGTCACAGAAAGTTCGAAGAAACTGTAAAATTTGTCTCCAAGAATAACAACCGCTGCTTCTTTCACAGAAGTCATGGTTTATTTTTCTGTTAATAAGCTTCTGAAATATTTACTGGATCGGGTACTTCCGCTGTTTCACCAATGTTTGTATATCTGAGACG
This sequence comes from Trichonephila inaurata madagascariensis, assembly GCA_019973955.1. Classification (NCBI taxonomy): domain Eukaryota; kingdom Metazoa; phylum Arthropoda; class Arachnida; order Araneae; family Nephilidae; genus Trichonephila; species Trichonephila inaurata. Next base: position 265,299 of record BMAV01000836.1, read on the forward strand.
CTTACGGCAATCGTCTGGTCTGCACTGTAGAACGTACCTAGAAGATGTACGAGGCAAGAAAATTGTTGAAAAGTTAGGTTTTGCGTAGTTCGAACTGTGTTAGTGAGAATGGGACTGTTGCGGAGAACTGAATTTACTCTCTCGTGCAGTGAAAAGGAATAATTGAAATTTATCCTCGTTTCTGTGCAATTAAATTGGATTTTTCCTTATATAAATTCTTTGTGCTATCGTGAGGATATTATGAAAATTTGTTAAGTTTACTCACTCATAGAAGAAGAGTGAACTTGAAATTTTTCGTATCTGTAGAGTAAGTTGCATTTTGTTTGTATTAATGCATTTAAATATTTATCTGAATGTTTTATTTTAGTATTGGAATATTCCTTTTTCTAAAACTTGTATGGAAATTAAAAGAAATTGTGACTTATTCAGAAATGACTCTTTCTAAAGATAGAAATGTGTTAGTCTTTACAAAATAATCGTTCAAATTATAACAAACAATTAGAAGAAGCCGAATAAATAAATTTCAGTTGAGCATAAAAGCAGCATAGATAAAAAAGAAAGAAAAAAGGATACTTAATTGTTTCTTTAATAAGTAATATTTTTGTCAGTTATTGTTTTTTTGAATGTTATTAAGAGGTAAAATATTTTCTATATTGGAATATTTTTTATTAAAGTCTTGAATTTCCTATAACAGTTTTTTCTCCAAATAAAAATTTTGTCTATTTTTCAACATGTACAAAGAGTTTCCGGTAGTAACAAATTTCATCCAAAAATTTATGATAAAATCAAGTTTATGCTTAAGCAGGCTTTGCTTCAGAAAAAGGAAACTTTTCTAAACGAAAGTAATATTATGTTACGTATAAGTAAATACTTATTTAAATATATTTAATATTCATTTAAAAAAAATTTGAAACTTATATAAACATCCGAGGATAATTTCAAATAATGTTAATATGATGCTTGTTTACATTTTTATTTTTTCACATTTTTAAATATTTTTTACATTATATCTTACTGCTGTTATTTTCACAAAAAGAAATTAGATATTATGCACACAAACAAACACATATATACAAGGATAAAAGAATAACTTGAAATTACATAAATATATTTAATTTCAAATTCCCTAAGACAGAAATTTATTAATAGGGAGAAATACCTGAACTTTTGTACGTGTGTGTCTAAGTCAAAGGTAAAATGCGCAAAATGTGTATTTTTTATTTATCAAAATACTCAATTTAAAATACTCTATTTTTTATGATTAATATTTTGTAATTTAATTGTTTTATAATCCCTGTAACGATTTTATTCATTTTGAATGTTGGAAAATCTTATGCGGGGAATTTTTTTCTTCACAAATGTGATTTATTTTAAAAATAAAAATAAATTTTTACTTAAAATTTTAGGTGAAATTAATCCGCCTTCTAAATCAGCATGTAATTTTGCATCAGCATATATTTTTTCCATGTGCTTACGATTATTCTTAAATGATGTTCAAAGAATCTAAATATTAAGTAACTGCTCTTCTACATATAAAATTAAACAGATATTTAAAAGTAAATTTCAAGATAAAAAATTTTGAAATTATTTCTCAGATACAATTGTGATCAATTCAATAAGAAGTCTTGATTAAAATCTTACAAAATCTCTCAAGGCTCAAAATTAGATTAATATGATTACATTTTCTTTTTTCTGAGTGACTGAAAATGTAGCTCCACAGTTTATATTGTAAAAATAAATACTTTATATATAAACTATTGAGTAAGTTTTTACGTTCTATAACTCCTTTCCAGTCTTCTCTGTTTTGACTAATTCCACACAAGAGTATAGTATAATAACTGTTTTAAAAATCAAACAAAAGTGCTATTTTAAACTATGGCTCATTTACTATGACCTGAATACTTGACCTCTCTGTCTATTTGCCATTAAAATTCATTTCGTTCTTTTTGACCTTTTAAATTAATTCTTCTCCCTTAAATTAGGATAAAGTAACCCACATGGTCGCGGAAATTATATGATTAATGCTTCTTTTATAATTTTTTTCCTTCTATCCTGGGCACAAAAATCTTATGATTAATAGAATTGAACCTGATTTAAAACTTATGGGTTTTCTATGCGTGTATGTTGTTATCTTGGCTAAACGTGTTGAAGTCTGAGACAGTGAAACCCAATGTTATGGATACTTAACATCGCATGAGAGTATTTCTTGCGGTTTTTCATACTCACTGAGCATTTATGCCTTTCCGTTTTGTGAGCGATGACCTTTGTGATAATAGAGTTTTTTTATTTTTTTATTTTGCAGGTTTTTGAACGTATTTGACTGTTCAGAAAGATGGGCGAAGTGGTGAGTGAAACGGTGAATGGCGTTAGCTTAGCAAGTTTGACTTCGGAGGAATCGCTGTACAAATTAGTGAGTTAAACAATAATTTCTCTTAAAATTATCATAAATGAACGTTGCGATGCTACTGCTAGAGTAGTATTCTTAAAATATAACTTTCGAAATTATTATAGAGGTCAAATATATGAAATTTAACATTCTTCGAAAAATTTATGTTGCTTATTCCCCCCAAAATTTTTTTTAATGAATATCAGTATGGTTATGTATATTTGTGCGCTTGAAACCTTACGTATTTTATTATAATACGTAAATGTGTTATACGTTGTTATTTTTACATAATAAATATTCTTTTGTGTTTTAATAAAAATTTTATTTTTTTAAAAAACTTTTTTCTTAAAAAATTAGTTTAAATGTGTGAGTAGATTTAATTTTAATGTATTTGTGATTAAATTTCAGACAATCTATACTTTATACGGATATAATAATGTAATGATTTTGTGTGTTTTTTTTGTCATTCTACCATATAATTTACTATATTAAGTTTATAATGTTTAATCGTATATCGCGAAAGAAATTTGCTATGAATATTATACAAATAATACATTTTCAATTAATTAGTAAATACATAAGGTAAGTAAATATGAAATCAAGCATATTTGTTGTGTTTTTTAAGTATTCACGAAAGTAAGTTTTAAGTATTTATAAAACCAGGGCATCAAACCGTAATTTTTTTCGTTCCGGTTCAACTAAAATGAAATATATCGGTTCAGTTAAAAAAAATAATAATAACGGTTCCCAAAATAAAGTTTTTCGGTTCGATTCTTAATGTGAATAACTTTATTTTATGTATAACCTTTTAATTACACTAAAAATATAATTCAATCATAAACAAAAAAAAATTTAATTCTATCAAAAGTTAGAAGATTTTATTCTTTTTTAAATTGGTACACTTTGTGAATTGATACAATTAATCAGTATGTACGATACGAGCGGTGAGAAGAGAACGGCATTGTTATCCGTTATCAAACTCGCATTTGACAACTAGGTTCGTAATTCTGGTTTGTCTATCTAAACCAGCGATTCTCAACCTGCGGCCCACCAAACCTTTTTAAGTGGTCCGGTTGTGGCCCCTTGCTCTGAGAAATCTACTGATTTAAAAACATTGTATAAAAAAATTTGGTAGGAAATTGTTTGTCAAGATATCAGATATTATTTCAATTATGCTTTTTGCTGTCAGTATCGGGTGGGTACGAATGAATATTCTTTTTCAATCTGGATCGGTTACGGTTAGTGATAACAGAACATAGTGGAGTAGCCACAACTTTATGGGTGAAACTAATTTTTAACTACCTTTCATATCTTGCAAGCGAAAAATATTCGAAGAAAATATATCATTGCAGGACGATTGGGAGGTTGCCTATTTTGTAGAGAAAAACTAGCAAGGATCAGTCATTGTTTGATTTGTCACGAAAGGGCTGTATTTAAAAAATACCAATAAACAGGAATTATTCAGTGACACTTACCCTCGAAGATCTCTTTCAAGAAGTGATAAATAGACTTTCTTGAACACTCTTTGCAACAGCAACTAAGTGTTTTGTCTGTGGTAATATCACAGCGGTAACAAAGACATCCTATGAAGTTTGTTATATTATTGGTAATCATATGAAACCGTTTATACTGACGCAGACATTGTGAAGGTGTGTTTCTTAACTGCTTCCAATTTAGTGTTAGTGACAAAAATAAAAAAAATATAAAAAATAATAATTAAAAAAAGCAAAACAGAGGAGTTATAATATTTTGATAAATTTTCTACATTTTAAATTTCCAATATTATCTTGGTCTTGAAGCATTTCTTCCACCCCACCCCCCTTCATCCTCATCATGCGAGCCGCGTGAAATAACTAACATATGTATGCGGCCCGCGTGAAATAGCTGTCATATGTATGCGACCCAGCAGAAAAAAAGGTTGAGTACCCCTGATCTAAGCAGTCCTTACAAACATCCGTGGATGATCGCATGCTGAAATGCGAAAAATATAACTCAGACTGATATTTTTCTTTAGAAATCATCTATGCTTCTGATTCATTAGATTGAATTAAATTTGCCTTCTACAAGTAGTTTCATGCAGAACTGAATCAGAAAAGTACTAGTGAATATCAAAACAGGAAATCCAGAAGCAATGTACATGTAATGATGTTGATTATATAGTTGACGTTAAATTAGGAAACATTGATAAGTTGGTAAAGGTAACAAAATGACTGAAGATATATCGAACCGAAATAAGCAGATATTTTTTTTCGGTTCAGTTCCGGTTTTCATTCCGACCAAATTAACGGTTTTTTTCTGGTTTTCAGTTCAGTTCCGGTTCGAAGCCTTGCATGAAACAAATAAGAAATGTGTTTAAATTCATAAAAGAGAGAATAAATTAGTTTATTATTGTTGCTTATTTATTATCTTACGTAATAGGACTAGAAGTGTGTTTGTTCACATAAGCAGAAAAACTTTTTTCAGCGAATAATATAATATTTTTTTATAGTTGGATTCAACTGAAGATTTTGATGAGAGGAAGAAAGTCAGAAATCGCCTGCGCCAATTGCAGGCAGAGCTTAGAGGTACATTATTGTATACCTTTTTGAGTTCTTTTATTATTATGACTATGTGCTTCTGATTTATTTTATTTTATTATTAATATTAATGCAACTCATAAGCTTAATTAATACATTAAAAGTATTATAACGTATTAAAAATACTGTACTTACGTATTATCGCAGCATTCGCCAACTCTATTAATAACTCGCCAAGTTGGCAACCCAAATTTCTTATGTGTCGTACGCGCTGAATTGACAACCAGGTGCTTCGTTTCATATAATGTCGCCAATAGGTTGCGATAATATGTAAGTGCCAAAAATAGTAATATTTCAAAGATGACTTTTAATGAATTATCATTCATTTATTTTATTTTATTGCGATAATCCGTAAGTACCAACTTTTAATAATGCAAAATTGAATTGACCGGTAATATTTAAAATAAATTCAGTTTTGATTTGAGACAAAAGACACAATTCTTTAAATAATATTACTGGACAAATTTCCATAAATGTAATTAATTACAAAGATCCGTAATTTTGATTGTCACTTTATAGTAAAAACTATCGGTACTTTTCCATTTAGCCGTCGCACGCCAAGTTAGCGTTAATGGCGAAAACACACAATATGCACATAAAACATATTAATAAATATAGTTCTCATTGGTTTTTCATCCATTTTTGATATATTATAAAAAAGACGTTACTAATAAGAAAAAACCACTACTTGTTTTGAAAATATGGTGGTAAAAGCTTACTAGCAGAAATATTCCGTTTGGCATTGGTTGTATCATTTTTGGCAACTTTATCGTTTGCGCCGGCGAAACGGAAAATTACCAAACTATCTATTAGCCTGCTTTAGATTATAGGACACAACTATTGATTAGTAAAAAAAAAAAAGTTAAATTCGTCTTTCAATATCCAATAGAATCAATGAAGATTCGAGAGTAATATATTAATCACTTTAACACTGACGTAGCTAATCCAAAGTGGGCCCTGTATCCAAATTCCTTAGAAGCCCCTTTTTGAAAACTAAAAATTATCGCATTAACAAAACTTACTTTAAAATATCAAAAACACTACACTTGTTGGGGCCCCTGTAACTTGGGGGCCGCATATCGTTGATACGGTAGTAGCTACGCCCTGCACCTTAATAAGCTTTAGGGGTTCAAGTGTAGTATAGGGGCAGGGACACTTCAGATTTGGTGATTTTTCTTTGGATTTGGCAATTTTTATCTAAATGTCATGGTGAGATATCGAATTCATTCTAAAATAAATAATAAATAATTCCGAAAAAAGTACCATGGCGACCACTTTTAGTCGCCAAAAAAAAAAAAAAAAAAAGGACTGCGCCACGTGGCCCCCCTATTCCACACTTGAACCAGCTTTAACTTATAGGCGTGATTTCTTTACAAATGCCATTGTGCATTTTGTATTCAGGGAATATAAAATAGATAATACATGTTGCCAGCTCGCTGCTCCCTTTCTAATAAGTAAAATCCATTTGACTTTTCTGTGGAATAATTTTTCCATTTAGAATCTTTTTTAAGAAATGGATTTATTATTATAATTATTATTATTAGTATAGTGTTAAAAACAGTGGAAAAACTTAGTGTGGAAAAACTTTTTATGAGATTTAAGGTAGATACAATCATGTCTAATTTTGCATTGTTCTTAGTCGTTTTACAATATAGCTTTTTACCAAGTAGAAATACTTCTTCAACCTTTTTCAAAAATTAAAAATAATTCTTTTTAATTAAATTTCAATTGATTTCAATTATTTAATTAAAACGTCATAATTATGTTAGGTAATTTTAATAATTATTAATGGCAGTAACATTTTTTTTGTTAAAAATTGTATTATATAAACAAGTTTAAAATAATTTTTCTTCCAAACATTCCTTTTTTAATGTCTGCCTTTTGTTACGTGCAACACATAATAGCATAAGACCACCTTGTTTGGAATCAATCTATGGTATTGTGTAATTTTCATGTTAAATTATGTATGCTTTTAATAATCATGTTAAAGTGTCAATCATGTTTTAATAATCATATTTAATCATCATTTTTTGTTTATTAACTGGGAAATATCTCGCCTTTTTTATCAGACATTTAAAATATCAGAGAACTTCCAAAATCTGCATCAATCTTTTTGCTTAGTTTCAAATTCTTCTTTTTACCGCACATATTTTTATAGCATTTTTAAAAATGTCTTCAATTTATTTTTTTCACTGTACGAACTTCTGCTGTGAAATCTAAGAAATACTGTAGCTTTTTAAATTTACTTTGTTTTTTTAGCATATCTACGCGGTCTATTCTATCTTTATCTTAAATTGAAAATTGTTTTAAACAACAAGGCAGGAAAGAGGAAAAATACTTTGATCTTTCTACTTATAAAGTCGAATATTTTACAAGATATACTTATTTTAGCTCAACGGGACGAAGCTATGAAAAGACGTGAGCAAGAACGCGAAGAAATGATTCTGCAGAGAAAGAAAGATGCTGAAGACTCCAAGAGAAGAATGCTGGCTATGTACGACCATGCAGCCAAATCCGGAGTTATGGATGTTAACATATACAAGAACAAAGAACGTGAGTAAATATAGCTCTAAGCAAGTAAATATTTCTAAACATTTGGTGTTCTGGCTTCCATCCATGGCACAATCATATTTAGTATCAATGTGATCTTCCTTCACTTCCATTTTCCCACATTCCGTATTTAGTATCAGTAATAATGACAAATTAAACCATTTCTGAAACTAAGTTAACAAGTAATATAAAAAATATTTTTTTAAAGTCAATTCCTACTTCGGTCAATAAAGAAAATTATTATTTTAGTTACTTTTTATCAAATAATTAAAATTAATATAAATATGAATATACATATGACAGAGAATCGCAATACTAGGTTGCAATTAATTTTTATTTATTATCAATAAAGTATAATAAAGTATCGTATTGTCATCCAAAACAATCGTGTATATAAAATTTCAGTTCAACTGAATGTTTAAAACGTGAGAAAAAGGAATCTTTTAAAGTTTTGACCCAAGTCGCTAAAAATGGAGCCAACTTAACTGTATATGTAATTCTCTTAATAATTAGTTTCAGTTAATAAATTTTAATTAATTATAATTAAATAATCGTATTGTCACCCCAAACAATCGTGTGTAGAAAATTTCAGCTCAAATTAGCGCTTTAAAAAGTGAGAAAAAAACCTTTTAAATTATTTGACTCAAGTCACCAAAAATTATGTCAACTTGGCTGTATCTGTAATTCTTCGAACAATTAGTTTTAACCAATTAATTTTTGTTAATTTTAATTAAATTGCCGTATTGTCATCCCAAATAATCGTGTATATAAAATTTCCGCTCAATTGAGCATTTTAAAATGTATATTTTAAATGATTGAAAATTTGAACAAGATATAGGGAGATTGTGAATTAATTATTAGGAATTGAAAAACCGTAAGAGATATGTAAAAAAATATAAAGTATAATACAGTACAGAGTAACTATTTGATTATAAGATAAAATTAATTACTATTATTATGTGAGTGAACTGTAATTAACTAAAAAATGCGAGTTTTAAGGATTTAACATTTATTGCGACTGCTTGTTGCAGTGGTGTGCACCAAGCAGTCATCATCATTACTTCGTGAAATAACATTACTGGACAAAAAATATTGGTTGAATTCGAGCATAAAGGATGTGAAAATTTTTTCTGTGAGATTAGTGATTTTAATTATGTCTGTGTGAAAAAAAATACCCTGTTTATTATCAACTGGTAGTGATAAATAATAAATTAATATTGTTTCTAATATTTTGAATTCAAAGTTGTTATCCTTTTTAAATATTTTATAAACATAAAAAAAGAGACGCATTAAGAAGGAGGTATCCGAATTGAAAGGGAATACGTATGCATATACTTAACGATAAAATATACCCACCATTAACTTTTTGCAGTTAATATCTGACTTGTGAGAGCTTCAATGCTTTACAACAGAGCATCCACATAGAGTATAATTCCAACAGCAGCTAATGTTAGGATAAAACATCCATGCGAATGTGGTCCCGTCGATCTACATGGTCTGTGTCAATGCCTCGCTATGGAATTCGTCAGTAATTTACGCTTATATCACCATTTTAAAGGGAAAATGCAGTTGGATATACGGAAGCAATGCGTTTAAATCGACCAATTGTTAGTAGGAATAATGCATGCTACCATTCGACGACATTGACAAAAATGAATGTTCCATAGTCATACAGAGAGTCAAGAAAAAGTCGACCGAGAGGGACGCCAGAACGCGAGAATAGAGCGTTTGTTTGCTATGATGTCGGAAAAATTTATCTGGATTCTCCCAATCTGGAGTAAAATCGTTTTTATCGACGATCCCCTCTTCTAATTGATACCCAATAAGAAGTGAAGGCGTATCTGAAAATATCCTCCATAGCGATAGGATACTCATTTGAATGTCATCCAGTCCGAGAACTAGAAATTTTGGTTGGGGATGCTATTTCATTTGACAGCCAAATACATTTGAATTTTCATCCGCGGCACCCTTACTGTGCTGTAGTTCACCAATGAAATTCTACGTCCTGTAGTATCATCCTTCCTTTCAAAGGTTCCTGAACTTACATTTCAACAAGATGAAATGTATGTTCCCGGCTCCACACAACACACTTTTCTAATGCTTGTCTTTGAGCTTTCCTAAACTTTCTTAGCCTCCAATAGTTCACGATCGCGAGATCTCTCCCCAATGGAACACAATGGGGATCTGATGAACAGGCTTCTCCTATTGTTCCTGGATAACGCCCCGATCTAACTCGCAATTTAGAACGCGTGTGTGGCAAGCAATCCTGCTGAAGAATATCCATCAACTCTACAAATCAGTACCTCGCCGAACAGCAGCTTGCATTAGGGACAGAAGTGACCCAAAGCATCATTATTATTTTTATTGCTCTTGTATTTCCTGAATATTGTATTAAATTTTTATGATATTATCAGAGTTTCGTATTCAATACAAGTATAATTCTTGACGCATCTCTTTTTATGTTATAATGCGTATATCAGTGTGAATATACACAGTGTAAAAACTCACAAAGGTTGTCATCATATTCATATACGATGTTTCGAAAGAAATGTAATTCTTTATTTTTCATCTTATACTGTTTTTGGATATCGTGGAATCATCCATCCTACCTTTCACTATTCAAATTGTTTCTTTTTTTGCATGATTTTCTTATCTACTGCAAAGAAAAAGCGTTTAAATGTATTGGATTAAGTAGCTTCGTTTCTTCATATTATGGCGACAATACGGATTTTTTCAGAAAAAGACGCAAAATTGTGTCTGTTGTTATGTGTGCTATTTTAATTACTAAATTGTTTTCTGTAGCTTCTGCTGCCGATGCTGTGCCTATGACTCCAAAGCGAGATCTTGTAGAAGAAGCCATCCAACAACGGCACAAAGAAGCTGAAGAAAGGAAGCGCAAAATATTAGCTGCTTACGATGCGGCAGCCAGATCTGGAGTACCTGGGCCTAAAACAGCCGACTTTGACGCCATAAACAACTCTACCTCAGGTAAGATAGATGAACTGCTAAAATATATTTCGCATTTCCACGCAATTCGTTTCTTTGAAAAATAATGCACTTGAATGATATTAATGTAAATTTGCTTTATTGAAATCTATTTAATTTCAAAGTAAATTAATTCTCTCTCTCTCTCCAAAATTTCTCTCCAAAATTGCTCGTTATTCTATAGTTTTGATTTTAGGTAAATAATATATATTACATTACATTTATATATCAGAAGAAATTTTGTTACATAAATGCATGCTGTTAACACTGTTATACTCATACAAGGTATAACATGATAAAACATGATTGATATTGAGAAGGGGAGGGAAAATTTTTGAACTCGAGAAAGCCCGTGCAACGTCGGGCCATAAAATTAGTTTTGTATTACTTTCTTTTCATTATACCTCCTAAAATAATTTTTTTTATAAGAAACTAAATAAAAATAATCTTCTTAGAGGGGGATTACGATTTGCCTATAGTATAGTTTATAATACATATTTTTAAATAGATTCCTTTCATTGGTATTTGTGTTTATAGCAATAGAGAGAACAAATTACAGTTGAACCTGTTTTTATGCGGTAGATAGGGACTACATAAAAAGAAAAGCACAAAAAAAAAAATTCAAAAATTTCATAAATCCTTACATAAAACAACCTAATTTGTGGAAATACTACAATTTTTTTACGTGGTGGATAGGGACCGCATAAAAAAAGTCGCATTTATAAAATATGCCAATTATTTACGAAATTTATGTAAGAGTACTTCCACAACCAAATAAATAATTAAATATTACACATGGAAAAAACATATAGTTTCTCATTGTATACACAGATAAGTTCTCAAATTGCACATACATAATTCATTGCTACTCATCGTAATTGAAATCCCTGTAATGAATAATTTCTCAAAATCGCTTTCGTAACTTGAAGGTACAATTTCAATTGATTTATTTTTTGGCAACATAAAGTAAGAGATAAGTTTTTGTGACGAAGGTCAGGTGGTCACACAGTTGCTTGTAAATGTCATAATAACAAGATATACATGATTGAAGCCCTTTTTGGAATTTTATACTTTTTTCTTAATTGGTATCTATTTTAAGAAAATGCTTTTCCAATTTGTTGGAAAGCTGGATTCCTGCATATTTTTATCCTCTCTTAAAAAACCCGGTTCTTCTTGTCCGTCTTCATAATCTATCAAATTGTTGATAATGTCGCTGTCATTGAAAGTTTCGTCTTCATTCAAGCGCGGGCTGCTGGAGCGTTGAGAGAAAGCAACTAAATGCGCATTGTAGGGAGACTGTTTATAACAAATGAACAGAGTGCCTTGAAATGTCTAAATTTCAGTGGCGTAACGTACACCCCTGCACAAGGGGGAGGGCAGGACTCTAAGGGCCATACAGGGTGTCTCAAAATAGCCCCTAAATCTGCAAAACGAAACTCTTCGTTCGTAGTACATAAAGAAATGCCCAAGTAACTGTTCCTGTACGTCCATAAGTTACAAGAAAAATACGGTAAAGGATGTTGATGCATGTTGGTTCACGATGGAGCTCCGGTGTATTTCTGTGCTCCTTTACGTGATTGGCTGAATATGGAATACTTCGGCCTCTGGATCGGGAGCGGAGGATCCATTTTTATGGTCATCATGACTGCCAGATCTTATACCGTTGGATTCTTTTTCCTATGGGTCATCTCAAAGAACTGGTGCATCAAGACATTGTGACAACACACAGATAGACTTTGTTGCTCGTCTGTGTAGTGCTTGTACTTCGGCGGACATCGCGCAACTGCGACGTGTGCACTCTTCCATTCCACGGCGCTCTCAAGTCTGCCTCGATATACACTGCGGACACTGTGAACATTTCTTTACGCACATTTGAAAGAACAACTGTTGATGTGTTCAATACGGTCCTTGCACCGGCTGTGACGACATACCTTGTTTTTCGTAAACTATGGATTGTACAGGTACAGTTCTATGGGCATTTTTTATGTACTCCAAAGGGGAAATCTGGCTGACTTTTATTTCATTTCGCAGATGAATTTTAATCGCAGGCTTAATTAAAGGACATGGCTAAAAATGAATTCCAAAAATGTTTCGACGGACTTTACAAAAGTGTGTTGTTACTCGAGGGTCTTATTTCGAAGGAGGACGTGTTTCAGGAATTTAATTTGGAATATTTCTTAAGTTATAGACTCAGTCCGGGAACTTTAGAATCCTACCTCGTATAGGCATCTGTTAATTTATCGATGCTATCTACTTCATCTGAAGTTTCATATATTATAAAACTACAACTGGTTTCCTTTCCTTTCTTATCCCAAACTTTGGCTTCATGGTATATATTAGAAAAGGGAGTTGCCTAATTTTTTTTCGAAGCATGAGACACGAGTCATATCCAATCTAAAATCAAGTAATACGGGAAATGTTTATAGGTTACGTGGTGATCGAAATTCTCAAAAAATAAATGGTTTGTTTTTCTTAAAGTATCAACAACAGATATTTTCTTATAGAAATATAATTTGCGAAGAAATCATATATTTCTATGCAAATTATTGATAGGGTCGCGATTATACTCATTCAAATAAGATGATATTTTTAAAGAAAAAAAAAACAATTTTACGAGAATGAAAATGTTACAATCTAAAAAGCTATCTGCTTGAAGAATTTTTAAAAATAAAATATCATTATTGAAACCCATGAAAATGATCGAAAAATAAATTATAGAAAGGGCAGGTTAAATCCTTCCATGTTAGAAAAATTAAATATATAGTCAATAATAATAATTATTATAACAATACTATATAAAGGTAAAATTTTTCCATACATTTTATTATGTAGCTCCAGTTACACCTGTTGCAAAGAAACCACCTACTGATTGTACATTTGGCAACATCATCCCCAAGCCAGCTCAAAGTAAGTGACTATTTTTTTAAAAAAATTGAATCATTTCGTAGCATTTGTGTCCGCCGTATTTTAATAAGCTCTTATAAATTGAAAAGAAATGTTTATCAATTTTTTGACGCGCATAATGCATTTCATGATAGAATGATGCATCGGGTCATATTTCTATTGTTTGATATAACTTATTTTATTTTCTGATGTATATTAGAAGATTCGTTAAATTTAGAATTAGTTTGGGTTAACTAAACTGTCTTGAAAAATTTAAAACTGTGATGATCCGAATGGTTAATACATTTATAGTATTTATTATTATTGAGCTATACTACTTTAAAAATATTCAAATTGTCATAATTGATATCTGTATTATTTTGGATAAAATTTAATTGATTTGTATAGTATAAAATGTCATCATTTTTCTCAGCTAAATGCGTATAATAGTTCTTTATTATTCTAACTAAGGATTTAAGTACAGTGAAACTTCATTTCTTGGATTAATTGTAATCAAAATAATAATAAATATGATTATTTACTTTTTATTTTATCTGTATAATCTATTTAATAGTATGTATTTTTATGTAATATGTTAGATTAGTATGCCCTTTATTTAATTGTTTTGATCGTATTCAGTTAAATACATTTGATAATTGTTAATTATCACGTCACAAATGACTTCACAGCTATTTTAAAGTTTTACTTCATTGAATAATCGTAATAAGAATCATTTTAAGTAACGCAAACGTAGTTACTTTTAATACTTTCTCTCAGTGTTTTCGCTGCGAGGAAAAAATAAATAGCTTCTCTATCCAATTCTTTTCAGACAATCAAAAGATGTCAGCCAAGGCCAAGTTTCAACAGATGGACGCCGTCCAAAACAAGCAAACCCCGGCCAGACCCAAGTAAGTCGTCGTCTCTTATCTATTCTCTTGAACAAGAAAAAAACAAGTTGAACTCTTCAGTTTAAAGATTGGAAAATTTATTTCCAACTCGTGGTGAAACTCTCCACGCGCGAACGTCACGGAAGCCTAAGTTAACAAATTTGTATCTAAGTTTACGGGAGACCTTGTTAGTTTTTGACAAGCAAGGAGATAGATCTGCCTTATTTTTATCGAAACCTGAGTATAAACGGTTTGTTTCCCATAATTTTGAAAGTTCTGATGGGCATAAAGGACTAAGAGTTTGCCAAAACCGAATTTGAGTTTACTTTTCGCTTTAAAAATATAATTTTAAAGTGTTTTCAAGCGAATAAATATGACGTTTTAAGCTTCGTGGTTTTGTTCCATTACGGTTTGAATATTATGGTACTTTAAAGCAGTGCTCCGCAACCTTTTTATTGCTGCGGACCGGTCAACGTTTGATAATTTTACCGCGGCCCGCTGAGGGTGGGACACGTTGATTGTTTATATTTTAGATTGTTTAGATTTAACAATTTTAATTTAGTTACATTTAAATATGCCTTCAGAATAAAATATAGTTACACAAAAAATTAATAAAAGTGATTTAACGTGGAATATAAAGTGATTTCCGTGGAAAGTTGCGCAAATCCGAGAGAAATGCACCACTTTAAATAAAATGGCAATAGTTTAATGTTCTTTAGGCGGTCCGGCACCATTTGATCCATGGACCGGTACTGGTCCGTGGACCGGGGGTTGCGGATCACTGCTTTAAAGTATCCGACTCCCCTAAAATCATTATTTTTTTAAAAAAATTGATAAATTCTTTTATGATTTTATTTTATAGATCATCTTATTAGTTTTATAAAAATACCAAGTGTTTTATTTTCCATTCACTAGAACAAAAATTACAAGTGTTTTAGTAAAAACAGATGCTATGACTTTGCATAAGATGTCAAACATTAAAATGCGTTTTACACGGAATGTGTTTTTTTTTCGAAAAGCTCAAACACAGGGGGACAGCGATTGCTCAAAAAGTTTTTAAAATAATTTGCTGAAATTTTGTGTGTGTGCATGTTCTGTATAACAGTATAGAAGTGTTTTAATCTCCAGATTTATCAATAACTGTTTTATTATTAAATTTGCATTTCTTTATGTGAATATAATCACTGTTTTTTTTTTTACGCAACTTCATATAATTACTAAGATAAAGTGCTCTGTTTTTTTGACAAAAATTAAGATATATTTTATTATGAAGGTCATTTCAAAAAACAACAGCAAAATAATACATCAAAATTGAAAAGTTGAGAATTTGTCCTTTTACTATTTGTACAGATTGGGCTCCATTTATATAATTTTTTGTCAATTTTTACCCATTTTAGTAGTAATAATTTATTTTTCGCTTCATAATTTTAGCTTTTTTCCCTTAAAATATACTAAATAAATCTAAAAACCACAAAAAATCTCCATTTTTTTTTAAAAAAAAAAAAGTTGTAGCAAGTAGTCGGATACCTTAAAGACAGAAAAAAGTTCCGGTGAGATATATGAATTTTATGTTGATTTAAAATAAAATCTAATTTAAAATTTTAGAAAAATAGAAAAATGTGATGTTTTAATCGAAATATGACTCAACATGATATGCTCTCATAAATTTTAACATTTTAATGAGAAAAAAAACCTATAATTTGATTTGGTTGATTTTCTGGTTTGTGCAGACTCATAAAGAATTAGACTTAAGAATTCAAATGAATTACCAAACATAATTTCAGTTCCAAAAAGTTTTATCTGAGGCAGACAAAATGAATTAGCTATAAGTAAGAAAAATTAGATACCATAGATTGAGCTACATCTAAATCAATACCTTAAGTCATAATAGTATTATTGACGCTGAAGATTGTAAAACAAGCTAAAAATATGCCGACATGCGGAATGGACTCAATCTAGCCCGTTTTCTGACTGTGTCTGAATCTATTTTCTCTTTTCTCGACTGGTAAACAAGAAAGCTAAGAAAATTCTAGGAAAATGAGTTTTTTACTCAATTTTTATCTACTTGCATAATCTTCGGGAAATCAATGTGATTTCATGGTAAGAAATACAAACAAGAGAACGGAATAAAGCTACATAAAATGTCGTATTTAATAACAAAAGTGAACGTAAAAAAGTAGGAAAGATTTGTAATGTTTAAAATTAAAATTAAGTCACATAACTGAACACAAAAATAGTATCGTTCTCAAAATCGAATTTAATTGAAAACATTTTTTTTTCACGAGACGGCATTACAAGAAAATTCCAGAAAATACAAGTTTTAACTGTTATGTATTAGTATTTGAAGGAATTTCGGTGACAAGTTGTTGATCTTGGCAGGAATGTTTATTTGATCCGCAGAACTACCGGTCCGCAGCTACGCCGCGCATGCTTTAAACGATTGAGACGAAAGAAATCTCCATTCGGGCTGGTCATTGAAGGATTTTTTCCCTCTTATTTTATTATTACTTTTTGTTTGTGATTTGTTAAGGAGGCGCGCTGTAGTAGAATCATATAAATCAACCATTCTAATACTTCGAAAAGGTATGATTTACGAAACAAAATCTCAACGACTCTTAAATACGGCCACGATATTATGTTTATAATAAAAAAAATGAATGTTTGATGTTCACTTTGGGAAAAAAGAAATATCAGGTAAATATCAAAGTAGGACACGGAATGAAATGATAGACAAGAGCAGTCATTTCAGTAATTGCAATTTTATTTAATTTAAATTATCTACTTCTTTATAAAAAATCTTTTGGTTCGTTATTATTTAAAAGTTAGTGCTATAAACTTGTAGTCCCTTTTTATCTGTAATTAATATGATTAAAAGTACATTATATATGCCTATTATATATTCTATTAGTAATTATATAGGATAATATGCTTTATAAACATTTTCATGATCTGATGGAAAATTCTGTAAAGATTTCGAGAAATAATAAAACAAACGCAAGTTGATAGAGAATATTTGAAAAAAGAATGATCTTTATCAGTAAACGATGCTTTATTTTACTGAATTTATAGCAGTGAGATATATTTCGAAATAAAGATGTACTCTTTAACTTAAAATTTTTTAGCATTTGCTTGATGCTAGAGAATTGCTGTTAATAGGAATATTTTCGATATGCATGATATTTTTTTGGAATAGTTAACTCTCAAAGATTGTTGGGGAAAATAGTAATGTCTTTACTCATAATGAAAAAGATCAGTGACATAACGTACACCCCCGCATCGCGGGGGGTAGGGGGGGGGGCTCAAAGCCTGACTAACGCCAAGTACATATTTAACCAATTTATAAAATATTACAGCTAAAACCTAACTTTGCAATATTTTTATTCCATTACGCCACTGAAAAAGACATTTTTGTTTTAATAATGTGAATATAAAGAATGAATAATATATAATAAAAATATGGGAATGAATTTCTACCCATGGGATCATAATTTATTAATTGGGGATTGCACGTATAAGATTGATTTATATGTAAAATCTATAAAACTTTCGAATATAGCGTTCGCTCTGTCCAATATTTTTATTCCTATGTTTCAGGTAACGAATTTTCACTTAATTCTCTGAAGCACTTTTTAATAATTTTTATAATGAAACTAAGTCTAAAGTCCATTGCAAAGATATCCATTTTATTTCAATGTTCATACTAGAACATTGAAAAATGTGCGCCTGTGGTTTATTAGTATGTATTGTGTATTTATCTATATACGTGTAAGGATAATTAAATTATACTTGCCATTTAATACTTATTTTCCCACCGTGCATGTTATCTTAAAAAACATAAGCTAAAAGATGATGATTTAGCAATTATCGAAATGCTATTGTTGATACTAATGCCACCTGATCGACAAAGACCAGAACGAGGTTCACGAAATGACGCCTGTCGTTAGCCGTAGCTTTAAGCGCCATACAGGTGACAATTCGATTTAGCTCGGCTCCACCCCAATTCAAAGTGAAAACACTCTGGGGGTCAGGGGCCTCCCACTTCTTTTCCCCCTTTTCACCAACCTCACGAGAGGACTTGTGACTCGACTGCTATTTAGAGTAGCCCCATGCCGCAAAGACACTATATATTAGCAAACCTCTATGTCTTCTCCGGAATTCGAACCCAGGTCCTACAGCACAGCAGTCAGCTTCGCTAACCACTATACCGGACGGGTGACAGTTATTGAAATATATATACAATTCACAACTCAAAATTAGATACAGTTGGCATTGATTTGTCTCGCAGTAAGGTTGCTAAAAACTGTCTTCATGAATGAATAAAAAACTGCGTTTTCCAAAAAATCTCAATACTTCCTTCGAAACGTTATACATATTAATTTTTTAAATATTATATAGTTTTAAGTTTAGGAATATGAATCCTAGTGCGATCGAATTATTTTATTATTCGCGAACTTTAAGAATTTTGGTAAGTTAAGATCAATATGTAACATTGTACAATTTTACAACAGTCATTCAATTCAGTTTATTTGTTATAATAGTCCTTTCGCTTATACGTGCTATTATTAGGCATAACTTTATTATTTTTTCTAAGTATTTTCTTCTCTTTCTATTGCGCAATTATGTCGAAATTTTCTATTGAATGGGGAAGGTTGGATCCTGTAAAAAGCAAGCTTGATTATATTTCAATGTCCTAAATCAGTGACAGCTCTAGAAAAGAAAATAGTTTTCCGTTTTAGTCTATTGACTTTTTAAATGTCTACTTACATTTTGGTGGGTTTTTATAGGTTTTTAAAATCCATTTTCATTTTTTCATTCTTAGCTTCATAAGAATTGCAATTAGTCTTTTATTATTTTCTTTTAATATATATATACTAAATGAAAATATCTAAAAGAGTTTATATTCTTTTGTAGCTTCAGAGCAGGTGGTGGCGTGACGAGAAGCGCAAGTGACATTAAAGACATGCTTCTGCACTGGTGTAAAAGCAAAACTAAAGAGTACGAGGTAAGAATTAATACATATCTTAAATTCTTAGCTATACGCTTTCATTTGGATTTTCTCATCATAGAAAATACGGACCTTAGGTGTTTTCTGGTGCTTGTAGTGGATGACACTTGATGTGTAAAAACAGTTTTTCAAATATAATTCGTTAAAATTAAATTTTATTAATTAAAATAAAGTTTTTCTTTGTTGACCTAAGTAGGAATTGATTTCATTTTTTTTTTATATTACTTGTTTATTATGAATTAAGTTTCGTTTTGATTTGTTTCAATAAATAATAATATTAAACCAATTGTTTAATTATGTTTTCAATTTTATTACGTAACTAACTGTTATACCCATTCTTCGCACGAGTGAATTGAAAAATTAAACAATACAGAGTGAAGGATAAAGAAGTTTTTGTTTAGTTAATTTTACATGAATTTCAAATTAAACAAAAAAAAGCTTTTTGTTTGTGTGTCTCAGCTGAATAAAAAAAAACTCTGTTAAATTTTAAGTCTGTAGATCTAATAACTGATAAAAAGGATTTTTTTTTATCTATAACTCCCCGTAACTCTCTTGTGGGTCGATTTTTAAAAACACCTTCCTAAGCTGATCTCTGCTTAGCAAAAGTAACAAACTGTTATAAATTTGGTGTAATGAACGCTTAAAATAGTATAAATAATTAATAACTGGAAGTGTACTACTTTAATATTACTTTTTGTTGTACTTATTTTATGTTAAAATTGTAATATCAGCCTCACACTGCGCCTGTTCAAGTTTTCGTAGTTCCTGGAGCCTGGCGTAGACAAAACCAAATGAAAAGTTTTACTTCATACATAAAAGATAGATATATGCTGTCGCGGGCTTTTTTGCAGATGGCAGAATTTTTTTCCCACTTGACAATTATCGCTGTATATTTTTTGGACACTTCACACAATATCTTTATAAATTATAGCGTATGTGTTATTCTGATGTATAATCTATATTATTGTAAAGTTTCATTAAAATCCATTCAGTTGTCTTTGCGTGAAAGAGTACCAAACATCCACACAAACTTTCACGTTCATAATATTAGTAAGAATTTCAACTTTGCTAAATTGTAAGTATTTTTCATAAATAGTTCAATCCTAATATCGGGATTGAAAATATGACACGGGATTGCAAACTCTACTTCTACTTCGTAAGTAATACGAATTTACTAGACTTGATCGATTCAGTGCAAAACAAAACTGTTTCTTAAATTAATAAGTGAAACCGAAGAAGCTTACGGACAGCAAAATCGATAAGATAAATAACGAGATGGAACACTGAAATTAAAAGGTCATCATGATAAGATAGTTTGACCAATTAATCTTTGTCAACAGTTAGTTATTTTGTCCATAGAAATAGGTTAAGAAATACGAAAGGACGATATGCTGATGATAGATTCTCTCAAAAATCAGACAGATAAGCCTTAAATGTTGTCAGTAAGGAAACAACAACGCATCGACTAAAATAAATGAATCATTTAACTTATCGCGTGTTGACAGAAGAGTATTTTCTGATTGATATCTTAGATTTTTTGTGATAGCTTAAGTTTAATAATACTTACATGAAAAAAACTTAATTCTACAGTTTCTTTTTTTAAATTTTTAAGATTAATGCTATCAATCTCGGTTGTTGTAATATAAATACATTTACGGGATAAAAAAAAATCTGGATTCTTGGAGATAAGAAGGATTTTTTTGGAATGTGTGTGTGATAAGCGAAATGATGCTTATTAATGTTTGTTTATATACTGTTTAGGAAATAGATGGAGCTGTTTCCAACAGCGGTGTTGCGCAATTGTTGAAGGAGAATAATGTGTAACCACAGGAGAGATCGTAACATACACCCCCGAAACCCTCACATCGTAAGGGAAAAGGCAGGATTCTAGGGGGCCCAAAGCCAAATATTATGGTTTTGCAATCCTTTGTAAGATCAGGCTTGGGACCCAAAACCTGACTCTGCTGGAGGGCCTTAATATTCTAAATTACGCCTCTGTCGGACATTAATGGTTATGAGGTTGCATGTGTAAGGCAGTTTAGCTTAGTGTCAAAATAAATTTATTTGTGATTAAAAAGAGTGAAAGAGTTAATTTAGTTAGTGATTTTCACATCATAGTCATTGCCTAAAAATTGAAAAACTTTAGATTAGTCCAAAACAGAGAAATATCCATTTCTTAGATTACTTATCATAGACCATTGATGCCGAACCAGTGGCACGCGTGCCATCAATGACGAGCGACACAATATTTTGGGCACCCCAGTGATCAAAATAGTTTGCATTTTATTTCAAAATAACGAAGCTCATTATGAAATGAGTCGTTACGAACAAACGTTAGTGATCGGTCGCGGGTTGGTGGGGAGCAAACTCATTTGTTATTGTCTTGCCTTAATTGCGTCGTGGATTGCAGTTGCTTATGATGCAAAATTTGCCCACGCATAGCATAGTCAATTTCGTTTACCAAACTGTATTTTAAAGTTTACTTGTGTTATATTTACGATTTTTAACTGTTATTTAACACGGCCAGTTTAGCAAAAGAATAAAAAGTGCAAGATAGTAAATGTAACAGAGAATTTCAAACTTGGTGAATCTAGAAATATTGCATGATTAGTAAAGGCGACAGAGCGGTGCGTGTTTTATGTTCTGAAACAGTGATATACAGAACATCGTCTGCAAAACGGCATTTTGAAACAAATCCTCTTGTCAAAAAAGTAAACCACAGCAAAAATAATTAATTGATCAGAAACCATTTTGGCAGGTTATTCTAATTCAGCATGCATTCTACTAAAAGTAACATCTTACAATTCTAATATAAAGTTGTTTGTCATTCAATGTGCAACAACAGAAGTCACTTTAATGTTACTTTAGTTTGAATTGCACGTATAACGAAAATATTTACAACTATACAGTACCAAAAGTATTTTTTCGTAGTAAATAAGGAGTTTTGATTTGTTCGCATTTAGTTTTATTATTTCCCCAATAATCACAAGTCAAAATTATTTGACGGCACGTCAATACCTCATTAAACACTTCTTAAGAAAAAAATGGCACGTTGATCTATAAAGGTACGTCACCCCTGTCATAGACAAAGAAAAAACAAACAGTAATAAGTGAAAAAGAAAGAAAGAAAGAAAGAATTTATTGCTTTAAAGTTCCTAAGATAAAACACACCAGCTTTATTATTGCATTATATGTAAAAAACAACAACATTTTATCTGTCTAAGGCAGTGGTTGCTAAACTTCTAAGCCACCCCATACCGTTTCCAAATCCTATACTGTGAGATGCAAACCAAAAGAGTTACCAGCTCTTTTTTTTTTTTTCTTTTTTTTAATCTAACATTTACTTATTACATATTGCCTTTAAACTTACATTTCTAGTAATTATGAAATCAATTTTAATTAAACTGTATATAACAAAAAAAGGGTATAATACTGAATTGAACATAAGAAAGAAACTGAAATCTAGTTAATAATTAATAAAACAAAAAGGTAGTAACAGATATTTTTTTATTAGACATTAACTTTAATGAGAAGAAGGGAATTATTTTTTTTGCTACCAACAATTTTTTTTAATGTTAGAGTGACAGTTTATTAACATTACTCTATAAAGCAACATGAGGGCTACTGGCGACGCGAACCTAATAATTTTGAACCTCGGTCAAGTGACGCGGATGACACCTGAGTTGTCATTCCCTCTTTAAACCACCCCATCACGCCAACGGAAGGACTTCCTCTCGTGAGTTTGGTGAAGGGGAAGAGAGGTGGTAGTCTCCTGACCACCCCCAGGGTATTCGCCCTCAAAATTGGGGTGGAACCAAGTTAAATTTTGAACTTTGTTCGAAAGTTGATTGTTGAAAATTGAAAGTTGTTCGAAAGCCGTTGCTATGGCAACTGAGAAAAAATTGCACGAATTGGAAGAAAAAATGCTCGTAACGTATAAGTGTGATACGGCCTTTAGGACCTAAAACTGCAGGGGAGGCCTTATATTCTCCGTTACATCACTGGGGTCACTGATAATTGCTAAACTTGTTCTTGACTTAGTATTGTTAAATTAATTATCAAGTACATTGTGTAGTGCTGAAGCATTTATAAATATATAATATCAGTGTAAATGTGTGTTTCATTTTTTATTGTGTCAGAATGTGTTTTGTGTTCGCTTCCTTTCAGTAAATTAATAATATTTTTAAATAATATTTTACTTTCGACTCTTCGATATGCTCGCGCCCCCCTAGAGGGGGTGCCCCACAGTTTGAGAAACGCTGATTTACATTATTTATCGATTGCATTTTTAGAATCTTTTTTGATCAATTTGCTAATGCTTGTAGGCAATGTCAAGTGGGATATTATAGTTTTTACTCTTTCAAAGTTTTATTTCCTATATAATTTACATTCTATATATTTAAAACTTTAATTCGTAGAAATATTTTCGTAATCATTGAATTTTTTCCCCCTTGCAGCGAGTGGAAATAACAAATTTTTCTACTTCATGGAATGACGGCATGGCCTTTTGTGCTCTTATCCATCACTTCTATCCTGATGCTTTTGATTTCGAATCCCTCAATCCAAAGAACAGGAGATACAATTTCGAACTCGCTTTCAGGGTGTCAGAGTAAGTATTTTTATAAAAATATTTACGGCTTCTCGCCTTTCAAGTTAATTACAGTTGTTATTAGCTTCTATCAAACAATCCAAGCAAAGAAATGCATGTTTTCAGTTTCCCTAACGTGTCTGAGCATGAGAATTTCCATTTAAAACTACGGTAATTCCTCGACTTACGATATCCCGATTAACGCGAACCCAGAGTTTTACGAGATTTTCAAATCTCGTCAACTCGTTGCTGTCGTGTGTTTTTTATCCTTTGGGAACACATGAAGTACAAGTGAAGAATAGAAAGCATACAATACAACAGAAGAATATACATATTTACTACAGATGATGTGATCCCAGCATATAACAAGAAGGGGTGCGCTGCTTTCCTTTCGAGACGGGAATCCATTACAGGCGAAAGACCGACTTCTTTACCGAAGAAGATACAACCATGTCTTACTCGGGATTCGAACCCGAACCCACTCGATTACAAGCCGAGGATCATAGCCACCATACTGGCTGGGCGACTCATCAACTCGTCTATTGTCTGAGAAAAAAAAATTGGTAAAATTGGTAATGTGATGGAAGAAGCTGTCAATCTTGACAGACAAATAAATTTAGAAGTGTATAGAGACGACGTTCTAGAGAATTGCGGGATTTCTACAAGCTTCAGGAGGTGACAACTGATAAGCTGATAGAAATGCATGAGCAAGAACAAGACATTGAAGAACTTGAGCCTTTAGACCCAGTTCAATCAAAAGATCGAATGACGTTTGGGAATTTGACAGAAGGTTTCACAGTTTAATTGAAAAAGGGTTACAAATTTTTTTTAGAAAATATATTCTCCAATGATAAGCGTATTTTTTTTCAACGAAACAAGGAATAAAAAAATTATTAGCATGTTAGGAGGAAATTTTGCCGAAGAAAAAAATAATCTTTGAGCCAGTAGAGTATTTTGTTAGATTTTATGAAACCTTCTACATCAAAATAACTTCGGTTTGCGATTTTGTGTTTGTAGTATCTAAAATTGTATTTATCATTTTTTTTTTTTTTTTTGCTAAATTATTATTTCTTTCGTCTCCGGCACCAAACAAAAATAATTTACGTGCATTTATATACGAAATCATACCCCGACTTATGTGAATTCGACTTACGCTATTATCACTCAGCTCCACCTATCGCGTAAGTTTGGGGTATTGGTGTATATATCAAATATTCCACCCTAAGATCGAAATTTTGCTTTCATTTTCGGTGTCTGCCCCGTTTTTGAAGCTATTTTTCTTGCACTTAATACATTTTAATATTTTTAATTTTTATATTTTCTTATTTTCCTGTATTTTTACTTTAATTTTAAAGTATTTTAAATTAACAAAGGGCAAGAGTCAATATGTTACAGTCACTAAAAATTCTAACGATGTGAGGTTATAGCTCGGAAGAACTAGGTACTCAGGTCATCCACCCAAAGATATATCAAATATTAAATGCAATGTTTTAAGGTATTCGACTACGTTCGGAACCGGGATTTTAAAAAAAAACCCCACATAAATGGATAATTTTCATGACATTTAGTGTCACTTAGATTAGAATACATGTATAAAATTGTTTTATAAGGCATTTTGACAAAAAAAATTTTTTAAGTGCAATTTTGGGGAAAAAAATTTAAATTAAAATAATCTTTTTCAAAAAGTTTTTAGAAAAAAACTTCCATTATAATAATATTTTTGTCTGAAATAGCTCGGGCCACCGTACAGAGGTTCAACTATAATTTTTGAAAAAAATTCCCTTATTTTTCAAAAATTACAACCCCTTGAAATAATTATCGGCGTTTTTTCTTAAAATTTCGCCCCCGAAAAATGGATAAACCCAATTTTTAAGTTATATATTTCCAAAAAAATTTTAGTTGGCCTTTGTACAGGGGGTCTGGTTTTTAACAGGCAAAAAAATATTTTATAATAGAAGCATTTTTTCAAAAGGAGAATATTTTGAAAATTTTTCATTCTATGTTTTATTTTTGTCAAAAAAATTTACTTAAATAATTTTTTTTTTGGAATAATATTCTTAAAAAAATTTTATATACATTTTTTAATCTAAATGACCCAAATCATAAATATTATCTATTTACACGCTTTTTAAAAACAGGGTTCCCAACGTAATGGATAACCTTTTAAAATTTAAAAATAAAGAAAACTTTTCATAAAATTTTGGGTTTTACTACGGAAGAATAATTTTTTTTTCTTACTGGTGAAATTTCTCACATCAGTGGCCTTTAAAATTTAAATTAAACTAAACTCTTTTTATTATGGGAAAATTTTAATAATTCCCAAAAATTTTTAATTTCTACTTGAATTGGAAAACTGATGAAGGAAAATTTTTCCAAAAACCGGAAAAAAACTCATTTTATAAATACATGCCCCTTTTTTGTAAAAAAAATCAGCAAATCTTTTTCTCAACAATGATAGTATGTTTTCTTGAAAATTGCAAATATATTTAGTAAACTTGCTCAAAAAAAATAAATATTTTGATTTAAACTATCATTTTTTTTTTAAATTTTTTTTCCCAAAAAAAAATTGATCCTTTTAAGGTAAATTAAATTTAAAACGTTAATATTGCAATAAAACACATTACTTAATTAGTACTATTCATATTAAATATAGTATATATACAGTATTATATACGAAAGAGTTATAGGCATTTTTGCAGTCACTTTACGATTATGTCAGTCTAAACATCTTAATGTATGAAAACATTTGTTAGTCCAGGAGTTGCTGTAACTTTGGGTTTTTACTGGTCGATTTGCATATGAATTTTCCCTTCGTATATTTACACGAAATTATTTAAAAAGGGATAAAGGGCATATTTTGTTACGATCTAACATGTGATATATGTTTTAAAATAAAAATACTTAAAAAAAAAAACTTTTTAATTTTCTTAAAGGTTTTGCACAAAAATTTAGAAATTTTTTTCCCCCGCAAAAAAAACTTTTAAAAAACAATATAAAACAATAAAAATGTCACCTAAGGTACTAAAGTCGTTAACTTTAAGAGGAGTCGGGGGAAAAACCCATACCGACAATTTAAAATTGGCTGTTTCGATGACCTTTTCCAAAAAACTGTTATATGTACGCCTTTTAAATTTTTTATACAATTAAAGACGCCTTTTTTATTGTACTGAAATGAGCTTTTAGCTAATTTTTTAAATTTTTTTATACTTTTTTTAAAAAATTTTTTATCAAAAAAAAAATTTAAATTTGGGCCCACTTTTACCTAAAAAAATTTTTAAAAAATTTAAATTTTTTAAAATTTCTTACAAAAACTCATTTCAGTATATATTAACCATCATTATAAATATATTATAAAAAATTTACATACCTGTGAACAGTAATTTCTCAGAAAAGGTACATCGAACATCAAAATTTACATTTTGAGATAAATTGATTTTAACGTATACAGTGAGGCTTCTAGTCGGCTAGTAAATAAAAAATAATAGGCTCAATTTACAATAAAAAATAAATGTTTTGGTGTTTATCAGACGTTCAGCTTTGAAGCAAAAACGAAGTACTTTTTTTTTTACATTTTTTGCCATTCCCAAAAGGGCGTGGCCCCGTTTCAACATTTTTTAAAAAAAAGGTTTTAAGGGGGTTCTAATTACCCTAGAGTTTAAAGAAGGTATTTTTAGAAAAAATGAAAATCCGTACAATTTGAAAAAAAGTAAAAAACTCAAATTGTCAGAAAAAAAAAGGTTTTTGCCCAAACCCCCCAAAAAACAGTACAAAAAAAGCAGGGCATATATTGAAAAGATCCCCGGCAATAACCCCATCCCCCCTATGTATAAAAGTAAAATTCCTATGTATAGAGTACATAAAATTTAATGTGTTATTAATAATTCATTTTATTAATTAATGCTAATTATTAATTCAATAGTTTATTTTGTAATGTTTTTGTTCCCGACAATCGACAAATAGAAAGAATATGTTTGGCGGCGCATTGGGTATGATAAGAGAATGATGGACTTTCCCAAACCCCGCCCCCCCCCTTCTTGAAAAATTCCTGTAAATGCCTTTCATCCCCAGTCATGGTAACAAAATGGGAATGAACGGGGGTCCCTTAAGTCCCCTTTTAGGCCTTGGTCCCCTATGCAAAAGTAGGCCCCACCTGATATCTTTAGAAGCAACCAAAAAAAGTAGATGTTTGTCGAACAGTCGTTTTAAAAGTAATTTGAAATAAATAAGTGTTTGCATGACTCAAATCTCAAAAACCTGTGCACCAACTGGGTGACCTTTAGCCCCACTACGACTAAATGAGTTTAAAAAATTGGGAGGTATTAAGCCTAGGCCTGAACATGGACACAAACGGTAACCCCATAAAATACAGTCTTTTCATTTTTTCTAGTTGACATGGAGTTTGACATTCACTGTGTTTCGAAGATTATGAACGGGGAAAAATATTTTATCCCATTAAAAATTCTTTATCATGATCTTACTAAGACTAGTCAAGAACGGGGGTGAATCTTTGTTCTTTTCAAGTAATCCTGGGTCATAGCCAGAGAAATATAAAAACAGGCCGCACTGATGTCTAGGCAAAGAACCCGAAATTCTTTTTTTCGGTTCCTTGCCTTACCTCCCCCTAGAACAGGGGTGGGCAGACTTTTTCGGACCACGGGCTCTACCTGATTTTTTCTAGGTGTTGCGGTCCACCCAGAGGCGTTGGTGTATTGAGCTAAAAGAAAGTATACAATAGAGTGGAATCTCCATTTTACGATACCTCAATTTTCCGAATTTCTCATTTGCGAAATTTTTCCTTGAACCACACAAGAACATTTTAAAATTTTCTTCATAAAATAACCTCTAAATAGCGAGGAGCATTTTCTATTCGACAAAATTTTCTCTTTTGATACGATTTTTTTCTTCCGTATATTTTTAAATACCGTATTTAATTCGAATCTAAGCCGCACTTTTTTCCAAATGTTAATGCCTACTGAAAATCGGGTACGGTTAAGATTCGAAGGAAAAATTTTTAGAAAGGAGTATTTAGAGCAATTGCAGCTTCATGCATGTATTTATAATGAGTTGAGTTGAGTTGAGTTTGGTGTTTTATGGCGCAAGAGCCAGTTTTGGCTATACTGCGCCAAACATTTATAGGTCTGTGGTCTGGACGGGAAAAGAAGAAATTGGATGACAAGGTGGAGGGTCGAAAATAAAGAAGGATCACTGGGGAACCCCGGGGTCATGACACCTGTGTTTACCAAAGATAGTAAGCCCCTTGGGAAAAGGAAAAGATCACTAGGGTACCTCGGGATTGTGACACCCGTACCCACCTAAAGAAGGTGAGCCCCCCGAGGGGGATGTATTTATAATACTGATAAAAACAACTAATTATTCACTCCTTATTAGTTTTCCTTTTAAATTTATTTTATTTTCGTAAAATTGGATCTCAATAAACCACTTTAGAATATTTTATAATTTTCGCAAAATCTTGCTGAGATATTGGAGCGTGGTTTAGAATCGATGGTGGCTTAAATTCGAATAAATGCGGTATTTCTAGACCTTCGCATGATGGAATGATTATTAGGTCTTAGTCAAGGTGGTCTCCCCAAAATGTCTTAGCGGTCCACCGGTAGATCGCGATCGACTTAAAGCCCACCCCGGCCCTAGAAACTCTATAATTAAAAAAAATACAGCGTCTATAGGGGTGGTACTGTCCATTTTAAGAATTTATGTATTAATTCGAATAATTTTCTTTTCTTTTAGAGAGAAGGCTGACATAGCCCCTTTACTCGACGTAGAGGACATGGTGCTTGATGAAGAAACCCGACTGGAAATGTGTCTTTACTTACGTCCAGAGTTTCTACAGGAAGCTTCATGACAAAGACTAAGTTTCTTCACCATATTTTTCATACGAAATCGTTTCAAGGACGCGGCATCATGTCTGCAGTAAAGTCACGATTGAATTTATTTGTATATTTGATATGACACGCTGTTTGAGTCACGTTTACGCTACTTAAATATTTTTTTCGTTCCCTCACCGTTCGATTGGGTTAGAATAGGTCCAGAGAGAAAACGGCACGATGTATGTGATTTCTATTTTTAGTTTTGGAAGTGTTCGAATCCAGAGGCGATATCCAAATAAAACTAAGGTTCTATGAATGTTTAAAAACACGTGAGCAGAGAGAAAACAATGAAATGTTTCAGTTGCATTGGCTATTATTTTGCGGCTTTTATTGTTAAAGTGGACGCTTGATTGATTTTTGTTATGATAAAAAAACCAGATTTAAAATTTTTAACAGTGAATTCGTATGTTTAAATTGTATACGATACCTAATATAAATTAGTTGTTTTATCAAAAAAGTTTTTATATCGAAGTGTTTGTAGATCAAGAAGTAATTTAGAATTTTTCAGGGAAGAACTAGTGGTTTCCTTCGGAACAGAGTTGAATATAATATTGTGTCTCAGAAGTCATTCAGAAGTTTTTATTGCACGCGCATTTAATTCAATTATTGTAAAAAATAATGTATTTTAATTTTTTTTTAAAATTGCAATGCATTTTACATTTTAAAAAGTTCATTTATTTCAAAATCAAATTATAAGCAAACACAAAAAAAAAAAACTTTTACTAATTAAAAACTGATTTTTTTTTAAAAGAAAATAAATGTTTAAATTAAAAATGATTTAATTTATAATAATTTAAAATTAAAGTTTTGAAATGTAAAGAATACGCGTTTTAAAATTTATGTTTTATACTTCTAGAATACGATTATTTTCAACATAACGAATTACGCAGTATATATATATATATTCTTCATATAATTTCAAATAGCTCTTTGTTGATCAATTAATTGGATTTTTCAATCATATTGTGTGCCATTGCCACCAATTATGAACTTTTAAAGTTTAGATTATAATAGAATTTAAAAAATAAATTCAAAAGCGCGTTTTTTTTTTTTAAATATCCTTTTTAATACTCTATATATTATTAAATGCTCCTAAATTCAATTTTTAAAGTTTTTCTGTTTATAAATTCATTAGAAGCAAAAGTAAAAGATCAATAACATCCATTTCCTAAATAAATAATTTTGATTCTGGTTAATATATATTTTGAAAAATATTTATAGCCTTTTAACTTGACAAAAATGATCATTAATAAGCTATTAAAATAAAAATTGTTGTTTTTAAAGAAAAATTACATGTGATACAAGTGTTTATGCTAAACTAAAAATGGCGAATACTTTAAAATGTGTTCTAAAACGAAATAGTTTTTGAAACAAACTAAATTGGAAAATAACCAATGACAGTTTTTTTTTTATCTTCTAACGGTATTCTACGTCTGCAATTAATTTAATTGTTGGAAAATTTTCTTAAAAAGTAAAACATTTTGTTCCGAAAATCTTTAAAATTCGATATGGAAAGATGTGCGTGTTTTTAATTCTATTCGTCTCAGAGCGTATTACATAAATTTTCTATTTAAGAAAAAAAGAAGTACATTTATTTAATTCTGTAAATTTTATAACTATTTGTTAGTAAAA
This sequence comes from Trichonephila inaurata madagascariensis, assembly GCA_019973955.1. Lineage (NCBI taxonomy): Eukaryota > Metazoa > Arthropoda > Arachnida > Araneae > Nephilidae > Trichonephila > Trichonephila inaurata. Next base: position 296,676 of record BMAV01000836.1, read on the forward strand.
TAGTCTTCTTGCTATGAAGTAGTCCACTAGTCAAATTTGAATGACTGAGCTTACAACAAAAAGCTTCACTTTTTTGTACAGTTTTCATATTCTTTGTTATCCTTGTTTTATGTTTTTATTTTATAAGCTTTGTAATTGTCTGAATCAAAATGTATCCAAGTGGATTTTCATCTAACAAATGTTGTTTTAATAAAAGATTAACCATTGTTGTTAAGTTTGTGTTTTTTTAATTTCTAGTGGCATTAACAATTAATAGAAACTTCTTTTAAAGAACAACAGTTTTATTGATTAGATTATTATAGTAGAAAAAATATGTATTTGATTCATATCATGAAATTTAAGTTTGATTATTAATTTATGATTTGTAAGACATTAAAAGTAAAAAAAAAACTATGAAAAAAAATCCAAAAATCTTTACCTCCTTTTTAAAAAAATTTTTAATTTTGGGGAATTTCCCCTATTTAACGAATTTTTTCCGGGAACCCAAAAACTTTTTTTTTATTTTTTCGTAAAAAAACCCTTTAAAAATAGCAAGTGATTTTATTTTAACAAACTTTTTCTCCTGTGATTCGATTTTCATTCTCCATATTTTTAAAATTTTTTAAATTTTTGTAACTTTCTTTTTTTTAACACATTTTATTTTGACCCAATGACCTTGAACAGATTTTACCAGGTGTGTTAACACACTGAAGCAAATAAATTTCCGTAATTTTTAAAAAAAACAAAAAAATTAAAAATTTTAAAAATCAGTAATTAAATTTTAAAGGGGCCAAAAAATTATACTTAAAAAATTATTGGTTTTACTAAAAAGAACAGAGATTGGCGGGGAATGTGGGTTTGTTGTTTGGAAAAAATAAAATTGAAAAAAACCCCCAAATAAATTAAAATTCAAAAAAAAAAAACATTTTTTTATATTTAATCGAACTAAAAGAAAAAATAATTTTTTAAAAAATAATAATAAAATGTTTAAAAGGAAAATTAATGTCATTGTGGAAAAAGCTTGGGGTCCGGATATCAATTTTTAAATAAATTTCTTCCCTGGTTTTTTTCCCGAAATGAAAGGAGTTAGGTAAAAATGGGGGTACAAAGCACCCCACGTTTTTTAACCACAAGGGAAAATTAATTTTTTTCCCTTATATTAAAAATTTTTTTTTTAATTTTTTAGTTCAAATTAACTATAAAAGCTTTTTTAGTTTTTAAGCTTAATTTTTTTCCTTTTTTAGTTCGATCTACAATAAAAGCGTGTTTTTTTAGTTTTTTAAACTATTTTTTATTCTTTTATGAATTAATCTTAAATGCGGCATTCTTTTAGAATCTGGAATACCCATTGGCATTTTCGTTTTAGAGTTTAACTTAATCTTTTAGTCCCCAGATCTGGAAATGAGAAATCGTTATTTCCGATGACCCTGATCTGGACAATGGAACACAATTATTAAATTGTTGTATTATCGTTGGTCCTTGAAAAGTGTGCAAAATTTCGAATTAATCTGACCTTTTAAAGTGGGTAAAAATCGACTTCAAAGATTCCGTTACAAACAGGTAAAGCTTAAAAACAAACGTGAAAAAAGCCCAGTTATCTTTTTTTCCCATTGCTATGTAAAAATTAGTTTTTTTAAAAAAGGGTTTCAAAAATTTTTTTGAAATATAAAAATTTTTTTAATAAATGAAAAAATTTTTTAAAAGTTTCAAAAAAGAAAAGGGGTTTAAAACCAAAAAAAAATTTTTGAAAAATTAAAATTTTAAACTAAAATTTTTTTTTCCCTTTTTTAAGTTTCATATTAAAAAATAAAATTTAAAAGTTTTTGTAAACAAATTTCAAAAAAAATTGCTTAAAATTAAAATTTAAATAAATTTTTTCCAACAATAATCTCTAAAATTTAAAATTTTTAAAAACCCTTTTTTAAAATTTGGGGAAAAAAAATTCCCTTTAAAATTTATTTTTGTCTTTCAAAAAAATTTTGAATTAAAATTTTTTTTTTTTTTTTTAAAAAAAAAAAAAAATTTATAATAAAATATATTCAAACTCAAACTCAGTGGCTCAACAGCCTAGGAGGGCCCCGGGCCCCACTTTTGGGCCCCTCCAAAAATACGTGAAACCCTTTGGCGCTGAGGGCATGAACAGGTCCCGATTAGGTGGTCTCTGAAGAGAACCCCAGTGTTTAAGTCCCAACAAACTTGGAAAACATTTATCAAACCCCCTACAGTAGGGATAATAAAATATATTGCAAAAAAAAAAAAATTTTAAGGAAAGTTTTTTAAATTTGTTTTTAAACCTTTGGGGGGAAAAACAAGATCTTTTGAAGACCCCTAATGGGTGTTGGGTTTTTTTAGGAGAGAATAAAATCATGAACTTTGGGCTAGCTTAAAAGATGGGGATGAACAAAAACCCAAAACGTTTTCAAGCATGAAAAAATAAAAAATTTCCCCAATAACTATTTTATTTTAATTTACGTCTTAATCTAAAGAAACACGAGGGTAATGGCAACAAACCTTTTGATTCTGAGCCACTGACAAGGGGCGAGAAAGACACCAGAGCTGACATCCCTCTCTTTAAACTACCACATCACGCCAACGGAATGGGGCTGGGGATAGAGGTTGTTTTTACCTTTGCAGACCTATACATTCCTCAGGAGCTGGTACCCCGCACATTATAGGCGATACCAATTGCCACAAGTAATTTTGTCGTCCAGTTTCCTCCCTAGAGGGAGGCACCCAAGCCAAACAGAAATTTAAGGAATTTTTTACATGTTCCATAATCATACGACATGGACGCTGTCTATTTTCTGCATCATGAAAATCCACCTACTTGGGCCGGGGTCGAACCCGAAACCTTAGGTGCAGAAGGCCAGCGACAAACCAGCCATCCACCCAAGATTTTGAGCCTCGACAGATTTAATATACATCAGTCTCTCTAGAAGTCAGGAGGAATTCAAATGAAGCAAAAAGATCTTTGATATTTAAAGGAATTACAGAAAAGTTGCTCAGTGAATGAAAAATCTTACAGAAAATTATGCTAAAATGATTTTATGAATTGCAGTAAAATAAGTCACATGTTTCATAAATATTTAAAAAATACGGAAATAATAATCAAAATTCATTACATTGATTAAACATTTTATAAATTTAATGGAAAATTAAAACTAAAACACATTTTATGAGTTAAACGAACTAAAAGTAAATATTCTAATATAAGAATAATGTCAAAGAGAAAATTAATGTCATTGGTTAAAAGCGTGGGGTGCTTTATATCAATTGTTATAATTTCTTACTAGTTCTATTCCAAAAGGCAGAGTTATTGTAAAAATTTAGTACAAAGCACCCCACGCTTTTACCACAATGACATTAATTTTCTCGTATATCATTTTATTCTTATATTAAGAATTATTTTTTTACTTTTTAGCTCGATTAACCATAAAAGCGTTTTTTGAGTCTTTTTAAACTGTAATTTATTTTTCATTGTTTAGTTCAATCTACAGTAAAAGCATATATATTTTTAGTTTTTTTATCTATCATTTATTCATTCACTTTTTTTTTAACTTTTGGCCCACGACTGAAAAGTTTGCCCATTCCTGAGTTAGAACAATATTTTTTTTCACATGCACGAGTTTTTTCCTTTTTTTTTATTTCCATTTTCAGAAAGACTGGACAGTTGCTAAAATTATGATAAGAAATTGCTGACGCAAAAAAAAAACAAAAAAACAACCGTTTTTGTTTTTAGGGTTACTTTTAATCTTTTATTTGCCAAACCTGGAAATGGAATATAGAATTAGTCGCCAAATCTGGCAATGGTACATGGAATTAGTGGCCAAAATTTTGGGAAAAAGTATAAGAATAAACCCAAATTAAATTTTCTTTTCTCCTGATTCTCCTGTTCAGGACAATGGAACAAAATTATGAAATTATTGTATTGGCATCGGTTCTTGACAAGTGTGGAAAATTTCCAACTAGTCTGACCTTTTAAAGTGGGTAAAAATCGAGTTCAAAGAATCCGTTACATACAAGTGAAACTTATAAAAGATTGTTAAAAAATCTGCAACAATAAAACAACAGCAGAAAAATATTTGAAACAACAGAGCTCTATTTATGCATTATGTTTTGTAGTTTTTTTGGAAACAATTCTCACTCACACACACAAGTAAATAAATGATAATAAACATTTCACGTTGAAACCACAACTTCATATAATCAGGCTTTTCTTAAATATTTCATTCAATTTTGTAAATTTGTTCGGATATTATTTTAGAATTTTACGCATTATGTGACTTCATTTCATGGAATTCTACCACATATTCTCATTAAAACTAAAATAAATGAAAGTCTGAAAACTCATAAAATAAAAATGACTGTTTCCTTAAAACAAGTCTTAAAACCTTTTTGCAGTGGCGTAACGTACACTCCCGCATTGCGGGGGGGGGGGCAGGATTCAAGGGTGTCCAAAGCCTATGTTATGTTATGGTTTTGCAATCCTCTTAAAATCCGGTTTCGAGCCCAAAACCTGACTTTACGGGAGGGGGGCTAATATTCTCTGTTACGCCACTGTATTTTTGACAAATTGAGTCTCAACGAGTCAAAATTCAAAAAACTGCCAAAAAAAAATTAAAATTAGAAGTTACAAAATGAAAATAATAAAATTCTTTACTATTCAAGACAGAATATATTATGGCAAAATATCAATTGTTATAAAAATACACAACCATTAAATATTATTTAATTAGTTTGATTATATCATCATATTTCGTGTTTATTTATTTAATTTTTCTAAAGACGAATTTGTACTGTTATTTTTATAATTACATTTCTGTAAAAGAAATTATTAAATTAAATTAAGCCAACATATTGAATTGTACTCTTTCAAATTATGGACAATTAATAATTGCAAATCTTTTCATTTCTATTGAATTGTATTATTTAAAAACATTTTATTTGAACAATTTTATGCAAGCGCTACTATTATTTAGAAATTTCCCCATCTTTATCTTTTAACAGAAGCGACAATTTTAAGAATGATCAAACGAATTTTTCTTTTACAATTTTTTATTTCTTATTTTGTTCTTAATATAATCTATAACTGTTATAAAATATTCCTATTATTTAGAAAAATTTGCATCTCTTTTAACAGCAGCAGCAATTTTATGAATATAATCAAACAAATTTTTCTTTTACAATTTTTTAATTCTTGTTTTGGTGCTTAATGTAATCTATGTTGTGATTTCTATTATTTTTCCACTTCTATACCAACTGTACAATGAGAGAGAGAAAGAAACTATTTCCGAATTTTGAGAATTAAAAGAACTCCCTTAAGCTCCTGTCGCCATCTACATGAAGAAAATAAAACTAAATTTCTGGAATAACTATTTACGCTTTTTCTCTTCCTGTTATTTGAGTGCACACACGCAATGAATTTTTTTTCTTTGTTTACTCTTCTTATTTTATTGTATTAAAAAAATGAGGGTTTTTTTGCATCGTAAGTAAAAATTCATACTCTTTGAGTTATATTATCAAAATTATATATACAGTAAAAACTTTGCAAAATCATAAGGCAATTTATATAAAAATATAAATGAAACAGATAGTAAAAGATAAAAAAAACTCAAACCTCATTCTCTTATGTTTCTTTATAAGAAAAAGAAATTCTTTTTCAAAAGTAAATTCTGAGTGTTAAAAAATGATAGCTTCTAGCCTAAGAGATTATGAAATGTATTTTTAAACAAGGAATTTCCAAGTTCGATTTTGAGTTTAATGTCAAAGTTATTTCAATTCAGGGATATTTGGTCAAAAAAATATATATTACTGATTTATTTTATGAAAAAAGCATATAATTTTGTGCTTTATAATTTTCATTTATGTAAGAATGAAATAAAAGGGCTGTTAACTATAACTATTCAAAGTAATTTGAGTTATTTGAACTTAAAGAATTTTATACATCTCTTTTCAAAAGATTAAAACTTATAAAAACATTTTTAAAATGTATGGGTACAGAATTACTTTAATAAACTCTGATGGGAAATAACTTTGAAATTTAAAATTTTAAAATTTCTCCTTTATGAAACATTATACTTACCGTAAAATCCGGCATATAACGCCCACCTATATTTTCAAGCAGCATTTTTTAATTTTTAGGCATATTCGCCGCATAACGCTCACTCTCATTTTTATGAAGAAACCTGAAATGTACTTGTGAAATGCTCTTGTGTTTTGGAATTATTTATTTGAGATATTATTCAAAGCTTTAGAAAAAAAATAGTATACTTCTAGAACTACAACCCTTTAAGTTCATAAGAGGAATGTCATTTCTTTTAAAGAAACAGTACTCCAATCCATGTAGAAGTCCATTTTTTTTCTATGCACATCTGTTTTTATTTTTAAAGCTTTCATTTTCATAAAATTCAATCTTATTCAATTCCTACTATTAGCTCACACTTTCTATAGATTTATTTATTTACCTTGGTGGAATTTTCAATCGTTAATAAAATACATTTTAAAACGCTCAATTGAGCTGAAATTTTATATACATGATTATTTTTTATGGCAATACAATAATTTAATTATAATTAATAAAAATTAATTGATTAAATCTAATTATTTAAAGAATTTCAAATGCAGCCACGTTGGCATCATTTTTGGCGACTTAGCGACCCTTTTGGCGACTTGTGTCAAAACTTGTGTGAAAAGGACTTCCTCTCACGTTTTAAAGCATTCAGTTGAAATGAAATTTTATATACACGATTGTTTTGGATGACAATACGATACTTTAATGATAATTAATAAAATTAATTCCCACTTAATTTTGTGATTCCCCCCTATGTATATACATATTTAAAATTTTAACAACTATTTAAAAAAAAGTAGCTGAAATAAAATGTTTTTTTTGTTGATCTAAGAAAGGAATTGTTTTAAATTTTTTTTTATATTACTTTTTTTTTATTTTAAAGGGGGTGCGCTTTTTGGGCGCCGGTTTATACAGTAAATATAAAAAAATTTCTTTTCTTTTTTCTTCAAAAAAAAAAACCCCAAACTTTTTTTGGGTTTGGGAACCCTCGTCAAGTGACGTGGATGACGCTTGAGCTGACAACTCCCTCTCTAAACTACCACACCACTAAACAGTATTTTTACCTAAAAAGAATTAACGTTTTCACAGCCCCAACTAAAATTTTGGGAAGCGGGGTGAGTGAGTAATATTAACTCCACTGTTCAGGCTACACGAGGGCTTTTTTAGGGGAAAAATTTTTGAACCAGGGTAAAAAGTGACGTGGAGACACCTGAGCTGGCCCCTCCTAACTACCACACTACACCACGGGGGGGGGACTTTCAGTTTGACAGTTTTAAACGTGCATCGCTCCCCTAAGGGGGGTCTTTGGGGTGGTACTGGGCTCGAACTCGAGACAAAGCCAGCCACGATCCGATACCACTGGGCTACCGCGGCCACTTGGTGGAAGCAGGACTCGAATCCGTGACACGCTGGCCACACAAGTTCGTGACATAACCACTAGGTTACTGTGGCCACTGGAGACATCCCAAACTGGATGCTTTCTAGTAAATTTTTAGAAAGTGCAGGTATTTCGTTAAAAGAAGGAATCAAATTTAGTGATGCAGGTTTAATTATTAATGGAGTTATATACATTAACCCGAAAAAGTCCTCTATTTTTTAACCCAAAAAAACCGTTCCCCTTAACAAGCCTCACATTTCAGTTAACGTTAAATAAGTAAAAAAATTATATGAACTGGAAATTTACTTACTTATTGAACCCCGATATTATATTTTCGATTAAATAATTTTTACGCATTTCTAATTTTCAAAAAATTTATTTATGAAAAAAATTTAAAAATTTTTTTAAAAAAAATTTTTAAAAAAAAAAATTTTTTTTTTAAAAAATTTTTTTTTTTAAATTTTTTAAAAAAAAAAATTTTTAAAAAAAAGAAAAATTTGGTTTTTTAAAAAAAATTTTTTTTTTTTTTTTTTAAAAAAAAATTTTTTTAAAAAAAAATTTTTTTTTTAAAAATTTTAAAAAGGTTTTTTAAAAAAATTTTTTTTTTCCCCCCCTTTTTCCCCCTTTTAAAAAAATAAAAAAATTTTTTTTAAAATTTTTTTTTTTAAAAAAAAATTTTTAAAAAAAAAATTTTTTAAATTTTTTTAAAATTTTTTTTTTTTAATTTTAAAAAAAAAAAAACCCCCCGGGGGTTTAAAATTTAAATTTTTTGGGAAAAATTTTTTTTGGGGGGGTTTTTTTTTTTGGGGTTTTTATTAAAAAAAAAAAATTTTTAAAATTTTTAATTTTTTTTTAAAAAAAAATTCCCCCTTTAAAAAAAAAATTTTAAAATTTTAAAATTTTTAAATTTTAAAAAAATTAAAATTTTTTTTTTTAAAAAAAATTTTAAAAAATTTTTTTTTCCGTGACCCCCAAAGGTTTACAAAAAATTTTCCCCAAAAAAAAAAATTTATAATTTTTAAAAAAAATTTTTTTTCCCAAAATTAAAAAAATTTAAATTTTTTTTTTTTTTTTTTTTTTTTAAAAAAAAGGAAAAAATTTTTTAAAAATTTTTTTTAAAAACCCCCCCCTTTAAAATTTAAGGCCCCCCCGGGGTTTCCCCAAAATTTGGGAAAAAATTAAAAATTTTTTTTTGGTTTTTTCCCCCTTTTCCCCCCCCTTTTCGCCCCTTTTCCCTTTTTTGGGGGGGGGGAAAATTTTTTTAAAGGAAAAAAAAATTTTTTTTTTTTTAAAAAGGGGCCTTTGGGGGGGGGGAAAAAAAAAGGGTTTTTTCCCCCCAAAATTTTTCCCCCTTAAAATTTTTTTTTTTGGGGGTTTTTCCCATTTTTAAAGAAAACTTTTTTTTGGGGGTGCCCTTTTTTCCCACCCCCCCAAAAATTACAAAAAAAGGGGGGGGTTTTTTTTTTTTAATTTTTTCCCCTTTTTTAAAAATTTTTCCCCCCCAAATTTTAAAAAACCCAAAAAAACCCGGGAAAAATTTTTAAAAAAAATTTTTAAAAAATTTTAAAAAAAAAAAAAAAAACCCCCCCCAAAAAATTAAAATTTTTTTTTCCCCCCCCAAATTTTTTTTTTTTTGGTTTCCCCGGGGGGTTTTTTTTAAAAAAAAAAAAAAAAACCCCCCCAAAAAAATTTTTTTTTATTTTTTTTTTAAAAAAAAAATTTAAAAAAAATTAAATTTTTTAAAAAAAAACCCCTTTTGGGGGGTTTAAAAAAAAAAAAAATTTTTGGGGGGGGGTTGGGGCCCTTTTAAACCCCTTTTAAAAAAACAAAACCCAGACAATTAAAGGTAGGAAATGACACGTAACTAATTAGAAGAGATTACATGGCTTGGGATGCTGAACATATGAATATAATCACCCACTTACCCTGGAGCACCTGACTTTACACTAGACTTCGGTAAATTTTTTTCTTGAGCCCTTCAGTCGTAATTTTGATTCTCTTACAAAAAATTCCCCAAATTATCAAAAATTGACCACCCAGTGAATACCGTCGACTAACTTTGACTAACTAAATGCCACCCCAAAGGAACCACCTTTGCAAAAATGTCTTTTCTTGGGGAGAAAGTTTTCAAGGGAAAATACATTTAAAAAAGAAATAAATTTACCCCCAAGAGGATTAGTTGAAGGTTCGTTGATAGACCTGCCCCAAATTAGATTGTTCCCTCGTGTTTTGTATAAAAGCCCAGGGCCTTTTTCAATTTTTTCCCCCCGGAAAAAAATGGAAAATTCAACCCTCTCCCAATAACCCCCCTTTTTTTTTTTATATATATTACTTAAGTTTTTTTAAAAGATTCAAAAAATTAGAAATTAAGGATGAAATTTATTTGTTTTTTTTCCCAAACGAATGAATGGAAGATAAGGAATCAGTAGCACACACAGGAATTTTTCAAGGGGAGGGGGGGTCCAGGGTGGAAAGTTCACCATTCTTGTATTATGCTATTTTTGATTTTGTCGATGTTCAGGAACAAAACACAGTAAAAAAAACTAATTATTGAATAAATAATTAGCATTAATTAATAAAATTAATCTTAATAACAAATATTTAAAAAAATTTTTGTATTATATACTTAAATTATAACAAAAAAAAAAAATTTAGGGGGGGGGGCCCGGGGCCTCCGGGACCCCCCCCTGGGGCGCCACTGAAAGGAATCATCTATTTAAGCAGCCCAAATTTTTAAAAAATAGTCTCAAGGGGTGGGGCCCACAAGCGGTTTTAATTTTTTTAAAACTACACTCAAGACTAAAATAAAACATTCCTCTGGCTCTGATCTACCCAAACCTCTTTTACCCTGTCCCTTTTGGGGGCTGGGAACCGGGTATCATAAGGGGGAAAGGGAAAGTCACTTGGACCCCAATTCGAAAATGGGGAGAAAGTTTAGTTAAAGATGTGTAAATATATTAAATTTTTGCTTTAAAAAAAAGCTCCCAGTTAAACCCTTCAAATTTAAAAAAAAAAAAAACTTAAAATATACAGAGTAAAAAAAAAATTTAAAATACGTTTAAAAGAAAAAAAATTCAGACCCAAAATTTTCAAAAATATATAATTTTTTTTAACAATAAAAAATTTTTTCAAATCTGATCCAAATGCCGCCCTTTTAAAATTTTCCGCCCCCCGGGAAGGGGCCCGGTTTGGGCCCAGAGCCACCCCCGGGCAAACCCATGGGGGAACCACTAGTAATTATTTTTTTAAAATTGTTCTTAACTTAGTATTGATAAATTAATTATTAAGTACATTGTGCAGTACTGATAAATTTCTAAGTATATTATATCAGTGTAAATGTGTATTTTATTTTTTATTATGTCAGAATGGTTTAATTTAATTTAATTAATTATTATTATTATTATTATTTTGCTTCCTTTCAGAAATTAATAATTTTTTTAAATAATCTTCTCAGTCGACTTTCTGATATGATCACGCCCCCCATGTAGGATTATCATGGGAGGTTCAGAGAAACGGTGGTGTAATATTACTTATGTTGCTCAATTATTATTTTATACTCTAGTTAAACACTCTTCTAATGAAACGTTCACTACTTTTTTATATACTTCATTGTAAATGTAACATACGTATTTTGTTACACCAAACTATTTATTGACATTCATAAACTAGTTATATTTTATTTATTAAGGTTAACTGGATGTATTCATCATTTTTTACGTTTTTATACAATTAGTGTTATAACAGCATTAACATGATTATTTTTCTGTTCTTTTCCGCTTACAAGCTAAAACAATCTTATTTTCGTAAGAAACAAAGCGTAGATTATTTTATTATCTTCAGACAAGGCGTTGCATTCATGATTAAACTTTAAAGTGAAAGAGAAAACTTCTATTTGTTAGTCTTAACAAACTAACAAGGAAGAACTATAAATCAAAGACTTATAGTAAAGCTTTTAGGGTTGCCTTAGCTATTGTTTCTTGCTTAGTTTGTTTCCCATGCTTTACTCATTATAGAAATATTATTGTGTAATCCATTTCGAAACAAATTTTTAAAATAAAGAAATAGGAGTCAGTTCAATTAACTAAATATCGCACAAAAATTATAGCCTGCAAATTGGGAAAAGTAATTCAAAAGAATTACTTTTTAGATTCAATGGAATACAAAGCCCCTCATTTTATTTTATTTCGATTGAGATTTTACGTGTTAGGAATAATTTTAATTGCCAAATGCTATTTCCCGACATTTTCTTCGTAAAGTTAGGAATTTTTAACTACTGCTGAGACTGGTATCAGTGGCAAGATTGCACTATTATGTCTACCGTCCTTGCCTAAGCCTAGGTCTACTATCATGCGCCATCTTTAATCAATCATAAGCAGGGTTTATTTTTTAAAAAATTTTTTTTAGACTCCATGTAAAGATTTTTTTGTGTGCCGACAAAAGTAAAACAAAAAGCTTACAAAAGTAAGTCAATATTCAATGAATAGTAGTAGGAAGTTTCAAGAAGAAACAGGCAAAATCTAATCAAAGGGAAAAGAAACAAGAATGGATGGAAATACAATAAATACAGAACAAAATACAAAATTGCTCACATGCAAAAGGCGACATTCAGTAATTAAAATTATACAATAAGAGAAGATTAGGAAACGTGATCCTAATAAGATTTCCAAAATACAAATACATATAGCATCCATACAGTATACATATACATACGCATACATTCATACAGCACAAACATATATATACATGCAAATAGCAACCACGTAAAATTTATAATCTAAATAACACGGGAAAAAAGGCTATTGATGAATGCACAAAACAAAGTAAAAAATTATTTGCTCTGATCAAAGGTTGAGAAAGGAGGAGGCCACACTAGATTGTTCTTTTGTAGACAATTCATGAGTGTACGTCTTTCGGAAGTGAATACATACAAGTAGCAGATGTTTGGCGTCCTGGACTGTGCCCCTGGAGCAAGAACACCTGGTCTCTTAGGCAACAAACTGAAGCGTTTTAAATAGGCTTTAAAGTTTCCATGTCCAGTTAGAAACTGGTTAAGTTTAAAATTAGGTTGAAAGTGGATAGCCTTTAAACGTCTCGGAACAGAAGGAATAAATTCCTTGGTGAACTGTGCATTATTCGATATCATAAACAGTTTGTGTATAGGTTTGTAAGATTGTGTGTATCACGCTCATTAATTTGTTACTGGTTACCGTTTGTACGAGTTTTTATAGCGTATACTAAGCACTGTGTACTCAAAAGGGCTAACTTTTGCACAGGGGCCCAGGATCTCAAGACGTCAAAAGACCTCATTGCAACTTCTATCGTTAAATGTTTATCAAACTGTTTAAAATTGGATATTTATAAACACGTTTACTTCTTGTTTAGAACATGATCAAATGTCTATGCCGAATTACTAATGTTATTTATTTATTTTGTAAAGAAATGTATGAAAGCAGACTTTTAAATTTTTTGTTATGTATTAAATTGATTCAAATTTACCATCAGCAGGGCTATTAGTTTGCATCTTGATGTCTTCCGTTTAACTTTAGCTTCTATCAAAAAGAGTCGCATTGCTGTCTTCAAGAAGTGGATACTGTTTACTTTAAATAACCTATGCTTTGAAAAAAATGCTATGAAATGATTACCAATTTTTTTATATATCAATAAGTACAAAGACTCTCATTATTTATTGTGCACTTAATTAAATAAAAGAACTTACATATATTTATTATAACTTCAATTACATAAGATATACTTTTTACATTTTGAGTCAATAGTTTCAGTAAAATAGCTACCCTAAATCTTGCAATGACCTCATATACCATGGCAACACATTCCTTATTATCAAACCCTTTTAGTAAATTTTATTTTTAAGTACTTAAGTTAGAGACATTAAACACAAATCACATACCAGGAAGAGTTCATTTGTAAATAAAAAGAAATGCCATTAGATATTTTTGCTAAAAGAATAATAATTTTTAACTACTTGAAATAAGTAGGTCACTTCCGTAGAAATCTTGAATAGTTAGCCTTGTTGATTACAATTCTGTTAATACTTTCAAAAAATTCTGCCGAATATTTTTTGTTTTTGTTTATTAAATTCTTAGCAGACTCACAATCAATATAAGACTAGCCAGTTATTAGTTATGGTTTGCGTGGGATACTTTAAATCTGTGCTGCTTTCCCAGTATATTTAATTTATGTTTATACGTATAGATTTTTATTCCTTACTGAGGATTTACACAAATGAGAAATGACCGAAGATCTTATAAGACCAGTGTTGATTTGGTTAAGTCAAATCATTAAACATACAACACTAAGGTGTGGATCGAAATTTGTTCTTTTCAGAATCTCAAAACATACCTATACGGAAAAGATGTTCATATATATATAGATGAAGAGGAAAAGAAAAGTAAAAAATTATTTTTTATGGTAAGTAGTGATGTGATAAAAAGTGATAAAAAGTCATAGTAATTTTTATCAACCTCTTGCATTCCATGTAATCTCTAGTGGATACATGCTATGTATAGGGCAAAATCCCAGTGTAACCTCATATGGATACATGCTTATTTAGATATACACCTGTGTAACTAGTACAGGAAGCATTATAAGGTAGATTTTCTTTTATCGGGATTGTATAAAACTACAAAAGTTGTTACAAAATGTCTGGATTACAAAAATATGAAAAATAGGAAAATTAAAATTAAAAATCTTTGTGAAAATGCTAGCTATGTTCCTTGGGGAAAAAGCTTTTCCTATGCGTTACATAGTGCACTGTCATTTTTGTTCCATTTCTTCATCTTCATTATTACAAATACATAAAATCGTATCAGATTCATTGTCATATTCATCGATTCCCCGCAAATATTCTCATACGGTATCACTTTTGTTGAAAACCAATGACGATGCCATATTGACAAGAAAAAGTAAAACTAAACAACAAAAGTAGTTATACAAACTTTAGAAAGCGAAACGAAACACGAACGAACGTGTGCCCTAGGAAAGAACAAAGAAAAATGAAATGTGTGCGTCGTAACATCAAGTTCGGGGATCATCAAATTCCTGAGAATACTAGAAAGCGCAGTCATGTTAGCAAGGGGTTAAAGAAAAAGTTATTTTCTAGTTGTTTTTAACATTTGTTGCAAGGTAAGGGCACTTACAAAATAACTACAAAAAAAAAACATCAGTTACGTTTAACAGATACTTAAGAGATAAATTTAGAAATCTACTACAGAAAACGTAGTGCACGATAAAGCGGAAAACGGAAGAAAGTTTGGATCAGAATTATTTGATGGTGCGAGGTGAGAGAGCTGGGTTTATGAAACGTTGCAATGTACTTTGTACTATTTATTACTCAGTAACCATTTATCAATAATCATCGTTTTTCGGCCATTACATAGGAGAAAAATAATTTTTGTTCCAGTTTAAAATCATTTAACCCAGGGTTTTCCCAAATGGGGCGCACCCCTAGATAAACCGAGGGGGGGCGCGAGCATATAGAAAAGTTGAAAAAAAAAGATTATTTTTTTTTTAATTTACTGAAATTAATTTTAAAAAACTACATTCTGACGTAATAAAAAATAAAATTCATATTTACACTGATATAATACACTTATAAATGTATCAGTACTACACAATGTGTATTTGATAATTAATTCAACAATACTAAGTTAAAAACAAGTTTAGCAGTTAGTGACCCCATGAGCTTGTCATACATAAAATTATTTTCAAAATTTAATACTTATCTTGATAATTTGCACGGTTTACAATTGAAGTCATATTGTAGATTTAGCGTCAAAGTATATTGAATTAAATACATCGTTATATTGTACGGAGGGGGGTATGAAAAATTATGATTAAAAATGGGTCCAAAAAATTAAAGTTTAAAGTACGATTTAACCACAAAATTAAGTCTTTTTTGAAAAATTTATCCCCTTTTTGGGAAAATAAATTGCTTTTAAATTATTTTTAAATATTTCTTCAATCTACATACAAAAAGTATCTTTTTTTAAAGGTAGAGCGCACAGATTAATAAAGCTTTTTTCCCCCATATTACCGATACACAAAAAAACCTTCTAAAACCGACTTCAATTTAAACAAGAAAAAAAAAACCGTTATGTTAAATCAAATAAAACCATTCTGAATGAGTTTCTAAAATGAAAATTATTTTTTTTTAAAAATATCAAAAAAGTTTTTATCCTAAAGAACTATAAAAAGATCCAATTGATTTTATTTAAATTTACAGAGGGTTTTTATGTTATTGTAATAAGTTTAAGTTGAAAATAAGCATACTATTCAAAACATGCTTCAACTAACTTCCAGTTAACACGAAAATTAAAGAATAAAATGGTTGAATCAATTTTGAAGCATGTAAACTTTTCCTCTTATCATACAAACTTCCCAAATTTAATAATTATAATATTACTCCAATTTAAAGAATGCGAAAAGTTCACCATTATTACCCTATTTAACATCATTCTACATAAACTCGTTTTCAAAAAAGGGGTGTTCCAAACTGTCAATTTATAATAATTGATTATAGGAGAAATATAAGTTTTTTAATGCCAATGAATTTCGAAATAAATGATTATGAGTTTGAAAGTTTTCATTTTTGATGTATCTGACACTATGCGATTAACAAACGAAGGACATCAAATACTTGTGAAATGCGAGGCCAAGATGTTCATAAAATAATTTGATGAACATTTAGCCGTTTTGATTAAGCAGCGATTTGTATGGAAAGATAAAATTATAATGTTTCTTTGAGATGATAGACACAAATGAAAAGTTTTTTTTTTTGAAATCGTGAGTTTTCCCCTAATAAAAAAATCATATTTAAAATAATCTTGAAAAATGTTTTAAGAAAATAACATTTCCCTTAAGTAAGATAAAAAAAAAATAAAGCGAAATATTTCAGTGATTTATTTTACCGTGGCCTGATTTCTAAAAGAATTTTAATTTATTGAGAAACGTGTTGGTTTTATCTGATTCATTTTAACTGGAATCGGGCTAGAATAGTAAGCAATCCGTTAAATGGAATAAGTACTGCTTGTCACAGTTTATCAAGCTTTGTCTAAACTGGGAAATTTCGTTATTATTTATATAAACTGTGGCTTCATTTACGTGATATCTAACAAAATCTAAATCTTATAAATAAATATATGTCATATATATATTCAGATTATGCATACAGATTTCATTATTATCTATTGGAAGATGTGATATTCCTAAATGCTTGCAGATACGGAAAAAATTATGATTTTTTTATATCCCCTGCTTTATTTTATAAAAATTTTTCCTTGGGTTAGAAAAAAGAATTCTTTTTTAAATGAAATAATAACGATACAGATGTCAAACATGTTGCATACAAACTATTTCAAATACAGAGTAACAAAAATTAATGAATGACTTTCGGTATTTCATAATGTGACAAGTATATATAAAATTATCAATGCTTCTCGATATATATGACGACCTTTGACACCAAAAATTAATCTTCATCACAATACCAACGAATGTGGAGCAAATAAATATTTTTAACAAAAATTCCAATAGCGGTTTCCTCAGTTTATCTTTCATTTAATTCCTATTATAGACACTTCACAGAAAATAATCGGATTAAGCTATATTGGAAATGTTCCACTAATACTACTGTGGGATTATGAATCATAATTTTATTTTATTTATGAATGAGTTTTAGGGCACGTTTAACAACCTATACAATTTAGATTCATGGTGAAAACAATATTTTCTGTTGTGGATTTTAAAACAAAAATATTCTTTTAAAAAGAGGACTTAAATTTGTTTTGCACACCTAGTTCTTTAAAATACTTGCTGAGGTTACAAAACTTATGTATTGTGCAAATTTGGAAGGGAATGAATTAAACTTGCACTTTTCGGGAGAGAAGAAATATATCAAGATAGTTTTGATGGGTTCTTTTTTCTTTCAATAATTTATTTTTCCGAAAGTAATATTTGCGAAGTCAAAAGGCTATGAAAACCCCTGCCCCCTATAAAGATTTATTATTTAAATACTGGAATATGGAAAGCTTAATAGAATTTTTCACCTTTAAGCACCCATCCTTTCATTCGGCTTAGCACCTTTTTACAAAAAGAAATAATAGTAATTTAATTGCATACTTGTATATTATGATTTAATGTTTTTATATTGGAATGTCTAACTGATTAGCTGAGAGATTTGTTATTTAATAATAATTTATTTTATTGACTTACAATTTATCTGCAAAATACTTTTAACACGCATGGTTGATCTTAAATCTTCAGAAAGTTTGCTTGCTTTCTGTGAAGAAACTAATTAAAACTACTAACTTTTATGACATTGCAGCAGCGTCTCCTTCTACAAGTCACAAACAATTAATGACAGGAATAAAAAGCTTTAACGACTGATCCAAAAAGGATTCTTTTCAATAACTTCTTAGTCATCTAAAGCAGTGCTCCGCAACTTTTTTATCGCTGCGGACCGGTCAACGTTTGATAATTTTACCGCGGCCTGCTGAGGGAGGCAAATGTTGATTGTTTATATTTTAGATTGTTTTGATTTAACAATTTTAATTAAGTTACATTTAAATATGCCTTCAGAATAAAATATAGTTACACCAAAAATGAATAAAAGTGATTTAACGTGGAATATAAAGTGATTTCCGTAGAAAGTTGTGCGTCACATAAATTTAGCTCATTTTAAAGCAATCACTTCAAGCAATTGATTAAAAGTAAGAGGCAAAAAAGTTATTAAAATTAAAATGATTCATTTTAAAGTTCTGCCACTTTCAGAGACAAGTTTTCTAAAATGCCATGCTATTAGTAATTCTATGTTATTTTGTTCGTGCTTATTACTTAGATTACTGAAAAATATCATTCAGGAAATCATATGACAATTTAAACATATTAAAATGAGGTAATTTATGTAAAATTTGATGAAAATTATATATATATATACGGAATTTCAAAACGCTACATGGAATTAAGGCCATACAATTAAAATTTTATTACCCACCATATTAACAGTTATAAAGGTAACAAACTAAAACCTTAAATATGTTTACTATTACCAAAAAGTTATGCTGATGGAACGTTTTCTTATAAAAAATTTTATAAAATGTATGGTGTTAGTAACGATAGATTGTTCGAAATAAAAAAAACTATTGATGTTAAAGCTAAATCTTTAGTTCATTGCCTTTATCATACTTTAAATAACATGTATACAAAATCTGAAAAAATACATTCATAGATTTTTGAGATATCGGGTTAAAAGTGACATAACTTTGGCAAAAAAATTCAATCTTCATAAAAAGAATTTAAAGTTTTGATTCTTATTTTACTAAAATAATGCTTAATATCAGATAGTTAAAATTTACCACTTTTATAGAATAGACCAGAGGTGGCGAATCTTTATGTATCAAAGTGCTTTTTTTTCTAAAGAAGTGTGTAATGAGATAAAGACGTGCAGTCAAATAATTTTGAATTGCTATTATTGGGAAAATAATAAAACTAAATACTAACAACTCAAAGCTCTTTATTTACTACGAAAGAATCCCTTTTGCACTTTATAGTTGCCTATGTTTTAGTTATACGTTAATTCAAGTTAAAGTAACATTAGTGTGACTTCTGTGTTGTAGATTGCATGACAATATAACTTATATTAGATTAAAGATGTATCTTTTAGTAGAATTAGTGCTGAACTGGAGTCATCTGCCAAATCGTTTCTAAGCAATTAGATATTTTTGCTGTGGCTCACTTTTTTCGCAAAAGGATTTGTGATTTGTTTCAAAATGCTGCTTTACAGACGATATTCTGCATACCACTTTTCCTGAGCATAAAACACACACCGCTTTCCCACCTTTACTAATATGCCATAGTTCTGGATTCACAAGTTTGAAATTCTCTGTTACACTTACTATCTTTCATTTTTGTTCTTTTGCTAAACTAGCCATTTTAAATAACAGTTAAAATCGTAAATGTAACGCAAATAAACTTTAAAATACAGTTGTGTCAATGAAATTGGCTTTGTTATGTGTAGACAAATTTTGCATCATAAGCAACTGTAGTCCACGACGTAACTAAGGCAAGACGATAACAAACGAGTGTGCTCCCACCAATACTCGCGTTTGTTCGTAATACTTCATAGTGAACTTTGTTATTTTGATATAAAATGCAAAAAAATTTTGATCGCTGGCGTGCCCAAAATATTATGTCGCGTGGCGCACGTGCCACTGGTTCGCCGTCCCTGGCATATACTTTCCTCGTTCTTTACCTCATACATTTTTTTCTTTTTAGCTGCTCGATTTTTTTTCCTACACAAAATGGCAAAGATAAAAAATTTGAATTTCAGTCAAACATTGATTTAGAAACGTAGGCAGATATCTTAAAACGGCGCAAATATTTAATACAACTAATTAATCCTTTCACACTACACTAACCATATAAATCAGCGCTTCTCAAACTTTCAATATTTGCAACCCAATATTCAATCATAATTTTCATTGTCCCCTTCCATACAATAAGAATGTATTTTATTCAATAATACCATACATTGATGCTAAAGCTACAATACGACTTTAACCTCTTAAGTGCCACCGGCGTATATAAACGTCTCGCTCAACCAGTGCGTTAATTACCCCGAACAATATATACGTCTTTCCGAAGTTAGATCTTTTCTGTGCACTGCTTTCCATAAAATTATTCCGAAGGCTTTGGAATGCAATAAAAGTACGTTGACAGTGTTTTCGAAGGATTTACTTATTTCAGAGGATTTGTGCTTACTTATTCCTTTTCTAGCTCCCCCTTCCTTCCTCCAAATACACCACATACGCTCGCCTACGTGTTAAACGATGGTATGGGGATAGCCCTATTTTTAATTGGCAAGTAAGCCATTAATTATAAACCTTACAAATTTTCAAGGTAAGTGTTAATTTTTGCTTATCTTTATATGTGAAAAGCCCATGGAGTCACTAGTAGTGTACAGATTATTTATAGCAGTACTGTTATATTTATAGCAGTACTGATATATTTATAGCAGTACTGATATATTTATAGCAGCACTGATTATTTATAAGTGTATTGACTATTTATAGCAGTACTGATTATTTATAAGTGTACTGACTATTTATAGCAGTACTGATATATTTATAGCAGCGTAAGCGTGTATTTTTTTTTTTATTATGTCAGAATGTATTTTGTTTGTACTTTCAATAAATTAGTAATTTTTGAAACAATTTTTGTTTTCGACTTTTCAGTATGCTCATGCCCTCCCCATCAGAGTTATCACGCCCCCCAAGGAGGGCGTACCCCACAGTTTGCGAAACACTGATACAAATGAATCATTTGAAGATCAATGCCTTAGACTGCACTTATAAAATGAGTAGACCGAATCTTTTGTTTAAATACAACCTCAATCATTTTAATCAAAAGAATAAATTGAGTTAAGTGTGCTTAAGGGATCTTACGATACGCAGAGAATGAAATCAAAACAAATGTATATTTGCTGTATAATTTATAAATTATTCAATGACTTTTATGCTAATAGCCTTAAAGTTCCATTACCTTTAGTGCTTAATCTAGTTCAATAATTACTAAATACACCCAAATCATTAAGAATAAAAGACACGCTTAATTAATTAAGAAAAATAATTTTCACTTAATTAAGCTTTGGTAGTCGATTATTTAAAATAAAAGCGATTTAAGATAGTGTTTTCCTTCCTCGTTCTTGTTTTATGTGTTAGATACGACTCGTTCTCGTTCATAAGTGTCCTAATAATTTGAAATCGTGTTAAATAAACTCACTCAGACAAGAAATGCTTTGTATTTGTTTGTAAGTGTGACGTAGAAATGAAATGAATTGCTGAGATAATTTGAAAATTCTAGTTCATATGGCGCTTGAACTAGAAATGTAGCAAATGCATTTCAAATCAAACGTATTTCGCAATTTATTTACAAACAAACAAAACAAAAAATATTTAAGCGTGTTTTTTTGTGAGTTTAAAATACTTTGTAACATAAAAAGGGCAATGAAATCATTGCTTTACAACTTTCTTATTTTGTTTCATTGATTGATTTTTTAATTAATTAATTTTAACAAAACATTGATTTGAATAATAATATTTGAAGAATGTGAAACGCTTAAGGGGACTTGTGTGTGTGTGAGGTACCCCAAAAATGACCAACCTATCGTTTTTTATTTTTATTTAATCTTATTCTTTGCATTATTATCTTTCGATTGTTATATTATTTGTGGAAGTCGGAAAGTTAGAAGTTGAATAAAACTTCATTTGAAAACAAATTAGGCAAATCGACCACGCCCCCTTTTTCGAAAAAAAAAAGCGTTATGATAAAAAAAATCTATTTTATACAGAGAAATAATAACTATAAAAAAAATTGTAATATATAAAGCAGAATATTTCCGAGGCAATACAATAATGAAATTTTTCTTCTTTGTAAAATGTGTGCATGTGAAATTTTTGAACTAATGCATTTTATATTAATAATTTCATAATTTCAGTTCTTATTCCTGATATGTTTTTCATACAAATGTAATACTTCAATATATGTGGGGAAAAAAACTAAACTTTCTGTCGTGACAAAAAAAAATTTTTTTTACCATTTTTCTTGAATTTTTTTGTGTAATTAATACATTTTAAAATTGATCATTTATAAAAATATATGGGTTGAAAAAATACGAAAATGCAGTTTTATTTTAAAGAAAAATATATAACTAATATCTTAAAGTGGTATTTCAAGTTTATATTTAAGCTTATTATAATTTTTTTCAGAATTATAAACTTTAAAGTGGTTTTTCTCAGTTGGTGTTTTTCGAAACATTAGTGCATTCAAAATGCTATTCCTTCCACAACTACTTACCAATCACTTCCATTTTTTTCTGTGTGTTGCATATAAAGCATGTAACAAAAATTATGGATCCATTTTGCTGTAAACTGAATACATTTTTCAAAAAAAAAATTAAAATATAAGAGATATTGACTTTTTCGTTGATTTTTAGCATGCATATCAACATTTTATTTTTTTCCTCAGAAACGAATTAAGTTATTGTAAAATCGATCCCTAAAGTTGCTTATAACATCCATAAAAATATTACAAAAAAATTTCAAGTCAAAAAATTAATAATTACAAAAGGAGAAGAATTTTAAAATTTTCCAAATTTTCTTCAACAAATTTAAATTTTTAAAATTGTGTGAATAATATGTGAAAAATTTCATCTCGTATCATTTTCTTGAATATAAGTATTATATATAAAATGTTAAAATATAATTTTTAAATACATAAATAAAGAAAGTGGTTCAAAGAGTACCAAGTCTTCTTAAGTTTTTCAAAGCGTAAAAACATTGAAAACAATCGTTTATTTAGTTGCTTCATCTTAATGAATGCTGCTAAATAATTTGTTCAAGTACTAGGACATTTATAATTCGTTTTTTACCCAACATTGTAATCTAAAAGGGTGGAACACTACTAAACTGACATGCTAACGAAAAAGTTTTAAATTTGTACGATAATTTATTACTTAAAAACTTTCCACAAATGTATTATTCACGTTAAAAAATAGATTATGCACAATCACTGAAACGACTTAAGTCAAAAGCGGTCACAC
Organism: Trichonephila inaurata madagascariensis; assembly: GCA_019973955.1. Taxonomy (NCBI): domain Eukaryota; kingdom Metazoa; phylum Arthropoda; class Arachnida; order Araneae; family Nephilidae; genus Trichonephila; species Trichonephila inaurata. The sequence goes on from BMAV01000836.1 coordinate 319,719, forward strand.
ACAGTCTATTCTACTCAACTGCCGAACTCATTGTTTAGGACAATCCTTTCTATTTCACCTGCTCTTTCATTAGCGAAAAGGCCGACTACAGAAGAAAGTTTCCCGCGTATTGTACTGTCAACACTTTAGAAAGGAAAATTAATGGTATTTGGTGAATAAATAAAGGGTACAGAACTTTGATCACTTGTAAAAACCCATATTTTGCCTTATTATCGATCTATTTTTAAGAAAATTTCACTCTTGCTTCCCAAACTTTCTCTACACTGAAATGCATTTCATTGAATGTTATAGCATTAACAATGCTGAATAATGTTGAGTTTCAAAATACACTATGAAACGGAGATTCACAGAGTTATTTTTAATAGAATAGTTGTTCAAATTGTAAACTTTTATGTGCACTAATAATGTGATGTTCCGGCATTTTTAATAAAATTAATTACAAACTAAAAAACTAATCTAACTAAAAAAAAACTAAATTAGTTGTATGCAATCAGCTTTTAATATCCTTCCTCCACGGGGAACACTGTTGCTCTGAAGGGTGCAGGGGTGCACCTGGTCTGCAATGATGTTCACAGAGAGCAGATGACAAGGATTTTTCTACGGGGATGATGAGGAGGAATGCCCAAAGGAACCGAGCTCACCCAAGAAGGGTTTAGATCTACAGACCGATCCCTCGGGAAACAACCCCTCCCACGTCCAGACTTTATTAAAAAAAATCAAAGTTTATATTTTACAAACATTAGAAGACAGTAAAATGACAAAATACAATTTCAATGGAACTGAACAATATACATACATGTGCGTGAACGTAATACAAATGTACAAAGAAAATATAATAAAAATAATAATAACATAAGAAGTATAAGAGAAGGAAAAAAAGAATATATGTAATCCAACTTTCTTACAAATTCAAAAAAAAAGGAAGAAAAATTAATTAAACAGGCCAAAAAAAAAAGAGAAAGAAAGACATGAAACAAAATAATAAAAAAATGAAATGTTTTTATGAATCATATTTTCAGTTGGCGTCATCACTTCCTGTTGATATTTAAAAAAACCGGAAAGAGGATTACTTTTTTTCGAGACCAGCTGGGTAAACTAACCAAATAAATAAAGAGAAAGAAAAAGGGGGAAGAGAAATTATTGAATTTTATTGAAGATATCATTTTTGCTAAAGGAAAAAAAACTAGAAATTAACCAAAAAGTATACTCAAAATGTTGACTAAGAGTTAAACCAGGAAGCTGCAATATATTATGTGATGAAAAAAATAAGGTTTAAAGAATGAGAAGAAGAAAATCCATTCCCACCTAAGGAATTTGATCCCGGATTAAATAGGCAATTTTAATACATGATTTTAGTTTAAAGTGGATGGAAGGATTTCTAACGATAAATTGGAGCCAGGCTTATTAGCGCTTTGAGATGGAGAGACCAAATGGAAATCCTTAATCAGAGGACATATGAGTTCTAATGTACCACCACACAATAACATTGACAACGTTATGTATCCGGGTGTCAGAATTTTCTTTAAAAATTGACGAATTGCGCTCGGCCGTCAATGTGGTTGATTGAAAACGGATTTAGACCAGACAACTCTTTTCAATTCTTTTATGATCCCATGTCGATGTTACATGACCCATTACACGCCCATTTGACGATTACGTGCTAAATAAAATTAATAATAACGTGGCCATACACAACCATGTTGTGTTTGCTACACTGTATGTTACTTAAATTAGCTGGGACACTGGTGATAGAGGTATTTGTGCTTTTCGGTCATGTCGAGCAGTGCTCAATATTTTTTGCTGTCCTCTGGAATCAATGCACCATTTTTAATAGTAGCCTGATAAATTAGCTGTTTTTTCTCAATATGTTGCTAAACACTACGTATGGGAATACAGTGCAATGGCGCTTTATATACTCCAATATCAGCTGCATGCCGAAGTTTTGTGTCTCCAGGTTTATCTCTTAGCTCATGACAGGTCGTTAAAATGTAATGGCTCTTCGATGCATATATATATTGTATACATATATGATAAACACAAAGAGTGTTTTATTCTATACCTCTAGAAGCTGTACCGAGTTAATAACAAAACACGCATTATTTTCCTTCATTGCTCACATTTTATACTTATTTTTTATACATCTTACAAAATGTTTATGCATTTTTTTTACAAGTACTTACTTAAAATTGTACGCTTTAGAGCAATAAATGATATTTTTCATAAGTATAAATAAGAAAAAGACACATTTCCGTTAGAAACAAGAATAAAAATTATGAAATGCTGTGTGTTAGCATGGATATTTTATGTATTAAAGCGTCTTGAAAAAGGTATTATTCCTTGTAACGTAACTGATTCCTTCAAAGTAATTTAATATATAAAAAACATTGAGTAGCGTCAAGTACGAAAAAGTTAGCAAATTTTTTGAAGAAAAAATTATTCCATACTATTTTTTATAATTTTAATTTAGAATTGAGAAATGTTGGGGAAAGAATTTAGTAAGAATTAGAACTCCAAGTTTTTTTTTAAAGAAAGATAAAAAAAAAGCACAGGATTCTTATTTAAAAAAGAATTTTTCTCTACGAACAGAAAATAATCGAATATTCTTCCATTCATTGAGCAAAATTCATTCTAGATTCCTGCATGCGAATTATTTGAAGCTATTACCAAACATTCAATATTAGAAATATTCTTTAGGATAAAGAAGTAACTGCTATTATCTTGTTCACTAATCAACAAAATAAGACTTTAGTAGATTGTAATTTAGTAATTTGATTCGGACCATTTGTGTTGTTTACATTCGGCAGTTGTGTTGTACCTGAAAAATAGAGTACCTCACGCAGCAGGAAGTGTTACAGAAAATGAACTGACCACACAACGTTTTTTAGAGCGTGAGTTTCTTAATTTGTTTGGTTTTTTGTACAAGTACCTCCTTTTAAGACTATTTAATTATTGTTTGATAAATAACACAACTCATTTGTGGTTTTTTAATGAAATTCAATACAAATTTTCTATATTTATTAATTGTTTTATTTTCTCAAAATATATAGGTTTTTTTATTCCTTGTTGGCCTTTTCTCTGTCTCTCTCTCTCTTTTGTGAAAATGCATGCATTCATTTATTGTTGTCATTTAGAGAAAATTTTGAGTAAAATTAACAAACATATTTCAGAATAGTGCATTTGCATATCGACAGGAATCTTACATAACTGTTAACTAAACTAATAATATTTTTGTATTAAGTCTTTTCAAGTTTATGGATCAATTCAATAAAGAAGTTTTTTAAACTATATTTTAAAGCAAAATCACTAGATATATGCAATCTGTATAAACATTTTTATTTTTTCTGTCTTAAAAGACAGTGATAATCATCACAAAAATTCAAGCATATTGATTAATTCAAATGTTTTGGATCGCTGAATTCAAACTTTAATTTGAATTGATCTGAGTAATTTTGAAATGACTTCCAAGCATTGGGAAAGTATTAAAGCAGGGGTTGGCAAACTTGTAGCTATGGTGTACCGAACCAAAATACCAATATGTCTGAGGGTGTCACGCAGTAAGAAATATTTGAAACAATTCTGTTCCTACGACAATGTATCGAGACTTATGGAAGAGAAGTCAAAAAGACAATACAGAATTTTATTACAAATAAATTATGCGTCATTTATAGATAACTAATCAACATAAAAAGTAACTATTCTTTCAACATAAATAAAAAATTAAAGTTGTACATATATTATTTATCTTTTAAAAATATTTATAAAAATAAGAAATAAGCAAAGAATATATATAAGTATTCCTGCAACACAGTGGAATAAAAAATTTAAATTTTAATTCAAACCTTATCCTTTCAAAGCTCTACTTAATACTGCAATATCAAGGGTATAATTTGTAACGTTCAATTTGACATATGATTCTAAATGTTAGGTTTGTAAACAACTTTGTGGGCTCAAAATATATTTCATATGAGAAAAAAAACTCGATAATTCTCTAAATGAAATGAGAAAAATTTATTAATCAAGTGGCTTTGTTTGAGCTATTTTTAGAGACCCGTTTCAAACACGTTCATGAATGTTAGGTTTGTAAACAACTTTGTGGGCTCAAAATATATTTCAAATGAGAAAAAAAACTTGATAATTCTCTAATTGAAATGAGAAAAATTTATTAATCAAGTGGCTTTGTTTGAGCTATTTTAGAGGCCCGTTTCAAACATCCCGAGTGTAGTTCCAATACGTATGCAATAAAACAAACTAAAACTCCTCTAACCCTTTTACGAATGAAATGATTCATTAAAAACGTTTTTAAAACCTTATGCTTTTTATCAATATTTCTCAAAATAGCTAACATCTTCAGAGTACTTTTTTTAAAAAAAAACAAGCACATACTAAAATATTATAAAGGGATCAATACTAATAAATATAAATACTTAATTTAGCAATATTTAAAATAAATTCTCTAAATTTTACGAAAATCCCAATCATAAGGAAATGTTAATAGTTTTTAAAAAATTCTTTAAGGCAGTTAGAGAAAATAGCATTAAATGTATATGAAAAAAAAGGATTACTCAAATAAATTACATTTATCTAGAGAATGTACTAAAATTTAAATATTTTATTAAAAAATAAAACTTTTAGTGCTGATTGAATAAATATAAGAAATGTGACATATTTATGAGCCTATTGTTGAAATAACAGGCCGTAACTCAAGAACAATTCATACAGTAAAAACATTTTAGTACATCCCCTGGAAAATAATATAAATATCAGGCTCAAAAAGTGTCATAGAAACACATTTATAATATCAGACTCGCCATGATACATTTTCAGCAGTTTAAATGTCCACTCCTGGCATATTAAAGACCCACTTCCAGTTTTTTTAATTTTACGTAATTTATTGTTACTTGATTCTATGTAACACAGAAACAAAATAACATATGTTTTGTAAAATCAAAAGATTGCTCCATTTGTTACGGGTTCTTTAGGGTCTTCTACTAATCCTCTTTAACTGTGATTTTAGTTTAAAAACTGCTTTCCGTAGAGATGACTTGATTTTATGCAAATGTAACTTCTATTTAAGTGCCAGTCGTTGGGTATGCGAGTTAATGGTTAAGCGTTGATCGTTAAGCTGAATTCCAAGTGTTAGCAAACAGCGACTGGTGGTCACGCATCCTAAGATTTACATTCGACGGAGAATCTATCAAGAACTTGGCTAAGTAACTAAACTTGGAGCTGATCATACTATCAGGCTTCAAGAAGAATCATACAAAGAGTTGCCACTCCAGATAAGTACCTTCATAATTTAGTTATTTGATTACTGGTTAGGATTTCATATTGCTCCCAGAGTTAAGTTATAAAGGTGTATTTCGTAAAGTGCTAAGATAAAGTAAAATTAGCTATTTTATGATCCTGTCTACTTCTTCCTCGAACCTTCTTGACCTTTGGGTCGCGACACATTCAATAAAATAACAAAAACCAAAAATGTGTGTTTTGATTGAAATTAGTCGTTTTAAAGGATTAGGATATGTGTGCTAAATAAAATATAAATAAATTCCCCTTAACTTGTAAACATAAGAAACGGATTCAGTAAAAGACTTAATAAGTGCTTACATTTTTTATAAAGTATTATCACAAATACAGAGGTTTAAACCAGGGGTGCCCAACCCGCGGCACGATGCCACAATGTGAAACATTGGAGTTGTAATAGCGGCACTCGAAAGCTTACTTAAAAATCAAAAAATAATTTATAAATAAATTATAAATAACCATTTTTACAATTTTATTGAAATAGGGTTGTTCAGACAAAAAAAAAACTTTAAAATTTGGATTCAAATATGTCTGTGAATAAATGTTTACTGCAATGAATATAATAAAATAAATATCACTCAAAACCAGTTGGTATGCACCTATAATGGGGCTTATCAATGATACGGGGCCCCAATACCTGTAAGAAAAAATCGTAAGATATTCATAGGCCCAAAAGAAGGCCCCCCAAGGAATCTTTGATACAGGGCCCATTCAGGACTAACTACGCAAGTGACCTATAATAACCTAATTTAAGCTAAGCATAATTAGTCTTGGTAAAAAAAGCTGTAATTTAAAAGCCACCTTAAGTAAGTACTGAGCATTAAATAATTGTTTTGAATTAAATGGTTCAAGTTACTGGTTTTCATTTTATACCAAAACTAACTGATTAAACTTGTAAAAAGTTTATTAACATTAAAACCTAAGTTCGTACTTTCGTCTTATTTATTATATTACATTTAAATTTCGACAACATAGACTTACATTAAAAAATGTTGTGTTTGCTTAAAAATCCCATAATAAGCTTTTAAGTAGCATTTTTAGTTTTCCATATTTGTTTGCTAGAATTTCGGAAGTAGCACGCATAATTATTCTTTTATCAAATAGTGGCACTCTTCCCAAAAAGGTTGGCCACTTCTGGTTTAAACCACAAAACCGGATATCGGCAAACCAGGTGCTTTATTACAATAAAAATCCAAATTTTTTCGCGTCTGTTTCACATGCAAAAAGAACACTATCACTTTCAGACTAAGTAATCCTAGAAGAATACATTTCTCACATTCAACCATTTCTTTACAGCAAAAGGCAAACTAAAAAGAAGCAATAAAAAAATCCGATATCTATCAAGGAAATAATAAGCACTACGTGTTTGAATATACAATAGTTTGAGAAAATCAAACTGACAGGAACACAAGAGGTGAAAATCCGAGCTCCAATTAAGAAGAGACAAAAAATAGAATCTGTCCATCTAAAAAACGCATTTAGACATCTGATGGAGATTCGATGGATTCTTGTCAGTAAAGTACGAGGAAAGTTGAATAAAAATACTTTTCATTGATTACCTGAGGTGAATAGGATCCTTTTAACATTGGTGAACTAAATTTTTCATGCATTGAATCCTAAGATCGTATTGTTATTCTATATCTCTTTATTCAATTATAGTTGTACAGGAAAAATTCATTTCCGGATTAAATTATATATTGAGTTAAATGAATATTTTTGTTCCCTTATTATACTGATTATATGTTATTTGTTCTAAAGAGTCTTAGTAAACAGATTGTAATATGAATTATGTGTAATGGTTTAATCTTAGTTGAATTCATCTGTTTTTGTATACTGTATTGTTTTTGTATACTATATTGATTGTATACTGTTTTGTTTTTGTATAGTGCTAGCTTAATTTATTATAAAAAACATAGTTGGAGTTTTTAAAAATGACTTTTGTTAATTATAGTCATTATTCCTCTTTCATGAAGTGTTGTATAGATATAAGTCCGTAATAAGATTCAAAGTATATTTACAAAATTCCGTAATTTAATTTTCTTTAAAATATTTCATCCATTTGTGAAAAAGTAAACATTAAACTACACATTAACGTAAACAAATATAATTATGTAGTTTAAAATTTTAAGAAATTTAAAATTATGCTAATTTTAAAAAATATGATTCTTTTAAAATTCCTTTTCTTCCACACAGAATTATTTTTAAAAGATTTTTATAGAGTTAAAGTTATTTCACGATTTTATAATAGTTGATTTGCTAAGCTTTTCGATACTGAGTTAACTTTCAGTTTTTTAATTTACTGTATTATTTTTAATTTGCATTACTATTTTTATTTTTTTTTCGGTCTGATGAAATTGACTTCTAGGAATTTAATATGATGAATTATTTATGTATTGTACATCCAAAATTGAAAATTATATGTTTAATATATCTTTGTCTTGCTATTTGCTATTTTACTTCTTTCTACTATAACATTGATATGCAAAAAACATATCTTTATTTTAAGTCTTCTCAGGGGGTTAATTTTGTCTCGAGGGGTGAAAATATAAACAATTTTTAAACAGGTATGATTCTTTTAAATTTAAATTAAATAATTCGAATTCTTACACATTATTTACAAAGAACTATGGCTTCAAAAAAAGTACAAAATGTTTTAAATATAATCATAATTTAAAAAATTATAAGCATATGAAAATAAGAAATTCTGTAATAAATATCAAGTAATTTTTCTCTGATGTATAAAACTTTATAGAATTATAAAATGTATCATACTCTTTAAACCCTACATCATTTACGCATAATATATATTTTGTATTTCAAAATATATGAAAAGTATTAAAATTTTTTTAAAAAAATTTAAAAATGTAATTTTTTTGTTTTTTTAAAAAAATATAATTTATTATTCTATTTATATAAAATACTACAGTATAATAAGAATACATTTAACTTTATAAAACAACTTATAGCTAGTAATTAAAGCTACTATTTTAGTAATTAAAGCTACTATTATGCGCAACGTAAAATTTAAATAATATTTTTTATAGAAATGTTTCTGATTTTCGTATGCTTATAATGTTTAAAATTATGATTATGTTTTAAACATTTTACGCTTTTCTGAAGCCCCATTCCATTATAAATAATGCGTAAAAGATTTGAATTACTTAGGTTTGGATTCAAAGAGTTATATGTATTTGAATATTGTTTTTTTATATTTTCAGCCCTCTAGAGAAATTTTACCCCTGAGACCCAAGCATTTAGTGCTCCCTAAACGACTAAATATTCCTTATAATGGTGTTTTTCCAGAGTTTATTTTATAATTTATGCTTCTTATGTTCCTTCAAATAATTTCATGGCAAGAAAAAAAATCAGCAATCTATTTGAGCCCATAAAATTTATTATTTACTCATTGTTATTGTATAAGATGCCGATTATTGTCTTAAACCTACCTTACAGTTATCTGTCGTTATTTCTTGAGAAATAATGTAGGATAATTGTTAAAGTGATAGATGTATATTATCGAAGGAGAAAATAAGCAGTTGAAAGTGGTAGAATTATTCATAAACTCCTCCCATTTTTTTGCTGTTACTGGCTCCAAACCGTACATTTGATGACTAGTATGTGTAGTTTTCTCTATGGCTTTGTTAATAAATTTTGATTTGATAAATGTTGCAATAAAAATATTCTGAATACCAGTTCTTTGAAATGTAATTTAGTTCTTCCATCATGATCATTGTAATTCAACCTTTTTTGTTTATTTCTTTTGTATGCAAATACGATACTTAATTTAAAAAATATTAAAAATAGGAAAAAAGCAACAAAAAAAAAATGTAATTAAAAAAAAAATTCTATTATTTTTTTTTGAAAGAGTTTATTGTATGATAAATTAGGGTACTTACGTATTATCCCAACGTTCAAGATAACTCGCCAAGTTCGTGACCCCGATTTCGCATGTGTCACATGCGCTGAATTGTCAATTATGTGCCTTGTTTCATACAATGTCGCCAATAGGTTGTGATAATACAAAACCTAAAATAGCAATGAAATACTATGAGTTAATTTATAGTCATGCATACACATCCAGCAAATTTTTTTTTTAAAAAAAACTTTGCTTCTAAATACAAAACAAATAGTTAAAATTTTCAGAATGAGCATGCAATTTTAACAAACAATTTTTTGTTTGTATTTATTAGAACTTTAAAAAAAAAAATTTAACATACTTAAAACCAAAAAGATTTGGTTTTACCATTTAGAATATTCAGACTTTCCTGCTTATTTTAATAATGATGATGTGAAATCACTGAAATGGGTTTGCATACGTTTTTGTAATCTGTTCTCCCATTTACAGAGTATTATTTCCTCGACTTGTTCAGTGTGTTCAATTTTAAAGGCTTTTTTTTTCATAAAAAAATAATAAGTAATGCATTTCAGTGTAAGCATTTTAGTGCATACATTTTGGAGCAATTTTGTAGCTAAGTATTCTTTTCGATTTTCTGAATTCGAAAAAATGGGTGTTTTGCATCTAATTTCCTTAGGCAATTCAAAAGGTTTTTCCTTCTATTGTTACTATGTAGCTTTTCTAAACTATATGAATTTCAAAACTGGAATTCTTGTAAGAAATGTTTAAGTATGTAATACGGCTCCTTTCTTCCTCCAAATTTCCTTTTTCCTGCGATAAATTCTGCAATTATTTACTGAGCTACACCAAACTAAAATGTTTTTTTTTACCACTTACCACACTGTAATATCAACATTTCCCAGCATGTTACTTTTGTGCAATTTGTTGCTAAATTTGTTTCTCAATGAAATTAATAAACAAGCCACTTGTTTCACTAAAACAAGTTTTTTTACAAACGTTGCAGAATTTATATTATTGATATTAGAACTAAAAATCATGACAAATGCAAACATTGTGTTACAATTCAAATTTAAAGTACTTTCTATTAAAATATCAATAATATTTATAAGTACATCAATGTGTGTTAAATTAATATTATTTCTAAGGAATAAATTAGTTCTAAATTATAAATCTAAGCCTAATTATAAACGTCAATTAAGTATTTAAAGTAATACTATGCTCTTTTCAACTCTCTTCATGCTTTATACTTTTAGGTTCGTTATTAGTATAAAATGAAGAAATAAAAAGATAAGATTTAAACAGGGGAACCTTTTTTGGAAAGAGAGCCACTATCTGATTAAAAAAATTATACATGCCACTTCAAACTTTTCCAACCAAAAAAGAATATGAAAAGGTGAAATATGTTACTTATAGGTTTATTATGGAATTTTTACGCAAATAGCATATATTTTATTCAAGTATATATATATAAGTAGTGGAATTTTAAAAATAATACATTCTATATGTATATATATATTTAAAAAAAAAAAAAACGACGCACCAAGAACGAGTTGTCCGATAGAGACAAAAATTGTGGCGGGTAGAAAGATTACGTATAGAATAAAAAATCATTAAACTTCCAGAAAAATTGAATGATTTTTTTTTCAGAGTTACATAGTTACAAAGTACATAAGAAGGGGTAGACCCACCTCTAGCCTGGATGCAAGCTGCCACACGACGTGACATAGAGTGATAAAGCACCCTGATGGTACCCTGCGGTATTTCTTGCCAAATTTTCTCCAATTGTCGGGCCAGGTCATCAACATTCCCTGATAGATGCAGTCTTCTTCCGATCATACCTCAGACATGCTCGATTGAAGAAGGATCTGGTGATCTGGCTGGCCAAGGAAGTGTTTGATAAGCTGTAAGACAGTTCATAGCTACACGTGTGGTATGTGGTTTGGCATTATCTTGCTGAAAAATAAGGCCAGGGCTCTGAAAAAGGAACGGTAGCAAACAGTTCTCAGAATGCCGCCCACGTACCGAGTGCTGTGGGGTGCCCCCTAATGACTACCAAACGGGTCCTTCTTCAAAAGAAATGGCACTCCAGACCATAACTCCTTGTTGAGGGCCTGTGAGGCGTGCAATAGTGAAAGCAGGATCGACACGCTGCCTTGGCCGTCTCTTGACACGTCTTTGATGATCGTCAGGACACAGATGGAAGCGGAATTCGTCGCTTAACACTATACGTCCCCAGTCAGTGAGATACCAACCTGATCGATTCAAGCGCCACTGTAGTCTAGCTCAAACGTGTGCAGGTGTGAATGGCAGGTGGCGTAGCGGTCGGTACGACCGTAAATTTCGCTCTATCAGCCATCTGTGAATAGTCATGGTGGATACTCGTGTGCGAGTCAAACATTTGATGGTTGACAACGCTGAATCGGGCGTCTTTGATGGCTGATCCGGCATTCAATCTGTCCTCCCGATCTGCTGTGGGCCTAGGTCAACCGCTACAATCATGACATTGAAATCTGCCATTGTCCACCCATTCTTCTCAGGATCTTCTAATGGCTACATCGTTCCGACACGTATGACGAGCGATTCTCCAATTTGCCCGACCTGCCTTTTTCAATCCAATGATACGACCTCTTTTAAACTCTGAAAATTGCTCATAATGAGCTCGAATCTTGCGACGAGGCATTTTTTCAATGGTTGAAAGGTATCCTAAACCTGAATGCAACAGAAATTTTCAACATCAGATTGAGAATCGCTTCTTATAGACACCTGCTGAGTGAAATTTCCCGATGCGCGGGGTCCCCATTCGTTCGTTGACCCCAAAATTTTGCATGTTGGGTTGAAATGTTTTTTGCATAAAAAAATTTCATTACAATGGACAATTTTCCCTTGTTTTTTTTTTTTTTTTTTTTTTATAGGTGTAAAAAAATAAGAGAAAAGTACGAACTTAAGTTTTATTAATAAAAATAAATTAAATTTCAATCGGTTAAGTTGAGTATGAAATAAAATTGAGTAACCTGAAAAATTTAATTTTAAATAATTACTAAGCAGTCAATACCTTCTCAATGTGGCTTTTCAATTTGTAGACTTTTTACTGAGTCATACACATAGGATTAGTTCTCGAAAATGCTAACGAAATTGGGATGTTTAAGGTGTGCATTAGTTTTTCTTTTTTTCTCCAAAATTGAGACAAAAAAAAGCAAAAGTATGTTCACAAAAGAGGATGTATGATTAATCAAGATTGGAAAAGAACAACCTTTTCCTTGTAATCTTAAATTTAAATTATTTAAATGTCTTTTAGTATAGGTAAGAAATGCTTAATCTCAAAGCCCGTCTTCATTCTTGAGAAGCAAGCACTAACTGGACAGTTCATTGTTTCCTTCCAGATATTTTAAAATACTCTCCCTCAAATTTTAGAATCTCACGAATGCACTCCCTTTGGAAAATCAATGCCCACAATAATGTAGGAGTGTTGTCTACGTTATACTTTTCTATTGTAATTTAATTAAGTATATTTAAAATAAATTTCGATGTTTTATTTTGCCTGAGATACCCACCTTTCAATAAAATAGTAAAAAAAAAAATTAGTATTTACTATTATCTTTTCAAATTTTTTAAATTTTCAGTAAGTCTTCGTGTGACTTTCTTACAACTCAGCCGTGTCACCCTGTGACACTCAGGCCACGGGTTGGCCACCCCCAGATTTAAAAAGCAAACTTCATAAAAAAAAGGAAAGGAAAGCGATTTTATTTAAATATGTTCACTAAAATTCTATCACTTATTAAGGTCTTTCAAACATTTTTTTAAAACATCATAATTGGTATAATTCAGCTTTCATTATTTAGATCACAAATTACTGTATTAAAATACTGTTAGATCAGATAACCGTAACTTCAAAAACTGTTAAACAAAAAAATTGTTTGCAAATACTTCAACAACATGAGACTTCCGTGATCGATTGTTTGATCTGAAATGGCCAAATCCCTAATTAAGCTGTTATTATATTTACATTCTTTTTACTTGGTTCTGTGCTCTGATTTTAAGTAATGTGTCACAAAGATATGACGATATAATAGTTTTTAACATGCTTTGCTTCCTATGTTTCAGTCAATAAGAATTTTTTGTCAAGCTTTATCATTAGAGTAACATTTTTCTTATTCCTACTATTATATAGTTCACATTCCCTTATTTTACTTATATATTTAAATATATATCTTGTTCAAATTCTCAATCGTCAATAAAATACTTTTTATTTATACACTCCAGTTCAAATACATTTTTTAAACTTGTAGTGGATGACACTTGATGTTAATAGAGTTCTTTCAAATATTAATTCATTAATTCTATTTAATTAATGAATAAATAGTAACAAAAAAAAAGTCCAACACCATACATAAAAAAAGAAGATCGCTCGCTGTGTTCCTGTAGCGCAATGGATAGCGCGTTGGATTTATAATCCGAAGGTAGTGGGTTCGAATCCCACCTGGTATAGCCTAATTTCTGCGAATGTGATTTCTTTTTACTATACTATTTTATTGGAATAATTAAATTTAATTTATGAATAAACAGCAACAAACAAACAAAAATAATAGTCCAACACCATGCATAGAAAGGAAAATGGAAAATTTCAAAGAAAATCGCTTTCTGTTTAGTCACTTAATAGTGTTATTCTGTTATATGTATTTACATATTTATATTAATTGTAATTATTTAATAAAAGTAAAATGAAAGAAAATTTTCTTTGTTGACCTAAGTAGGATTTGACTTAATTTTTTTTTTTTTCCTATTCCTTGTTTATAAATGTATGTGGTGTAAATGTATTCACTGACACATTGTTTTAGTTGTATGAGAAATAAAATGCAGTTGTATTGATGATTTTAAAGTTTTATTGCAGAGTTTAAAGACAGTGATATGAAAACTTAATAACTATTTAAAGGATTGTATCGAACAGAGGTTGGAAACCTTATAGCTATACATGCCAAACCAATCTCCCAATATGGTTCAGGATGCCACACTGTAGGAAATATTTGAAACAGTTCGATTCCCACGATAATGCATGATGAATCAGGGAACAGAGGCCGAGAACTTGTATGTTTAGAGTTATATTATTTATTAATTTTGCATCATTTAACTCCTTCCAGGCTCATTTTATTTTTGAATTATGGATAAAAAAATTTCAATTTTTTTATGCATGTTTTCAAACATACATATAATTCAAAACATGATAACACCATTTGCATACAAAACTTCCTAAAAATTAATGTAAAAAATTCTATTTAAAAAAAAATGATTAATTAACCTGTAAAGTTGGCTTTCTGTATGGCAGAAATCATTAGACTTAGGAGTCAATTAACTCTACCTATAAATATAAAGCTTAGAATACCTAACTTTTATCTTGAATTACAAATTTTATTTACATCTTTTGCATTTACATAAATGATTATGAAATTGGTAATCAAAATTAGATCGTGTACGTTAAATTAGAAAACACGGTACTGCACACAGTCCAACATCGCAATCTTGACAGCTAAATCTTGTTTCTCTTCTTACCTTCTTTCCTTTACTGTCCCTCTTTGAGCAGCAAATAACACACTGTCATGTTGGATTAGTTTTCTTCTTTGTTGGGGGAAAGTAGTCTACAAAGTGTCTTTCAGACAAACGAGAAGGCAGCAGGACGTCCTCTTTTTTTGCTGAAAATTCCACCGATTGATACTTTTCAGTTATTCGAAACCATAAAAGCACATGTGAAATAATTCGGAAAAGACCAATTGCACAGTATGAATTTTCACAGTGCCCGAGCTCCACTCGGGAGGAGTCAGTATGGTACGTTTCGGCTGCCAGAGCTCAGGTCGGAAAAAGCCAGGAAGAGGTAAACATATTTAAGGAATACATAAAAAAGGAATAGACTAAAAAATATAAGTATTCTTTAAAAAAAAATGAATAAAAAATAAATACAGTCGAACCTCCATTTTACGAACCTCTACATTGCGAATTTTTCTATACAGCGAACTTTTTCCTGGAACCAAGAACATTTCACGATTTTCTTCGTAAAATAACCTCCCAATAACGAAGTGCATTTTCTATATAACGAACTTTTTCTCTCGTGATTCAATTTTTTTTTCTCCCTATTTTTGAAGTATTTCTGGACATTTCAAGTAGTTATGTCTTTTAACACATTTTATGGTGGTCCTAAATCCTGAACTGATTTAATTAGGTACCTAAATCACCGAGAGCAATAGAATTCTTGGCGTTTCAAACAAGAAGTGCAACCTTTTTAACCCCTGTAACCCCTTTACCCCCCCCCCACATTAACATTTTCCGCTCTTTATATTAACATACACTCTCTTCTAAATTCAATTTAATCTTAAAGTCTAATTAATAATATTTTATTAACTATCATTTCTATTTTGCATAAAGCTACTTAAATTACATTTAATTCTCCTAATAATTATCATTACACACTTCAATCTTTTAATGTTCGTCATTCAGTAACCAAAATACTGATATTTAGATCAATAAATTTTCGATTCAGTTTAATAAGACTTATTAGAATAGTTAAAAAAAGCAGTTTAAGGAAGTGATTCTAACTGAATCAGAGTTTGAACGTTCTTTTTACTTTAGAACACAAAAATTACAAGGTCTGTTGGTAACAGCCTATCTATCATATAGATCTTAAAAAACATTTATTTACATGCATTAAATCCGAAACTAATCCAATTATTTACTCCATCCGGTATTTAACCAGTCTTAAGTCCTAAATAGTAGTTAGCATTAAGAAGATTTGAGATCAAACGAAATGTGAACGAGCGATGAAGTTTGATATTAATTACGAATTCAGTATTATTCATCAGGTTTTTACAAATTATGGTTTTTATATCGAGAGAACACCTTATCAAACCGATCTCAAATCAATGAGTGAAAAGCCACCCACGTTTTCGTACGACGACTGTTCATAACCGGAACGACTTGATGCATTCACAGAAACAAGTTCTTGAATTAGTATGCAGTGATCGAACTCATTTTTAATCCAAGTAATTTTGGAACTTGACCTCTTGAGTGAAAGTACGTTTAGACCCGATGGTACAAGAGTGATGAAACAAAGGAAAGCCAAGATAGGATGCTGATTACGAGGAATCTTATTTAAAATTCACGATAAGGTATCCATGTACATCGAGGGACAATTTAAGGAAGTCGTTTTTATGACCATCCTTATGATGGCACTTAAAGAACTGTCTTTGTCACAGTATTGTGAAAGTGTCAAACATTGTCGAAACAGAATCTTTCCGGCTTTGCATAATATATGATTCTATAGAATGATGGACTCTAACAAGGTGATGATCTTCACAAGAGTTACTGGTTGAATAATAAAAATTTTATATATCAGTTGTTGTAATTATTTAAAAATAGAAAAAAAAGGTGTAATAGTTGTGGGGTGCAGGAAAGAAAATATATGGAACTCAGCCTGTTAAAACGTGTTAGGAGATAAAGAGTGTTCTTAACTACCTGTTAAAAAGGAAGTACATTGT
The DNA here is from genome assembly GCA_019973955.1 of Trichonephila inaurata madagascariensis. NCBI lineage: Eukaryota > Metazoa > Arthropoda > Arachnida > Araneae > Nephilidae > Trichonephila > Trichonephila inaurata. The sequence continues at coordinate 336,396 of BMAV01000836.1, forward strand.
TTAGCTAACCATTACTAGGATCGAAATGTGATAAAATGTTGTTAAAAATTACGCAACGATATCTTATACATCAAATTGATAGAAAAGGATCAGGAACTGTTGATATTGTACAAAAATTAATAAATGATTGTCTTGTCGATATACTCGAAAGAGATTTCTGATAAAATACCAAGTGTTTTACTAAAGCCTGTAGAAGACTATTATGAATCTTTTCTGGTAAACTGTGTTAGCGGAAACGTATTCACAAAAATGAATATCATTAAAATAACTTTCTACCTATAAAGTATTCGCATGGTGAAATATGGTAATGGTGTGCAAAAACGCTTTATTGTACTCTAATATATATATAGTATTTAAATAAAATTGTTCTGTTCTTTCCTAAGAATTTTACAAGTGCATATATTGATACATCAGAATCAAATTTCTTTCATAATATATAGGGTACTTGGTTATCAGACGGACACTTGCAGGGTTTGTAGAGATACAAATCGGAATCATGGTACAGGGTCGTAAATAACGTAGTTCAAAGCTGTGATGCAAAGAAGTAAAGAAAAAGTACAGAAACAGCAACACATTAATGACACAGAAAACATTTTATTGAGAGGTTATACTACAACAGGAGTTCGAAAGTGCATGAACTTTTCTGGGTTCACATGAAGAGTTTGATGTACGAGATACCTGTTGTGAGTTGAAAGAATCACTAGAATATCTGTAGCTGCTGAGAGGAATACGTGCCATACCAGAAATCTTCCAGAGTGTATGGAATTCCGTGCAGCCCCTGTCAGGTCTACTAGATGACCTCTGGTCGTAATTTCGATCATTTGTTGTAGTACAATATTCCAATAAAAGGTTTTCTGTCCCATTAATGTGTTGCTGTTTCTGTCGATTTCTTGCTTTGCACCATAGCTCACAACTACGGTTGTTGTGAATTATCGTCCCTTGCGTGGGCGGATCTTATCGGTCACTGCGCTCAGACCCACGTGGGGTGTATCTCGACGAAAATGATATGTAGAAGATCCTGCCAGTAGAATCTTGAACATCCGGGGCAGGATGTTGTGAATTAATCGTCCCCTGTGTGGGCGGAGAGTGCCTATCACCCCGCTCAGACCCACGTGGGGTCTATCTAGACCAGAGATTCCCAAACTTTTTTGTCTCATAGATCCTTGCAGGGTCTTTCGGTTTGGGGTAGACCCCTGCTTACCTAATATTGAATTTTTTCAAATTTACCAATTTAAATGTCTTTTTGACAGCTGGTACAGAGCTACTTACTTTAAACGATTTAAAATTCTAACTGAAGTGAAGCATGGTGTTTAAAACTTAAGAAAACCATGCTAATTATATTAAAATTTAATTAATGCATAAAATAACTGAGCAACAAAAATGTTTATAATGGGAGGAATAAATATGGTGCTTCAGCAACAATTTTTCAACATTTGGAATCAATCGTGTAGGTTTAACCCTAAATCTCCTCTGCTAGTAGTGTCCAGACCTTATTTCCCTCCCTTTTTTTGTTTTGGAGATTGGCAACCACGATGAAACTCCTTCTCACTAGGTAAAGAAATTAAAAATTTTCTCACGAAATTCAGAAATTCGTGATAAATAACAGGTATGTCCATTTAAAGCTAAAATTAGGGATATGGTCCTTGTTTTAATAAAATTTATGCTGTCACCTTGTAACTGCAAATTAACCTCACTAAAATTAGTAAATAAATCTATTAAATAGGTAAAACCTGGTTTCTACTTGACTAAATTTTCTTTTAAAATTAAAATCATGATTTGGTTTAAAGAGAGCCACCATCATAGACCTCCATTTACATCTCATGGGCCCCAAATTATTTTTTCGCTGATGTGGACCTCCTTGCAGGTTGTCATAGACCCCTGAGGGTCTATATAGACCCTTTGGGAATCACTGATTTAGACAAAAACCATATGTAACAGATTCTGCCTGTGTGCAATCTTGAACCTGGCTTCAGAGAGTCTGGTCGCTGCTGTTTTTAACTCAGATATTTTCTGTTTAAAATCTCTAGGAGTGCCGTTGTTTACTAGAATATTTTCAGTCTAATATTTTAACTTGGTAATTTAAATTATTAAGTTTTGTTTTATTGAAGTTTATCGAATGTTATAAATAAATTTACACACACACACAGGAAAAGGCAATCTTAATTCTAAGTATTATTTCAAGAACAACACCCACACACAATACCAGTATCTATCTACCACCATATTTATTTTAACGGTATTTGTGACCCTGCATTCTATGCGATTCCAACTCGTCTCTGTACCCGCCACCCACTTTCAAATTTGTTGGTCTGGTAACAAATCCTGTATATGTAAAGTCAAAAAAAAAAAAATGCACACATTTTTAATTTCCCTTCATTAACAATAAAATGAAGCCTTGAATTGAAAACATACACACAAAATTATTTACGCACTTATACTTTAAATAACAAAACAACCTTTTTTACATATTTTATTTATATTCTAAACAATCAAACGATTTTAGATAAATTTCAGACTTTTTAACTTTTTTCAATACTTGCTAATTTTTTCGGAATTGTCACATATTTTAATAAAATAATCATTTCCCGACTTGAATAGGAATCTCTAATAGAAAATGTTTAGATTTTCTTATGAAATATTCTTTTTAGATTTTGTATATTATTCATGCAGGTGTAAATGCAGAATACATAATGCATAATGATAAATGCTTAAGTACTGCATTTATGAAATTTTAAAATTCTTTACTGTTGCATGAAATCTATTTCAAGGGCATTTCAAAATCAGTTGATGTAGGGGTTTCTTTCCTAAAGAGAAAGAAGCCAAATAGAAAACAAAATACTTCGAGACTTTTTACACTATGTAATAAAGCGAAAACCATAGTTATTTTAACTATCTGTTAATTTGTTCTGTTAAACTTAAACCTGCCTTCAATAAAGAATTTTAGATTTCTTCTTCCGAATGTTAACTGCGGTAATCAGATAGAAAGTTTGAAAGATATTATTATTTATATCAAGAGGGAAATTTTATTAAAATACAAAATCCTTTATCCGCTGGTGTAAAATTTAAGAAAACCATTGCATATGCAAGTAAAAAATTTCAATATTCTCTAATTCAGCGACGCTCAACCTGTGCATGTGGCCCACCGTCCTTTCTGAGTGTACCGGCCATGACCTGTTACCCTAACCAATTTAATTATTTAAGAACAATGTTTTAAAAATTTAGCGAAAAATTCTACAAATCAAGCAATCCTATATATAATTTGCTATCGATGTGTTGCTGGTAAGAATTGCAGGATAACTTTTTTTCTTTTTGTAATTAGAACTGTGGATGAAATTAATTTTTAATTAACCTTCGTGTCTTCAAAGCGAAAAATATCTAAAGAATATCTGTTATTTAAGATGATTGGGATCTTGACTGTTTCGTCGAAAAAAACAATATGAATCAACAACTTGTTTAGTTTGTCATGAAAATGCATTATTTAAAAAAATATAATTTTGTTCGTCAGTATACCACAAAGCACAAATCATTTAATGCCTCCCTTTTTTTTTGACAATCTCTTCCAAGACGAGATAAATTTGCTTTCTTAAAAAAATCTTTGCAACAGCAACAAAATATTTGGGGTGGGGACTTGGAATAATAAATGAAAGGGAAAATCGACTTTACTCCATAACAGAGTAAAAAATACATAAAACCTGTTTTTTTAATTTGATGGAGTTTAATAGTTTTGAAATGAAATTGAAAATTACTAATAATTTGATCAATTTCTGCCTTTTAAATGTCCTTGATCTTATAATGTCCCCCCATTAATCCTCATGTTGAAATAGTTGTCATATGTATGAAGCCCGGCTGAAAAAAAAGGTTAAGTACCGCTGTGTGCTCTAGTCTATATTAAAACTAAAATTCAGTCCTTATTTTTAGATCTTTTCTTTCAAACTAGTCATCAATTTTCTCTAGAAATAAAAATAGTTCCCAATTCATAACAAAGCACACAATGATCACGTGATAGTGATGTGTTATTTAACACATAAAAATCGGAAGTAAAAGATCAAATGTGAGACGAGTAAAGATTGGTATCTCGCTCAATGCGACAATGCTTCGGAAAGAGTTGCATCAGAAAGGAACTACTCAGACATTTTATTTGAAAAATACATTGTGTCTCCCCTCTGAGTATAAATGCATTGTAACACCATGCTATTTCTTCTGGTTGATTTAACTGAACATCCAATTTTTAAAATATAGACATTACTCACGGAAGTATGACATTGTTATGAAGGTAAAGTATCAATGTGGTGGTTCAGTGAGCAAACTTACAATAGATATAAAATTAAAAAAATTTTTTTATCTTTGTAACCAAGTTAAGATTTTTGAAAATGAGTCTCAAGTCAAATTTCACTTCTATTTTAATTAGAAAGTGCTATGAAAATTCATTTCGTTTAAATACTACAGTTTTTGGTTTATTATGAAGAACCTCCGATATAAATATATCTGCGAAATCAGTATAATTTTAACGTATGTAGTTTTAGAACAAAAGAAGGTTTGATTTAATGCTATTATGAATTACAAATTAATTTTTCAAAATACTTTAAAAATTAGCTAATAGGAGTTTATATAAAAAAAGTCACTAACATATATTAAATTATTATCAAAATAAATATTTGAATAATTAATTTATTAATTTAATTTTAATAAATATTTAACTTGATTTCTGACGAAAAAAAGAGCTAATTTAAAAAGCTTTTTAATAAAAAAACACTTTTTAGAAAAAAAAATGTCTAAAATAAATCTGAGCGCACGTGCGTTATTAAATTGTATCATATTATGAAATAATACTGTGATAGTTGTATCATATAATGATATTATATTATAAAAGCGTGCACAATATGATGACAAATGTCTTAATGGTGGGAAGAAATAAAAAATAAATGAGAATAAATATAAATATCATTAAAAATATACTGTATGCTTTTCAAAAAGATTTAGCATTAGATTCCCTCATGTACTTTGTAATATACATTTTTTTTTAAAAAAATTTTAGTGTCTTTCTATCATGTTATGAAAAATTCCTAAAGTTTCTGAGACTAATAAAATTGTATAGCCACTTCTAAAAAGTGAAATGAATATTGAAGGGAATATAAGAACAAAATATGTTTTATTAAATAAAATTAAGTAAAATACATTCATGAGTAGTCTGAAAAAGCTTTAAAAAAATACTGAATCTAATTACTATGTTTGGTGCTTTAATAATAAGCTTACAATGGAATATTTACTTTTTGCTTTTGATTTAACAGCTTAAGTGGTCAAAATTTACCCCAAAATGTTCCAAAAAAGGCACATTTTTTTTTATTTTATATAAATAAGCATAATATTTAATAGACTGCGAAAATGGAAGAATTTTATATTAATTTCAATGTTAAAGTTTTCACACTATTTCTTGTTTTATAATTGAGGAACACAAAAATCCCTGAATGTTAGCTTTTATAAATACACACTGCATGTGCTATGGAGAATGTTTCATACATCTTAAAATAATTTCCTCATACTTACCAAATAATTCGATTTTCGTACCTTTTTTTTCAGAAGGTTCAAGATTTTGTGTGTGCGTGCATATGCATATACACACACAATTTGAAGCATGTATAATGGGGACAGAGATATCGGCTTTTTGGAATAATCTTCCCATTTTCATTTCTTCTCAAGCAACGAATTACACATTGCCCTGCCAATCTGTAATCGAATATTTTCAAGAATCTAAATTCCTGCCTTCAATTAAAATTCCCACCTTCACCACAAATAAGATCCCAGATGAGAAGTACTTCAGTACCATGTTCAAACTGCATCTCTTAAAAACATTAGCACTAATAATCTCACTATAAGAATTTAAAATATGTGCTAATCAAAGAAAGAAAAGAAAGTATTAGAGAGTACCCGTACAGCGTGCAGGCAAACTAGTTGTGGTCAGGTTTCGGTATCCCGTACGGTGTACGGGAAAATCAGTTAAAGGAATAAAATAAAATGAGAGCGCGTTGATAAAGCTTACATTACATAATATTGAAAGTATATATTTTTTTAATTTAACAGGTATAAATAATAAAATACATTTTTTGTCATATCTGCAGAAATTAAAGTTTTGTAACTTACCTCATTTATTGGAACTCTAAAAAATCGTTTATTTTCTTGTTCCTTTTCTTAAATGTAACGAAAAAATAAAAATGATTGCAAGACTCAAATAGGGAACTCAGAAATTGAAGAAGAATTAATGACAAATAAATGAACTGTAGAGTTATACCTTATTTTTAAAAACGACAGTTCAACATCAATTTTGAAATAGTTTCAACATAAACTCTTTTTTGCTTACTTGATTATGCTTTTGTTATTTAAATTACGAGTTCGATTATACTGTTTCTTAATAGTTGTAAGATAATGCGGTTCAACAACAACATCTTAAATTCTCCTTTCATCATTTTCTCATCTTCATTATCAGACTACGAAGCTCATAAAACATTTCAATTAGACTTAATTTATAAATCAAAAGGAGAAACGAATCTAAACAATAACCCATTATGTCTTTTGCTCTTCTTTATTGCGTAACTCTTCATTCAAGTAAGGTAAAAAAAGTATTCGTTGTAAACAAAAAAACAGATGATCTGCAGAACAAATCGCTTCTCAGGGCGTCAAAAATGTAACACGGGTAGCCAGAGATAGAAATGTGATTACAGATCTCAACAGCTCGGCCGTTAAAAATCTAAATTATGATGCGCCGGTTTCATAAAGACATGGAACGTTTGCAAAAACGGGTCAATTGAGGTTTCGTGTGCTAAAACATCACACACAAGCTTGCAAAAGATATTAAGGGACCAACCATGATGATGTCATGAAATATTAGGTTTTTTCCCTACAAAAATATTCATTGCAGCATCACGTTTTGAATTAAATTATCCTAACGTAACTAGACTAAGTCAGCACTTCTGATTTGGGGCTATTAAATGATATCGATTGTGCACACCGATTCTGTGGTCAGTTTAAATAGTTCAATGTAAGAATGAAAGCTATCTGAATTTATTTTCAAATGGTGTAATGCTTATTAAGGTTTAATTTGTTTTGAACATTTGTTGGTACCAATTGCATTTATTTTATTAGATCTAGAGAAGAGGGTTTTTTTATTAAATATATTATCCATTGTAGGAGAAAGAGGTTTTTATACAATAATGCATCCAATAAATCGTATCGTTGTGAATTTTAATGCGTTTCAACTAACCTCTGTAGAAATCAGTATTTAATTTTATAACCCTGCCTTGTGAAAAACTATGATATGTATGAAACCATGTTGCACAAATTAAAATTTCTATTTAAAAAGATCTGAAATGGGAAATCAGAAGATGACGAGACTGTAATTATAAGTTGTTTTTGCGATTGTAAGGTGAAATACTGACTTGGAGATACTATTTATTATTGGAATTGCGGGAAATTGTAGGTCGAGAATGAACTTGCAGCTTGTGCCTTGTGTTGTTGGGTTATGTGCAGTACCGTGTTTTCGAATATGTCATACACAATCAAATTTTGATTAATAATTTCATAATCATTTATGTAAATGTAAAAGATGTAAATAAAAATTTGTAATTTAAAATATCCGACTATGTTCGGAGATAAATTTTTCAAAAATTGATTTTCTGAAAATTTTATTGTTTTAAAGAACATAAATAGACTTAAAAAGTCATAACTATTAAACAACTAACATGTATCGCCCTTTTTTAAAAAAAATATTTTTAGGAAAATTTAGCAAAATTTCTTAAGTTAAGAAAAACGTGATAAATAAAAATAAATTGCACATTATGCAATTTTGACGTCATTGATATACTTCTTGATCCCTCTGAAATATCACAAAGCGCAGGATAGAAAATATTTTAAGAAATAAATATTTTATTAGCATTTAAATTTGATGGTCAAGATTTTTCGTCAAAATTATTGCATGTTCTAAGCTAAAAATGGCTGTAAAATGTGATTAAATGTAGCTGTCTTAAAACCTGCGGTTCGTTACACTCTGAAGGGCTCATAGCATATATGTTTTAAATTTCATTGCATTTGATTGGATTATTTAGAAAATATCCCGTTTTTCTTGCACAAATTATCATGAAAAGTTCATTCTTCAAAAAACGAATTAAAAAAAATATTTTTATTAGTTAGAAAAAATAACTGCTATAAAAAGAACTTAAAAAACTCTCTAGTTTTATGTATTAGTTCTTCTTCCTCACTAATTAATTTCTGTTTTCCCTAATGACCCAAACAACACCAAACATTAAACACCTAAAAAGCACTTTTTCAACCTAGTCGGATACCTTAAGAGATCAAAGCTAGATATTCTAAACTTTATATTTATAGTTAATGTGAATTGACTCCCAAGTCTACTGATTTTTGCCGTACCAAAAAGTCAACTTTACAGGCAAATTATTCATTTATTTAAATAGATTTTTTTACATTAGTTTTAAGGAAATTTTGTATGCAAATGGTGCTATTATGTTTAAAAAGATATATATATATATATGTTTGAAAATTAGCATCAAAAATTAACATTTTTTTTATCCATAAAATCCAGAATTTTTAATCAGAATAAAATGAACTTGGAAGCGATTAAATGAATCTTGAAGTTTGAAATTTTTGAAATATTGTTATTCGTTAGGATTGTTTAGGTTTGTTTCACTCCCATCGAATAATACTATTAAGATACTGTAACTGGATTAAATAAAGGACGCTGAGTTTTAAAATGCGTCTTGATTCTTCCTCTCACACATTAATACGAACTCAGGATTGTTTTGATTCATTTAATTGTTAAACTGTGTTTTATTCTATTAATACCTCAATATTTTTCTGAATATTTTCAGAATTAATAACTTTATGGTATTAAGAAGTATTGGTGCAAGATTAAGGCATTATCAAATTATACACTAAAAATGCGTTCTATTAGAAATCAAGTTTTAATTATTCCCCTAATTTATTTCGTTGGCATGAAGCTTTCCTTTCATTGTAATTTCTAAATTTTTGGTAAAGAATGTAGTAAGTTAAGATATTCATTTGTTCTATAATTCTTTGTCTTGACTCTTCATATACTTAATTAAATATCTGGAATTCAACCTACAAATAACACAACTGTGATGAATTAAAAATGTTATTCTACAGGATTTTCCTAAGTTGAATTATTGTCGGATTATTGTCTCTCTAAGTAAATATATTGCATTTGTAAAAATCTTTGCATCTTTCCCTCTCAAAACTAACTCGGGGTTGTTTTCGTAAAAATTCTGTTTAAAGTTTAACTGTCCCTTTATTACCGCAGAAACGTGAAAAGTGGATGCGTTAAGGCTTATTCACATAATAGCAGTAAGTAGAGATCGTCGAAGGTGTATCCATTGGAAGATGTATCATAGGATCATGAGGGCTCAATGGAGATTTATATTCGCTGCATTCTATTTGCTGTATTGATGTGAATGAGCACTTGTATGTAGTATGTAAATCATGATATTTTCGCGGTTAAGAGGATTAACACAGCCAGAATGAGATACTACTAATTATTCTACAAGCTAGATAGCTATTCAATGCCTAGACCTAGGCGCTTATCAACTGTTAAAGTTAATTACATTGTGAAGCTATTCGTTTTTCCTTTTGGCTCGGATCCAATCAGAGATGTCTTGAGAACATGGTCCCATACGCAAAAGTAGACCCTAACACAAATGTAGGCCCTACCTATGACCCTTGAAAGTAGACGGTACGTAGCATACATTATCAAACACCCGTACAAACAATAATCCGAAACAAATAAATGTGCATGACTTACAATCGCACAAACCGGCTCGACGAACTGTCACCTTTTGACTGAAGGAGTAATGGATAAGGTGACCATTTTTTTTACAATGAAAAGGAGGACGAAAAAATTAAGAAAATATTATAACTTAAATATATGAAACCTTCTATAAATTCAAACAAAAATACGCTAATTACGCTTACATTCTTTTTAATTATTATCTTAATCGACAATTTTTCCCATTAAATGATTTTTTTGTCAACATGTCATTTTTTAATACATCGGAAAGTTCGGGCAAAGAATATCCTTCATACTGAATTTTACGGTAAGCACTGTAGCTAAAATATTAACATTCAATTTTGATTTCGCATTAGTCACTTCACAGAAATCATTTCCAACTGAAAAAAAAAACTCTTTCAACTGCTGCATTAGTTCCAGGGCAGCACAACGTAAATTCAAAAAGGATAACTAAATTTCTTTATGGAATGTGTTCATTTATGAAATGGTTAAGTATTCCCACCCATCTTTTATCAATTTCAGCATGTTTATGTTCCAATTGTTTCAATTTATTATAATTTAAGTGTACATTCAGTCCTGCAATTTCATCAAACAAACCATTGTCAACAATTTTAATATCAGGCATTTCTTTTGATAAAAAAAACCAACGCAGTTTTCCATATCTGCCTAATTTACTTGCAATGACGTCAAAAAACATTATTGAAAACTGTTATTTCCTGTGATATTTGTTTTGTACCATTCTTCGACATTTTGGGAACATGTTTGGTTCATCTCTGAAAATAGAGATTAACAGATTAATTTTAAAATATTGAAAAGGAGGACAAAAAGGAGGGCACTTTTCGAGGAAGGACAGAACCTATAAAAGGAGGACTGTCCTCTCTAAAGGAGGACGTTTGGTCACCTTAGTAATGATGATGTTTGGTGGAAGGCATAAGCCTATACATGGACGACGGTTATCACATGTAGCCAGTTGACATATCGTCCAAAATTCCCAGTTTTTCGGAGAATACAACCGGAAATAACATTTGATCGTTGAAATTATTCGATTCGAAATTATGATCTTATTAAGGCTGAGTCGAGAACGATACGGCACTCCCATTGTATCAGAGGCCCTGGGCCCTGATCCAGTTGGCCCATGCCTTAAGACGATCCTGGATCCAATTCGACTATTTCTTAGAGAGCCATCATCAGTTCATTGAAGAATCTCTCAGTACAACGGCAATTCTTTCGGTGATTACAGATAAAAGCATTTTCATTATTTAGAATTAAATATAGTTACGAGTAAATTGATCTTCTTATACTTTAAGTTAGCCAAAAAAAGTGATGAACAATTTAGTGATTATTTGTGTATATGGTTACTTTTTGAGATTTGTATCATGTCGAGACTATCCTTAATATCATAATTGGCTCGAGTCTCTTGAGAGTATGAAGCCATCGGAGTTAGCTAGTCAGACTTTGAGGCTACTTTCCGAAAAAGTAAACAGACATAAATAAATGAAATGACTCCTCAGCAATAGATTAGACTAAAATAAAAATTTCTTGATTCTAAATCATTTTATTGGTATCTAAAAAGTAATGCTATACTTAAAACCTGAAAATTTTAGTTTTGTTAATATATAAATAGAAGTCCTAATAAATTTCATAAAATATGCTTAATAGTATTTTAGGATTTTAGAAAGCAAATGTAACTAGAATTTAAAAAGAAAAACAAAAAAGAAAAACAAAATTTCAAAATTTTTTGCGACAATTAGTACTCTATTACTCAAGATATAGTTTTCATAACCAGAATCGAATTAATTCACAATGGAAAAAATAATGATTTGAGTGTTAGTTAATATTATTTTATTAAATGTATTGTATTACCCGTTTACCATTAAAGGTTATTTTTTGTAAAATTTTCTGAAATACTGAAAAAAAAAATTTCATTCACAAACCAATGAAATTTCTGTATTTATGAATTCCGAGACGGAAATCAAAGGTTTTATTAACATAACTAATAAAAACCTTTTTAAACAAATTAATCCAAAGCTGTTTTGATCAGCATTAAATAAAATCCAAAGTGCTAATTCTGCGTAAATTTATATCGCAGCTGTGGTGATAAAATTTCATTTGATATCACTTAAACACTCGATTAAATTCAATATCATAAAGGAAGCGAAAAATTAAGTTTATGCCCATTTTATTAATTGCCGTTGTTAAGCTCAGCATAAAAATAACATTTTATTACCTCAACGCAAATCAATTGTTGTCAAGCAAGTAAAAGCAACTTGCAAATGCGATCTAGTTAAAAGATTTAAACTTCCTGTTAATTTAAAATAGTCATAAAATTACTAATAAACGTCACATTCGACATCGAATAAGGCAATTTACATTCTTTAGAAATAAGTAACATGACAGGATTACTCCACCGACGTTCTGGTTGCAACACAGAAGCGCCAATTCTGTCTGGTGGTCTATGTTCACTTTCAAGCCATCCTGTCAAAGAAAAGGGAAATTATCTAGAAAGTTGTTCAAAGTTGCTCGTCTGACATGGCAGATCGTGACCTTTACCGATTACGTCTTTAAAAAAGGCTCACTTTTACGGAAATCATCTTGCCACGATTCCTTTCAATCTGTACATTGTGTTTTGCAATATAATACATAGATTTTAACTTGAAGAAAGGTTAATGACATCATGTCAAAATCATGATGAAAACTTTGTAACATTTTGTTACTTATTTCTAAGTTACGTCGAGAAAGGGTATTAGAACTCTATTAAGAGTTTAGGGTCAAGGGGATGTATTTAGTTCAAGCTATCACTTACATATTGCTGTATATTCTTTCTGGAGATATTTAATTTTATTTTTCTTTAATTGCTGATCCTTACTTTTATTCTGGGTTTAGAGATTGACTGTGTTTTAAATAATATTTTTAAAATAAATTTTTATGCCAAATGTGGTAAATTCGGGTATGGGTTCAATGGAGTTTCCGTTAGTGTAAAGATTATTTTATTAGTTTAAGTCAGGTTACACGAAGACAACATATATAGTTAATAAAAACAGTGCGCAAAGAACATGGGCGGTTCTCATAGGAAACACGTTGTCTCCTCACCTGGCCTAACTAAAGATGAGCAGTCGCTAGAGGCTGCTTCTGTTGGTTTGTACAGTCAGTTATAGTTATTAACGATAAAAGTGTTTAAATTTCCAATTTAATTCATATTTTGATTAATAAATTGATGTATATAATGGTAAAAGCTTTTTCAGTCAAACTCCATTTTAAAAAACTTAAATTTACAGTTTATTTTAAATTGGAAAAAAAAGGTTTATTTTTAACATTTATGACATTTTAAGAATGAAAAAGCACTGCCTAACTTGAAATTTACCAAACATTAATGAAGAACATTTTGTTATTTATACATTAAATATTTTATTATTTAGAAAGATTAAATATTATATTATTTAGACAATCAAATTTTTTTTAACTCATCTGTTTTTATCAGTTATAAAAATTAAACAATGTTCTACCTAATTATTCATAATTATTTAACTTATCTTTTAAAAATTGAATTCAGATTTTAGATTTTATTAAGAATTTTCCTAATGTGGATTAACTTAAAAAAAAATTCAAATTTTATTACACATTTTATTTTAGTCATTTTTTCTATAAAGGAATACTTAAAGTTCTCTAATATTATTTAGGTTTATGAAAGAATAGTTATTAATAGAACATTTGGACATAAAGTAGTATAAAAGACAATGCTGCACGTAATTGGACACATTTTTTCTCATCATGATTTGTGTTATTGACAATCCGGTTTTTTATTTATTATTTCGCGTCCTTTATGTGCAAAATATTGAAATGTAGGGACAATGGGAAGAATTTCTTCACATTGCTATGCTAATAGAAAAATATTCATTTGACAGAAAGTTAGTAATCAAAAAGGCTAACTTTCAAAATTGACAAAATGGAGAATGAAAAGCCCCTCAAAATGTGACGCAAAGTAATAGATAATCTGTAACTTTGTATCAATTCTAACTTTCAATTAAATAAATATACTCATTGCCATAAAAATTTGCACACCAAGAAGTTTGAGTAGAATTAATACAAAACTTGGCGTGGAAAAATGGTTAGAAACATGTTTAGAAATGCAGCGTGTTTGTGCATTGTGTAATACCACCAGAAAAGACTTTGAAATTCATTTTGGACTATAAAACACGTAATCAGAGCTTGTTAGCGTATGTTTAATCTATTGCAGAGGGACGCTTTTTAGCTAGAAATGTCATTACGCCACAATATTAGACACTATGAGCAGCTGTCGAAATTCTAGAAAGGAAGAATCACAGCGATGACGGAAACCGGTAGGTCAGCGGCAAGTAGCTCGCCGCTACCCCGGCCTTTCAGACAGAGAAGGTGTTGGAACCAGTGGACAAGAGAGAGAGAGAGATCTGTTACACGGCAACAAGGCTCAAGATGCTCTTGACAGACTCTCGACCCTCGAGAGAACCGTATATGACACCACCATAAGACAAGCACACATAGCACCAACTGTCTCATTGTCCGCCATCCATACACAGGCAGCACCTTCACTTCTGGCCTGGTTGGGAGACAATTACGTGTACTTCTGTAAGGGCAGCGCCCCCTTGGGGGTGCCCTTCTCCTGGAAATTATCAGCGTGAGAGCTAAAAAGGTGTAGGGAATAAATGAAGAACTAGAAAGCTGCCATAATCTTAATATCACTTTATTAAGATCTTAACTTAAACCAATAACAGATTAAATAATATGATATGTGAGAGAATCTACGGTGGCTAAACACACAATATATAATACCGAAATAATGTAACCCGGACCACTATTAATAATTAACTCATCTAAGCTCAATTTCAATGCGATCACAGATCTGAATATTTAAATGGTCATTCCTACACTTAATGTCCAACGAAGTCTCCAATCTATACAGTCCTAGCTGAGATTTGGGTTCACTGGCGTGTTATGGTATGCACCTTGACTAAGGGCTCTCTGTCACGGGTAACTTCTCTTGACTGTCACTTAACTTCTTGAGATACTCTTCCCACTTGCCACACGAACTAACACTCCCCAAATGCCACTCTGCTTACTCTAAACTTCTGTTATTTAAAAGCTTCCCAATTTGCCTCTTTCCTTCACGTTTTACTCTTCGGGTTGGTTGGAAAAGAATTGCCATTTATTCTGGCCCCAAAGAACAAAAAAGGATATGTTAATGAAAAAACTTGTGATCCCGTCCCACTTCCATTGACACTTACTCACCGTAACCTCCGTTTGGAGTGATGTCGAGCTTGAAAAGATTGAACTGCAACCGAATGTGGAATCAGGCCATCTTCAGAGATAAATACATATTCAGTATGGGCAGTGATGACAATCTTGTAAGCGTTTCTTAATTCTGCCTTCTCTTTGAAGCGGCAAACGACTCCCACAACCGATATGATGGTATGGTAAGGTAACGGTAATGGTATGGGATGCCATCGCAAATGACATATGATGATCTCTAATATTGATCCATGGCACAATTATAGTCCAAAAGTACGTTCATGACATTCTTCAGCCACATGTTTTGTCATTCATGGAATGGCTCCCAGGAGCCTTTTTTAACAGGACAGTTCTCGCCTACAGGCCGAAGGGGTTTCACAGGATCCACACTTTCATCCTTCCCTGGCAGTTTGATTCCCAGATTTGTCACCAATCGAGCATATCTAGGATCATTTAGAAATACAAGTTGGACAGCTTATGAGTTTGGTCGAATTCGAGGCACATTTACAGCAACTATGGAACGAGATGTCGTAAGACATTATATGGAACTTGTATGCATCAATGCCTGACAGTATCACATGCATTCATGCTAGAGGTGACCTAACAGGGTACTAAAACCTTCATTCATCTATACTTTTTTCTACAATAAATGATCATTTTTCTTTGATTTTGCAATCGCTTGCTTACATCAACGTTTTACTTGAGTATGTAAAATTTCGTTTTATTCTGATAAATCTTTCTTGGGGCACAAATATTTATGGCAATGCGTGTATATAATTTGATTAGTGCAAGTCAAAAACTGAAAGAGATTTTAAATGTATAAAATTTAATTAACATTAAATAATAAAGTGAATATATTAGCAATATTTCTATTTAATGACAGATGTTGGAACTCATCTTAGTTTTCAGCATGCATAAAAAAATAAGAAAACTGAATAAAAGAATTTGTTAGTTTTCTGTTATTGATATTTGGAAGCTAAACTATATTATCCTTTTAATTGACTTTTTATATTATTTTTTTACTTTTGTTATTTTAATTTAGTTTTATCATTTCAATATTTAATTAAAGAGCTCACTCACAAATATTTTTGCAGAATTTCATTTTTCCAACCTTTGTACAAATACTTTTGATTTAGCTATTTTTTTCTTTATAAAAATAATTATGGTGAGAGTATTTATTTTTATTTAAAGACTTATTTTGTGATTTTTATTGCGCGTGTTCTCTTATGGTAGTATTACAGTAAATTATCTATAAATTGACCACCTTAGGGAGTGAAATAAATTGGAAAACACATGCGTGCTAAATTATAGAATTCCGTACACTTGTTTAGTTTCTGTTCTTAGAAAGTAACTTAAGAATCCATACAAAATCACAAGCTGTATCTTAAAAAAATATTACAGTATATATCAAAATAGTGAACATATCTCTTACAAAGTTGCCGAGCATATAGGTTTGATCTCTTAAGAAATGCAATATGGCAAGTATCAATCTGCAACCGAAATAGTTAACATGAACCTTCTTATGCAAAAGCAAAATTTAATGTTAGTTTACATTCACAAATGTCATTTTTTCCATAAAAATTAAATAAATGTCCCTTTAAAATTACTCGCTAGTAGGTATTGATGTTTTGAATCCTCTGAAACTGTATCTTACATTTATCGTCAGAACATTTTCCCAAATAAGCCAGGTGTAAATCAGTAAATTTATTCCCTTCGTATTTTAGTTTTATTTCCCTTCACATATATATGTGGAAGATGTCGGTGATGGCAGTCGTGATAAAGATAATTAATATTCAGTTAAATTTAAATTTAATTGCTCATTACTATTTAAAAGATATTTACAAGTTCTAGATCGTCGTTCATAGTCGTCTCTAAATAGTTATTAACAGACACGATGGTTTGTGATTTTTTTGTATCATGGCGTCGTTTGCTTCAAGCATCTCCAGATAGTAATAAATCAACATAACAAGTTGAGTATAATGAATATGCGCCAGAAAGCCCGTTCGGTTCAAGAACTTGACGTGGCTTATTGGCAGCGGCCGGCACCATATATATAGCAAACAAAAATACTGAATTATGCCTTTTATAATAGTTTTTGTTATATATTTAACTTTCTATATATTTATTTTGTCATTAAAGTTAAAGAACATTCTTTCTCAAGTTTTTCAGGAATTAACTCAAATTATGTGCCATTAAAAACTGTTAAGATCCACAGATGATCTCTCAACTGAATCTAAGTTTTCTGCTTAAGGTATCCGACTACGTTCGGAACCGTGATTTCAAAAAAGTACATAAATGGATAGTTTTTATGATATTTAGTGTCACTTAGATTAGAATGCATGTATAAAATTATTTTAAGGACATTTTGACAAAAAAAATCATTTCAATACAATATTTTGGCCAAAAATTAACTCAGAATAACCTTTTATCAAAACGTTCTCCTTATATTAAAAATGATTCTAAAATAATAATACTTCGCTTATATAAAAGTAATGACTTCTCCAGAGAGTCTGAACTAGGATTTTTGAAAAAAATTTACATTATTTTCATAGTTACCACCAATTGAAATAATTATCGGTGTTTTTTTCTTACAAACGCTCGACCACAGAGGCTCCCCTCTGATGTCGTAAAATATGGATAAACCCACTTCTAAGTTATATATTTCAAAAATTCCAGTTGAGCCTCTGTACAGAGGTATGAGCTATATACAGGCCATAGTATTATTATAATAGAAGCACTTTCACAAGAAGAATATTTTGAAAAATGGGTCATTCTATGTTCCTTTTGTCAAAATATTGTAGAAATTCAGGAGCAAGAAGAAAATAGAAGGTGGGGCAAGATGACGAATGTCTTAATTTTTCCGTTTTCCGCTTGGTAGCAGGATCAACCGAACACTATTGGCTCTTCTATTGGCCGTTCGTTAAAAAATAGTATAGAGAAGCTGTAATTGCCATTTTTATGTTAGTTGTGAAGCTTTGATTGTTTTACAGCTTTACTTGATATAACTTTTATGCATGTGTAAGCCAAGCACCATACAAGATCAGAGCAAAGATATATCATTTATCTTTAATATTTATGAGTAACTTAGTTTAAATACTACATATTACCACGAAAAAATGTCAATTGATCGACTTTTATCATGGAAATGGAAACGAATATTTTTAAACAGGCAATCCGGGGCAAGATGACGAGCTCGTCATCTTGCCCCGTGTTTCGGAATTTATTAAACTATGTTGTCTATTTTATTAAATCCTGTAACACTGCTTTGTCTATGTTTTTGTCCGCTCGAACCTTGCGCTTCCCTCTCTTCTGTGGCTAAGGGGTGCATCGAATCGAGAAATTGTCGTTCGCAAGGGGGCAACCAGAGAGGAACGCTAACTACTTTATGGTCACTCATCCAGGACAAACTATCATAGACAAAAATATTGGTCAGCGTTTGAGCACCGCTTACTTCTGAGCAGCTACAGTTGGAAATGCCGTTAAAGGGTTTAAAAAAATGTGCGATTGAGACTCATAATCCTCTTGAGTTTAGCGAACATGACTTTGCTGCTTCAAAAGCTACTGACAATGTTGTTGTTGGCGATGAAACTGAGAATAATAGTGCTAATCCTCAGACCCTGGTTGTAGAAAACCAACATATAAATCATCCAGAAGAACCAGAACTTATGGCAAATGCTGATTACTAAAGAAGCCTGTTAGAGGTTTTTTTTATTTCAAACCATTGCCGAAAGCAACACAATGTGAGAAAAAAAGGCAAAAAGCAAAAAGGGAGCTCAAGTATTCTTTACAAGAAGCACACCCATGAAAGAAATGTTGAGAACAAAAGGGAAAAGCAGAACAGGGAAACTTTAAAAACTGAGAAGGAAGCCCGTGAAGCTAAAAGGGGTAAAAACTCAAACTAAGTTCCTGTAGGCCTCTATAAAATCCAAGCTAAACAGTCCAGTAGCATCAACTTCAAAGGTTGGTGTTATAACATGTCTTTCTTGTGAAGAGGAATATTATGACCTCTAACAGAAAAATGGATCCAGTGCTGTGAATACCAAGAGTGGTGGCATGAGGAATGTTCCAATTATGAAAACAGCATTTTTATTTGTGACTATTGCTAGCTGCACAACTAGACACTTCAACATTACGTTACAATGCATTATGCTTAGTTTGATACTTTGTACGATGTAAAAACACAGTTATCATTTGTTAAACCATGTAACATATTCAAAAGATAAAATCTATTCAACCTTTCTCAATTCTGTCATCTTGCCCCAGTACTGGGGCAAGATGACAATTTGTTAAGGTTCTGAAAAAAATAAAATTATCTTTTGTTTTTTTATTTGAAAAATTAAATAGTATGTATTTAATATACTACAAAGAACTACTCTAACACTTCATGTAAAATAATTTTTTTATCCTTAAAAATAAATTAATAAACAACAAAATCTGTTAATATCATCATCCTGCCCCGGTCTTCCCTACTTAAATAATTTTTTATTGTAATAATATTCTTAAAACAATTTTATGTACATTTTCTAATCTAAGTGACACTAAATATCATAAATATTATCCTTTTATACGCTTTTGCAAAATCACGGTTCCGAATGTAGTCGGATACCTTAATTAGCACAAATTTTGTGCACTTTGTTGAGGGAAAATGCTTTCTTTATGAATCAAATTATAAAAATTTATATTTACGCATGAAAATGCACGCATTTTTTCTCTATTTTTCAGTTCTTATATAGTGAAATAAAACTATTTTCAAGAATGTTTTATTAAAAAGTTTTTGAAATGTAATTAAATTTAAAGAAAATTAAAAGGGAATTATCCTTTCAGCCTCAATAGTTAAAAAAAACAACATTTTGCTCTAAATAAATGCCAATATGAAATGAATTTCTAATAAACGAATTAAAAACAAATTTAGATGGTATTAGTTGAAAGAAAGCTGCTCTTTATACTTGAAGTTATTCATTTAACATTGCAAATATAAGCAAGGACGTCATAACATAAAAAGAAGAAAGCACGACACTTCTTTCTCGCAATGGCTTTCCATTTGTTTTAAACTATACCATCTAAGACGGCTCGATAAGAAATTTCTATTAAGCAACAATTTCAATTTCATTCAAGAAACATTCTTTGTTAGCAACGAAATTGCCCATCAAAGGAGTGATTGATAATTTAAACATCAAGTTTGATAAGTTCGCAAAAAAGAAAAGAAAAACGTAACATCAATATTGCATTCATAAGTAACACACCCAATGGTTTCTCACAGAATGAAGCAAACCGTAAAACTGTTATTATACAATAGCAAAACATTTAACAAACTATTACTCAATGATTTTGCTTGTTTATAATTGAAGATGAGTCTAACAGGAAAGAATTCCCGTGAGCTTAAAGTAAGACACGTTCCACTTAGAGAAAAAACTGAAACGGTAATGAAGAATTCACCGAAGCATTACGTGTATTCAACTCTTTAAAGTTTACAGAAGAATTAATTTTTATTCTTGGAACGACTTACATTGCTTCCTTCGAGATGAACATCTTTAGAGAGAGAAAATAGTTCTTCCTCTTTGAATTTTAAAAAATACTAAATCGTTTGGTGGTGTGATCTTAAACTGATCTGAATGCTTTTAGAATGTTAATATTTGTTTTTAGAACAATTCTTATCTTATCTTCATTAGAATTTCCCCTTAAAAAGTGTTTTAAGAAATAAGAGATTTTCCATAATTTGCTATATTGTTTTTTTCCTTTTCTATTGAGTTTATCTCTGTATTTCAATGTTTAAATGATGATGGATATTTGCTGATGTTTTTGATATGTAGATTAGTGTCTTAGAAAACAAGAATTTTAGCTGCAGAGTTGATAGAGATTGAGAATTGTATCTTGTGGAAAATATTTAAGCATAATACATATATATATATAATTACTTTGTTTTTATATCATTCTCAGAGTTACATTCTATTATCGTATATAAGTATGCAATGATATAGTTGAATTCTTAAATCTTATATGAATATGTAATTATGTGAATAAAAAATAACATTGTATTCTAAGTTGTGATTCTTTGTCTTTTTATGTACAAATGATGATGGATATTTTGTAGATAGTTTTGATATGATAATTGTTATCATGCAACATTAAAAGTAAGCTAAGTTTTTCCTCTTAAATGTGAGAATTGCATTTTAGCAAACATTTTAACCTATTTTTTTGTCTAATTAAGGTTAGGATTATGTTTATTATCCAGTTGAAAAAACATGTTCATGTTTTCTTGTTATAACTATATACAGTCGAACCCCGATTTAACGAATTCATTGGAACTGAACATTTTATTCGTTAATTCAGGGTTATTCTTAATATTGGGGCCCAAAAAAATACAATTGTTTTCACTTACTTTTTGAAAATGCTATAATAAGCAACTAAACAAGTTAGAAATTGCACATATTTTATTCAGCAACTAAAAATACTATTAGAAAATTATTACGTATCAGTTTATTGGAAATTGTAAAATATTGACTAATGAATGTTTGACAATCTTTTTTGATTCCTGACTCGAAAGAGTTCTTTTTCTACATTATGGAGCGATGAAAATACTGCGTTCTTTTCATCTTGCTGCATGAGGTATGTTTTCACAGTTTCCAAACAAAATAAAACGTTAGAAAATGTTATAATTTTAAAAGGAGTTTCACTATGAATTTTCGCATAAAAATCGCTACGCATTCTTTTCCGACTCTCTGTCATGCCTCACAAATATTCAAAAACGAAATTTTCTTCAAAACCGTACGTATAATAAACTTCACTTCCTTCACGAAAGAGAACTAATGTAAAATATTCTAAAATATCCACTGCGTTATGGAGTGGGATGAAATAAAGGAATTTCCTGTCCTATTCAAAACTCATGACTCATTAACACCTGTAATGTTTAATAATGTACTGGACCCTTCGCCGTTGAAATTTGCTACTTAGAAGAGAAGTCTTTTTCCATTCCGGGTAAAAAGTTTGTCATTTGAAAGAAATCAATTTTTTTTTAAATCCAAACTAGAGAAAATGTTTTCTTTTTCAATAGTTGAAATAATTCGTTAATTTGGAGTTTTACCTTCATTTTCATTGAGGTTAAGAAAATATTCATTAAATAGGGGTTCGTTAAGTCGAGATCCGACAGTATTACATACTTAACAAGTAATACAAAAATTTTTAATCGATTACCTCTTAGGCCATCAAAGAAAAATTTTATTTTAGATACTATTAATTAAATAATTACAATTAATATAAATATGTATGTACATATGACAGAATCATAATATTGTGGGAAAGTAGAAAAGGATTTTCCTTGCAATTTTCCATTTTCTTTTCTATATGGGGGCTATTATTTTTTTTTGTGTTTCTATTTATTCATTCATTAAATTTAAGTATTCCAATAAAATACAAAAGCAAAAATAGATCACATTTTCAGAAATTAGGCCATCCCAGGTGGGATTCGAACCCACGACCTTTGAATTAGAAGCCCAACGCCCTATCCATCGCGCAACAGGGACGCAACGAACGATTTTCCTTTATATATTGTTGGACTATTGTTACTATTGATTCATTAATTTAATTAAGTTAATGAATTGGTTTTTGAAAAAACTGTATTAACATCAGGTGTCACCCACTACAAGTTTAATAAAATTTATTTGAACTTGAGTGGATGAATATAAATATTTTACTAACGATTAAAAATTTGAACAAGATATATATATAGGGAGAATGTGAACTAATAGTAGAATTTGAAAAAAAATAGTTACTAAAAAGGAAACGAAATCACAGAATATATGAAACAGACAAAATAAAAATTAATTATGATTTTAAGCTTAACATTTGTTATTGAAAATTTTGACAAAAATGGTGAAAATTACATTAGAATATGTGTATGAGTATGTAGTAAAATTCTCTGATGTGCTTTTTCCCCAAACTACTCTTACACTAGTAGAGCCAATTTATTTTTAACCATTATAGCCATGTTTTAATAAATAATCAATTATTTTCAGACTCATCAATTTCATCTTTCCCTTTCTCATTTTCGATGTTAAATTGCACTCTTTTGTTTCTTTGAATAATTTTGAATGAAATAACATGTAATATTTTTAAGAACAAGAATAGCTATTAAAAATTGCTGCACTTACAATTACACAAGTTGTTACATAAGCGTTATCTATATTTTGACTGTTTACTGTAAATACAGTATTAGTTAGTTGAAGAGTTATTTCAAATTCAAATGCAGGTACAGTCGGCCCACCATTTTACAAACCTCTATTTAGCGATATTTTTTTTTATTTTGTGAACTTTTTTCTGGAACCACAAGAACATTTTACTATTTTTTTTTCCTAAAATAACCTTCAAATAGCGATGTGCATTTTCTATTTAACATAATTGTTCACTTCTGATTCGACTTTTTTTTCTTCCTGTTTTAAAAATATTTCTGGACATTTCAAATTATCATCTCTTTTATCATATTTTATGGGGATCAATGACCTTGAACTGGTTTTACCATGTGCCGAACTCACCAAGAGTAATTTTTCGAGTAAAAGACCCAAATAAAATTAACAGATTCAATCAGCAATTAAATTTAAGGACGCATGTGGTAATGTATGCTTAAAACTACTGGTTTTAAAATAATGTATGTTTAAAATTACTTGTAGGCTTAAAACTAAAACATATGTCATTAGTATTCATATTTTTAATATAAAATTATTTTTTAAAGGTGAAAATACAGTGTCTTCAGGACAATATCTTTTTTCCCTTGTTTTCCTTGTCGATTTCTTTTAAAGTAATATTAATATCTATTTATTTTATAAGTTTATAAAATAAATAGATATTAAGTTACAAAAAATAAAAGTAAATAATTACCTTTTTTAATAATATATATAGTGTTTAAGAATTTAAAATTTGTTTTATGTGGGTTTCAAAGTACCGTAAAATCCGTCATAAAGCGAGTACCTCCGTATAACGCACACCTACACTTTCAAACTGCATTTTTTAGTTTACAAGTATATTCGCTGTATAACGTGCAGCCCCTTTTTTACGCCTGAAGCAACCTGAAATGTACATGCGCAATTCTCTTATGTTTTGAAGTCATTTATTCGAGGTATTATTCCGAGCTTTAGAAAACAAATAATACAAAAAAAATAATAATTAAGTCAATTCCTACTTAGATCAACAAAGAAAAATTTTATTTTAGCTACTTTTTATTAAATAGTTGCAATTCATATAAATATGTATATACATAGGACAGAATCACAACATTAAGTGGTCATTAATTTTTAATAATTATCCTTTAAGTATCGCATTGTCATCCAAAACAATCATGTATTTAAATTTCATTTCAACTGAATACTTTAACACAAGAGAAAAAAACCTTTTCAAGTTTTGACACAAGTCGCTAAGTCCCCAAAATGATACCAACGTGTTTGTGTGTTTGTAATTCCTTAAAAAAATACTTAGTTTTAATCAATTAATTTTTATTAATTATTTTTATATTATTGTATTGTCATCCAAAATAAACCTGTTTGTAAAATTTCAGCTCAATTGAGCACTTTAAAATGCATTTTATTAACGATTGAAAACCCAGATAAATAAATAAATATATAGAGATTGTGAGCTAATAGTAGGAATTGAAAAATAGTATACTCTTAGAGCTGCAACCCTTTAAGTTCATAAGGAATGTCATTTCTTTTTTGAAACAGTATTTCGATCTATCTAGAAGTCTAATTTTTTTTTCTATGCTCCTCTTTGTTTCTTTTTAAAGCTGTCATTTTTATACTCGGGATGTAACGCGCACCTGTAAATTTCGATCTTATTTTTTGCTTTAAAAGTGCGTGTTATACGCCGAATTTAACGGTACGTTAACGAACGAACTTATTTAACGAATTTTCCACATAACGAACTTTTTTCGGGATTTAGCGACTTCGTTCAATAGAAGTCCAACTGTATTTTTAACTGCTTGAATACGATTATAGTTGTAGTAAATGTAATAACAAATCCTGTTTTTCTCAAAAGGTACTATTATGTACATGCAGATGAGCCCTGTTTTCCGATCGGGAAAGTAGTACCACTGTGTACAAGACTTAAAATTTTGAAATAGTTGATACTGCTATCAGTCAATCATATTTCTGGGATTTCTCCTTGAAAAAGTTTACTTCAGTAAAAAAAAAGGGAAATGACCCACTGTGATAAGGAATCAAGTATTTATGCAGATTGCACACTTTATGCTTAGATCATTATCTTCATTCATTCTTTTCTAAATAACAAATTTAAGAATTTGTAATACCTTCACAGAGGGATTTATTTATGTGCTTCAAGCTATCCGTTTTATAACTTCCTTGAAACTAAAATTTATAGGAATATTTTGAAGCGCGTTCACAGATTCATATCTATTGAAAAAAAATATCTTTGGTTTTAATCAGCTCTTGAAGTTTAACTTCTTGTTTTATTGTTGCATACTGTTAATGAACCTGTTTAAATAATGTTATTTTATACATTCAAATTTTTTTCTTCACACATGGTCAAACCTTTGTTTATATAAATCATGACACGGAGTTCTTCCTTATTTTATTGCTTTTTTTAGCACGAATTTTTGTTCCATCAGCACTGTTCCTCCCAGTGAGTTTTCATTAGACAACATGTCCAATAAGTGCTCACTATGTTCATTTTCCAAAGGTACTTTGCGTAAGTTTATTTATAAACAAGTAGTATAATTTTCTTTTAATTTCTACTTAAGTCAACAAAAAAAATTTAATTTTAGTTACTTTTTATCAAATAATTACAATTAATATGAATATTTATATACATATGACAGAATCACAGTATTAAGCGGCAATTAATTTTTATTAATTATCATTACGTATCGTATCGTCACCAAAGCAATCGTGTGTATAAAATTTCAGTTAAACTGAAGACTTTAAAACGTAAGGAAAAAATCTTTTCAAGTTTCGACCCAATTCACTAAAAATGAAGCCAACGCAATTCTTTAAATAACTAGTTTCAGTCAATTAGTTTTAATTAAAGCATCGTACTATCATCCAAAACAATCGTGTATAGAAAATTTCAGTTCAAATGAGCACTTTGAAATTTGAGGGAAAAAACCTTTTAAAGTTTTAACACAAGTCACCAAAGGGTCGCTAAATTCCCAAAAATGATGTCAACGTGGCTGTATCTGTAATTCTTTGAATGATTAGTTTTAATCAATTAATTTGTAGTAACTATAATTAAATTACCGTATAGTCCTCCAAAATAATCGTGTATATAACATTTCAGCTCAATTGAGCTCTTTAAAATGTATTTTATTAACGATTGAAAGTTTGAACAAGATATATATAGGGAGATTAAGAACTAATAGGAGAAATTGAAGAAATTAAATAAGCTACATTACTTATTTTTTTATAAAGTACTATTCTAGAATACAATCGTAAGGAGATAATAAATTAGTTGAAGTTATGCTAATGTAGAATTTAAATTTTTTTGCTGTCTCTTAAATTTCTTACGCTGATTGAGATACGTTAAATTTGGATTTGAAATTTAATATTCAACATTATGCTGTAAATTGTATCTTATCTTCTTTCTCTTTTATTTAGCTGCCTTCTATTTCCATCAAGTAAATGTTTGCTTTTTTTTTACATCTCGCAAGTAGAAAAATGTAACACGCTTGTGCATTAAATATTTTTAAAAATGCTATTTTAATCTTAATGATTGCAATAATCTGTTTATTGTATTACTGACAGTTAACCTGACTCTATAAACTTAGGCTTTTATTGTCCAATTTAATAGAAGCTAATGAATGTAATAAAGAACTATATATCTTAGAAATTAATTTTCAAAAAACAAAGTATAAATATTAAATATTAGAAAAAAGTAAATCTCAAAAATGTAATAAGCAGTCTATTTTCTTCATTTGTAAAAGTTTAATGCTTATAATTAATCCTAATTTTTATTCTGAATTTCTTTAAGTATGTATAAGACCGTACGTTACATTTTATCTGCAAACAATACCTTTTCGCGCCTATTAAAAATCGTATTTTAAATATAATGTGCAGATGGGAATGGTAGAATATATTTTTAACGTTATAAAATTGTACAAAAAGGCTTAGAAGTGTAAAAATTTGAATATTGATTTCATAAAACTCCATTGTATAAGTTTCATGTGAAATAACTAAACTACTACCATTTAAATATTTTCTTAAAAAAAAACGATGAAGTAAATATTATACGCAAAGAGAGCAATTAAATAAAATTTAATTGAAACTTTTTTCATTAGAAGAATTTCTCAAACACTTAAAATTCATTCTTTTATAATAAAAAAGTTAATTCTCTACTTACTGTAATACTCTTTTAAAAAGCATTCAACAAAACGGAGACTTTAAAATGAAAGTTAAGTTTTATTTAACACAATAAGTCAGATAATTAATATTTCTTTATTTTGAATAGTTGAGATATTTACTCTTTCATTTCATAACATTATCTTTACTTTTTTATATGAATAAAAATGGAGGAAATTGTTTCTTAAAATCCATGATAGTAATTTTGAATATCTTCTAAACATACTTTCTAATAAATATAATTATTAGAAAATGTGCTTCTTTTTTTAAAAAATTGTATATTTCTGAATATTGTGAATTACAATGAGAAAATATTAATTTTTATTCTAAATGAATTAGATTTACTTATTTTTATTATAAGCGGAATTTAAAAATATCAAAATTTAATATATTAGTTTAGTCTATAATGAGGTAAAAAAATTTAAATTCAGCTAATTAAATTCGTAAACCTCAATTATATTAGTATATATTTTTCATTATCTTTTTAAAATACATTTCTTAAATATTTAGTTTTTATTACGAGTTAAAACCATACATTGCAGTTATAAGTAGAAGAATCATAGAAAGAAACTAGTTTTTAAATGCATATATGGTTGTATAAATAAATAAAATTTTCTTTATTGAAAGTGATTGTATTTTTCTTTTTTTCCTTTAAAATCTCTGAGAGTTTGATTTATGGTTCATATTTTAATTATAATAGGTTTTTAGAAATCGAATGATAACAGTGGAACATTTTAACCGACCTGTAAAGCTTTTAGTGCTAAAAAACAATACATTGAACAAATACGTTATTTAATACAAGTACTCTGTTTTTTAAAAATATCAAATCAAATTATATATAAAAGTTTCTCCGTAGCTTTCAGTCCAAGATAGATTTTACTTTGTACCTTTTAGTATTTCGATTAAAAGTTTTAATAATAAAGTTTGAAATTTATCTCAATAACATGTTTTTAAATTTCTGTTTCCTAATAAATTCTTCACATCGCAGTCGGAAAAAATATTTAAAAAGATTTTAAGTAATGAATAATTTTTTATGGAATCCTTAAATTCAAATATTTTAATTTCGCGGTCGAATATATACATATAAAAGTTTAAATAAAAATATTTTAATTGAGTTTTACAGAAAAAAATATTTAAAAAAAATAATAATTTAAACACTGATTGTAATTAACAACTATTAGACTTTGATTTTTTTTCGCTACTAATAGGAAATAAATTTTATATTTCTTTACAAAGTTTCATTTTCTCAAATCATTATACTAAATATCCTTGAGGAAAGCTCATCATTTCCAAACACTTTCCTGTTACCGATGTCATACAGAATGATGATTACTTTATTTATTTTTACAAACATTCACCATCCAAAACTATCACTTAAAATGCTATGATATTTTATCTTTAAGAAATGCTTCCAAGAAACTGTGTTAGTACTTAACGCTGGAATGTTTAAAATGATAAAACGAAATTTGTTACTTTTTAAATTACTAAGTGATTATTCATTTGCTAATGTAACCACAAAATCTCTATCTTTTGTTTGATACTCGAAATAAAAGTCTCGGGTATATTTTGAGTTCTTAAGGTATCCGACTACGTTCGAAACCGTGATTTAAAAAAAAGCGCATAAATGGATAATTTTCATGATATTTAGTGTCACTTAGATTAGAATGAATGTATAAAATTGTTTTAAGGACATTTTGACAAAAAAATTTATTTAAATACAATATTTTGGCAAAAAATTAACTTAGAATGACCTTTTTCCAAATGTTCTCCTTTTGTAAAAAATGGCTTCTATTGTATTAATATTTTGCCTGTATATAGCCCAGACCTCTGAACA
Source organism: Trichonephila inaurata madagascariensis (assembly GCA_019973955.1). Lineage (NCBI taxonomy): Eukaryota > Metazoa > Arthropoda > Arachnida > Araneae > Nephilidae > Trichonephila > Trichonephila inaurata. The sequence continues at coordinate 365,635 of BMAV01000836.1, forward strand.
GAAGCTCAACTATGATTTTTGAAAAATTCACATTATTTTCAGAGTTACCACCAATTGAGAGAATTATGGGTGTTTTTTTCTTAAAATTGCTCCTCTCTGTTGTCGTAAAATATGGATAAACCCACTTCTAAGTTATATAATTCAAAAATTCTGGTTGAGCCTCTGTACAGAGGTCTGAGCTATAAACAAGCAAAATATTATTATAATAGAAGCATTTTTCATAAAAGGAGAATATTTTGAAAATATGTCATTCTATGTTCATTTTTTGTCAAAATATTGTACTTAAATAATTTTTTATTGTAATACTATTCTTAAAACAATTTTATATACATTTTCTAATCTAAGTGACACTAAATATCAAATATTATCCATTTATACGCTTTAAATCACGTTCGATGTAGTCGGCTATACTATGAATTTTTACTAAAACTGGTACAGAAAATAATGTAATTAATAGCTATTAATAAGTGTATAACGGGTTCTATTTTGGGTTTTCCACTAATCATCTTGGGAAAAATATTCCATTCGTTTATAACTCGCTTTCCGTAGTTATGTCTTGATTTTATGAAAATGTAACTACTATCTAAATGCCAGACTTTGAGTATGCGAATTAATGGTTATAAACGTTGATCGTTAAGCTAAATTCCAAAAGTTAGTAAACAGCGACTGGTGGTCACGCATCTTAAGATTAATATTCGACGGAGAATCCATCAAGAAGTGGTTGAGTAAGCAAAATTGGAGCTGACCAAACTATCGAATTTCCAGAAGGATCATACAAAGAGCTTCAATACAGATAAGTAGTTTCTATAATTTAGTATTCTGATTACGAATTAGGATTTATTATTATTGCTCCCAGTGTTAAGTTATAAAAGTGTACTTCATAAAGTGCTGAAGATTAAATAATAATGCCTTCTTCTTCCGCGAACCCTCTCACACTCACGACCATCGGGCCGTAACAAGGGTACCTTTTGGAAAAAATCATTTTTAAAATTTATCACGAATGTTGCCAATACCCATTTTCTAAATTAATTTCAAAATAATTTTAGTATCAGTAAAATAACTTAATTTGTAGCATGGTTTGTTTTTATTTTTGTTATTCAATCCGCTTTTTCAATCTTTTGCTCTTTTATGAACAAAATATGAATAGATTATTAAATTAAAAGTTCTTAATTATGTTGATATATGTGTAAGACTTGAACTCTTTATATCAGTAGCGCATACAAAGGGGGCTGCCTAGTGGTCCAGATCCCCCCCCCTCAAAGCCCTTAATTTTTTTTCCGATCGACTGTAATTCTAAATATATAGTACGTAAAATTTAATTAAGTATTTGTTATTAATGATTAATTGTATTAATTAAGGCCAATTATTTATTGAATAATTAGTTTTTTTACTGTTTTTTTGTTCCCGAAAATTGATGAAATCAAAAGGAGCATGATATAAGAATGGGGGGACTTTCAACCCTGGACCCCCTGAAAAATTCATGTGTGAGCTACTGCTTTATATTCTAAAATAACTGAATTAAAAGTAAAATGCAGGCAGTTAAGAAGATAAAAATGTCTCAAGCAGAAACTTTTCCTTTTTTCAAAAATTAGTAAATCTAAAGGATTAAATGTGAACCATATTTTTCGACAAAAAGAAACGCCTATGTAAGTATAAAGGAAGAGAAGAGATGCAACTCTTTCAAAGAATATATTATGTTTTATTCAGTAGATATAGTTACATATAGCGAATCAATCAAAGAAGTGTTGGCTATTTCCTTTACACGACTCAATTGAATCGGAAAGTTGACAGATACCCTCCCCTCTTCCCTTCCGATCGTTGTGGTTGTCGAGATTTTGAAAAGTTAGTATTGCTTATGAACCCAAAACTGCCGCTGGCGTATATATACGTTTCGCCCAACCAGTGTGTTGAAGGCCCCGGCGCATATATACGTCTTTCGAAATATGAATTCTTTTCTTTGCGTTGCTGTCAGTAAAACTATTCCGAAGACCTTGAACTGCAATAAACTGACCTTGACAGTGTTTAGGAAGGATTTACTTAATGAGAGGAAAATTTGCTTATTTGTGCCTTTTCTTTTCCCATCCAATACATCGCATACGCCCACCTATGTGAGAAACGGCGGTACTGGGAGCAAATCGCGTAACCTTTAACCGCAGTTAAGGGTTTAATCAAACATTCTCCATTTTACAGAGATCTGGCTAGCCGGGAAAGTGATTACTAACAAGTAATATAAGAAGAAATTTTAAGTCAATTCCTACTTTTTATGGATGAATAGAAAGTATTTTATTAAGGATTGAAAATTTGAACGATATATATATATATATAAGTAAATATATATATATATATATATCTACGGAGAAAGTGAACTAATAGTAAAAATTGAAAAAAAAGAGCATGATTTGTCTGCATTGTTGTAAAATATACACCCGGTTTGGCTAATTTGGCTGAAAAATCGGTTTTCAACGACAACTTTTGTCATTGTTTTAACAGTTACATTGTTACAACAATGGAGACGAATCTAAGTTGGTGTCGAAATCTAATAATTAATTTAATTTAATTTAATCAATGAATTAATATTTGAAAAAACTGTATTAACATCAAGTGTCATTCACTACAAGTTTTAAGGATTGAAAATTTGAATAATATATATATATATATATATTGAAAGAGTGAGCTAATAGTAGGAATTGAAAAAAAAGTCTTAAAGTAGAAATCATAACCTATGTAGCTTATTGAAATCTATTCAAATACATGCCAAGAGTGCTATGATAAAAGGTAACACAGAGGGGCATAAAATACCATTGATTATAGACTCATCAAAGAAATATAGATCTACCAAAAGAATACACTTATTAAGTATTATTGCATTCCTACTATAAACATATAGAATCTTGAAACGTATTACGGGTGACAGTCGAATTAGTACAGCTCTGCTGTTCTTTTGCAGGTGTTCTAGTCAATGACTCTATAATAGTAGGATCATTTTCCTACAAATTGATCACTACTTTCCTTATGTTATGTTCTGTTATCATTTAGCCATTTTTTCAATTATGTCGAATAACAGCATAAGTTCTAATTAATGTAATGCTTCAATTCGCTCGCTCTACCTTCTGAGCTCATTTGCAGAATTTTACTTATATGGTTCACATAGATTTTAAACTGTACTCGAAACAGTGGGAAGGCTATTGACTGAGTAAATAGAGTGGATCAGCAGGGTCAACAGTGATGCTGTGGAGATCCAACTGTTAGTTCATTGGTTGCTAGAGCTCAGTCATTTGCATGCTGAGTTGAAGGGTATTGTACATGAAATTTCAATATACAGATAAATAGTTTTGGAGTATATATTCTTCTTTTGACTAGGAATGTACTTTATGCTAAATAAATTGCGAATTTCAAAAAATGAACGCTCACGAAATCGTTAATTCAGAGAAAACTGTTTATTTGTTATAAATGCTCTCATGACAGTATCTTCCTATATGGCATTTTTCATGGAACTAAAATGTATTTATTTCATATCTCCCTCTTTTTTGGGGAGAGTGGCAAACTTTTCTTTATAATATTAACGTACTTGCTTTGACTGAGTCCCCCACGCGACCACTTTTGTTCCAAAATATTTTCTACGAACATGCTACATTTAACCCGTGAGAATAACTTAGTGGTTTTGATTGCTGTGTTGTACGACTTATTATGGTTTATAAATGTAAATGAGCAGAGTATTAAAAAAAGAAAGGGGCATCTCAGATCTCTGTTGAAGTAAGTTGAAACTGATCAAACAAGGGAAGAACCTGCTGAAATAATGCACGTTAATCATGATAGCGAAAGTATATTTGAGAAAAGCGATAAACATGAAACGATTCAGTTGAAAGGAAAATTTTCAAATGCTACCTAAAGAACTTCATGAAGAAAAATATGAAGCCATAAGTGTACCACAAGACACACTTCGCGCTGTCAAAAAGATACAAGCAAGAAAAAGTTCTACATAGTATTTATCGATCTTTAAAGGACAGTAAAACTAAAGTAACTTGGGCGAAATATGACAGTTTTGCCTGGAAATAACATTCCTGTAATGCTGAAAAGTGTCTGAATGATTTGTATCGTTTATTAAAGTCACGCACATTTGAAACTTCTTGGTTCAGTTTGATTGATATTTTTTCTCAAATTATCAAAAAAAATTGAAAAGTCCTTAAAAGTAGGTAAGTATAATTTCTCTTAGTTAAATTATTAACTAGAATTTCGATTTTTATCGTGTACAATAAAAATAATTACAAAAAAAAAATGGTTGGGTCTCAGTCACCCAGCGTGAACATTAATGTTAGTATCGAGTACTGCCGCCTACTCCCAGGTTAACTAATCATTTATGTGACTTCTGTTTCCACAGGAAGAAGAAAATGTGAAAAAAACTATAATCATGTAAAGGTAATGTATATATATTAAAAGCTGTCATTTTATTGAAATATAATTAAAAATGTATTTTTCAAAGATATTGAATTTTTTATTGTGAGTATTTCATTCTTCGTTCAACATCAATTCATATGAAGATAAAAATAGTGATTTACAGTATTGTTAAACATTTTAACAAATTAAAGTTCTAGTTTTGGCTTTACTTACAAAACGCTACATAATTACATTAGTTTAATATATTGATAGATCTTGAAAGCTAACGACAAACAACTAAAATTAATAATGTTGGGGAAAAAACTTTTCTGTTTTAAATTCTGAAAGAAAAAGAAAACCTTATTTTTATATATGTTTAAGTGTATCAAAATTAAATTTTTCGAACAGCTAGTGTTTTTTTGGTTTTCGTTTTTTTACAAATAATGGAAATTTCTAAAACACTGTTCATTTTGTTATTTGCAAAGAAATGAATTACAATTATACCACAAATCTAAGAAGTAAAAAAAAAGATAGGTTGGTTTTTATCCAAACTATAAACTCTAAATTTTTTGCTAAATATGAAATTTAGAACTTTTGTAGAAATCAATATCACATTTGAAAATATATTGTGTGCGCGCAATTTCCATATATAATTATAATTAAAAATAAAAGCATTAAAGTTCTTTAATTATACTAGCAGAAGAAAGCTTAGACATTAAAGCACAGCAAAATTTGACATCCAGGCTAACTAATTAAAATTAACATTTAAAAATCTAATGTTATAAAAGGCAGAAAAAGGTTTAATTCAAATCATATTATAAATATGTTTGTAATGTAAATATGAAGTATATGAAGAAACAACTAAGAACAGATAATAATAACTACTTTAATTAAAATGAGTTTTTTTATTCGAAAAAAGATTTTTATATTTTAAGGTTATTCTTTTTTATTTCCTTCATAAATTAAAATACACGTTTTTGATACTTTATATAGATAAAAGCTTTCTTTATTGATGCTAAAATAAAAAATAAATCTATCACAATTGCTCGGAAAAAAAATGAAAACATGTAGTTAAAAAATACTCATAAAATTGGCATAGAATAAGTTTATGCTTTTTTAGTGAACATGATACAATGAAAAATATAAGGAACGAGAGAGAGATTTAGTACATATTTAACAGTTATTTAAAGGGATAACAGCAATGATGGAGTTTTTTAAAATTACATTTGTATAAAAGTTTATTAAACTATTTAATAATTTTACTCATTTCTTCGCCAAAAGATCAAAAGTGGCCATGTAATCGAAACGTTGAAATTTTGACAATTGAACAATTTTATAGAGCAATATTTTCACCCATTCAAATAGATCTATTATAGGGTTTGCAGCCCCTGGAGCCCGGGTTTTTTTCCAATCCTAAAATCTCGGGATTTAATTTTTGCCTGAATTATATTTTAAAAGTTTTTCTCATTAAAATTTCTAAGAATTTAATTTTAGAAATTTATTTTTTTGCTTATGCAATATTACGTAGAATTTTATTTGCAATTTTAAGTGCTATAAGTAAAAAAATATATGTAACTCTAATTTCTCGTAAGGAAGAACGTTGCACAGATCTTTAAGTGATTCACTGCAATACTTACACAATAATAAAGCAACATCTCGAATAGATTTTGTCACAGTTTCTTCTTCAGTTAAATGCCGTTAATTAATAGCGGACCTGCTCGAAAGACTCGAGACACTTCAAATTCCATTGCATTACCAGCGGCTCATGCAACTGGATCTTCTATATTTCAAATAAGGTAACACTTTAAATTGATTCACATTCTGATTCAATAACTGTGGATCCATTTATACACAAAAACCATTAAGGTATCCGACTACTTGCGACAACTTTTTTTTTGAAAAAATGGAAATATGGGTATTTTTTGTGATTTTTAGATTTATTTAATATATTTTAAGGAAAAAATCCTAAAATTGAAAGCAGAAAAAAAATTTATTATTATTAAAGCGGAAAAAATTGGTAAAAATGTACAAAAAATTACATAAACGGGGCCCGCTCTGTACAAATATTTTATGAGAAAATTCTCAATTTTTCAATTCTGATGGTTTACTTTATTATTCATGTTTGAAATGACCTTCAGGATAAGAGATATTTTAATTTTTACAAAACTAGAGAACTTTATCTTAGTGATTATATGAAATTGCTTAAAAAGACAATAATTATATTCACATAAAGGACTGTAAATTTTGAAATAAAACAGTGATTGATAAATCTAAAGGTCAAAACACTTCTACTGTTATACAGATCATACACAAAAAAATTCATCAAATTATTTTCAAAACTTTTTGAGCAATCGCTGTCCCCGTTTGAACTTTTCGCAAAAAAACACATTTCGAGTAAAATGCATTTTAAAGTTTGACATCTTGTGTAAAGTTATGGCATCTGCGTTTACTAAAACACTTGTAATTTTTGTTCTAAGTGAATGGAAAATAAAAAAACTTATAATTTTTTTATTAAGTTAATATGATGGCCTATAAAATAAAATCATAAACAAAATTTGTCAGTTTTGAAAAAAATCATGATTTTAGGGTAGTCGGATACCTTGTGTAGTAGAAAAACTAGATAAAGTTATCAAAGAGTATACGCACCAATGCAGTCTATTAGATTTGAGACACTACCATCAAAAATTCAAATGTCTCTTTTTTCAAAATGGAGGGAGTGTAGGTGACTACCTGAAAAGAACATACACCTATTTAATGACGATAACACCTACTAGTATAGAATCCGAATGAGTATTTTCTTCTGCAGGACAATTTGTAACAAAAATAAGAAGCCGTTTGAACGACGAAACGCTGGACGAGCTGTGATTTTAAAACTTATTTACAGAAACACAAGAAAAGAATACATGTTATTTTTAATTTCATTATGTACTATTTTTATTTGTTTTTTATAATGAATTAAATTTTGTTTTAATTTGTTTCAATAAATTTAATATTAAACCAATTTTTAATTACATTCTCAGTTTTATTTTGTAATTTTAACTATGCTAATGTGTAAGTATTTTTAATAAATAGTTCAATCGTAATCCGGGATGGAAAATATAACACGGGTTTGCAAACCTTATTCCTGATTTATTAAAATAATTCAGAACGTGACATTAGTAAATAAGTTATAACATATAAAGAAAACCAACGAATCAAAGCGATGATTCAAGTTGATTCTAAATACTTCAGACTAAACAAATTTTGAAGGTCATGACTGACTTCAGAAGCCAAACGATTTCCATAGCAAAGCGCGCGAACGAAGTGCGGAATATCTCACCTGTCCCCTCACGAGGGAGAGAAGAGAAGAAAAAAGGGTTACAAAATCTTGCCCGTTGTCCTCATTCGCCTCCAATTAAAGCGTCCGGTTATAAGGAACCGCTTTCTCCGCATCGATTATTTTCAGAGCGATTCTTTCGGATTTTATAAACAATCGGGCTGCCGTGAATGTTGGGTGCGAAATTCGGTTCCCTTCACTCCACATTCGAAACATGAGGAATTTATTCTCCTTTCTACTGCTGGCGGTGAGTTGAGTTGTTTTTGTTTTGTTTGCTTTAGAGAAATTTTGTTTTGTTTAAATAGGAGGTTGGGAGTTTTTTGGGGGACATTAAACAAAAAAAGGTTCATCTTAAAAATGTTTTATGTATTTTTAAGCAAAAATAAAAGATTATTTTTTAAAAAAATATATTACATTTACATATTAAACAAAATGGTTTTAATATTTTAAGCAGAATAAAAATCACTCAAAATCATTTATGATGCATACAAAAAAATGTGTCTTTTTAAAATTATTGAATACAATAAGCTCAAATACCTTTGGTATAATGTATCATTATTTAATAAAGTACATCAATGCTCAATGTATAATGGATTTATCTTACGTGTGTGATGACTATTAAATCATAACTTCGTTTTTTAGTAAATAAAAGGTAAATTTTAAAACCAAATAGTTATTTTTATTATTCATAAGATTATTGTTAGATTTGAGGAATTTTGCTTTCATTTTAGAAATACTGCATGTTGACATATTTTTAAGGAATTTAGTAAAAAAATATCCTTTTATTTTAGAATTTCTTATTGTTCCCGAAGGTATTACCTTATATCGTGACATTAACTACAAATAATTAAAAAAATTTTATTTTGAAACGTTGATTGCAAAAAATAATCGATTGACTCTTCGTAATTGTGTACACTAAATTCGAAAAATATTTTAATACAAAAAATCTCAATTTAAAATCTATTTCAAGCATTTTTTCCTATTTTATTCACATATCGTTAATATGAAACCAATATCTGCCATGTTAACTTTTTGGATATTTCGACATTTTGACTTGTTACTAATATAATTTTTCTATAAAAAGACTGTCATATGATTCTAAGCATTAAACTGTGAACGGTGATCGCTAAGAAATATGCTATTTGCGTCAGCCAGAATATTGTCGAATAAAAATATCTCAAAATCTCAATTTTCAAAGTTATACATTTTGCACATAGTAGATATTGGTTCGACAACGAAGATGTGGAAATTTTTTCTTTAATTTTATTATTTTTTTTTTATATTTAAGTCATTTTTCAATTGCACTTTAAATTTCTTCAATTGTTTTATTTTTTCTTAAAGCTGAAAAAAAATTGCTGGAATATTTTTGTATTATTATGGAAAAGCAATTTAAAAGATATAAGGGAATCAATTCATTTGCTTGTCTTTTCTCTAAGGAAAAAAATATTTTTAAAATCAAACCTAGAAATACATAAAAGACAATATCTATGTAATTATAAGAAATAAAAGCTTTTAATTAAAAATTATTTTCAAAACAAAAACCTGCTTTTTTACTATTTACAACATTCTAAATTTTTTAATAATGTATAAAAACAGAGAAATATATTTTATACAATATTAATAATTTATATTTGAACAGATTCATGTATAATCTATAAATATTTTCCACATTTCATTTCTTTTATTTAGCACATCGACACTGTAAGTTCATCATATTTTGCTCTAAAATAAAAATAGCTATTTATTGAAGATTTTTAATTTTTTTAGAAACATGGATATATATACATTTATGGAATGGATATACGTTTTGCAATTCCACTAATATAGAACAGAATTCGTTCAATTCTCTCTGCGATAAGCAATTCTAAGTTAATGTCTTGTTTCTGCGTCATGCGAAAAATTATGATTAAATTCTTAAGATGAAAAGTGAAGAACCTTACTTATTAATTTCTATTACGTGCAATTGGAAGACAAGCATTTGACCTTGACCAAAGCCTTCGATTCAATTGATTGATTTAAGTGAATGTAATTGTGTGTGAATGGATTTAATACAATGTATTGGTCAGTTAATGAGGATTTAACAATTTTTTTATTTGACAACTTCTTTTCCTCATTACTTATTCTAATATAAAATTACTAGAGCACTTTATTTAATTCAGACAATTCTGAATCATATGAGATGAATTATGGAATATCACGAAATTAGAGCTCTAGAATTGTTTTCCAATAATAAAAGACTCAACTGGTTATAAAGAATTTTTTTTAGTCTTTCCAAAAAAAATTAACTTGCATAATATTTTACAATAAGTGCATCTAAGCGTCTATAATGAAAAATTTTCAGCACTGAAAATTTTTAGAGACAATTTTAGATTTACACATTAGCTCTAATCTTGAATCTACGGAAATTTGGAATGATGAAAGTTTTAAATCAGTTTACTACAACTAATGACTTATATCAGTAATGTAATGGATTGTCTCTTTCTATTATGTCTGAGAAATTTTAAGATACACATACACACACACATTCTGCACGGTAATAATTTTTAAAAGTGATTATTAATTTAATTTCTGGATACACTAACCTAAGTGCCACGCGACTATAAGTCAGAAAATGATATTTATTTAGATTTTACTAATTTTTCCTAGGAAATGAAGCTAATGTTTCATTTCTTTTTAGTAGAGAATTTTGAGAACGACCTGTTTGAATTTATCTTAATTATGAATCTCTCAATATACCAACTGTGATGAATTATGTTACGTTTAATTCGTAAAATTTCAGTTGTTACAGAGTTAAATTAAGAATTTATTACCGAAAACAAGAGTAATAATTTCAAAATTTCTCTTTTAGTCACCTAAATGCTTTTAACATTATCATTTTGTGTATTGAATACATATTTCTATCTTTTTCTCTGGTTATAAAGGAATATTTTTTACTTTTAGTATCAGTATTTTTGTTTTCACTGTAAACATATTAGTACACATATAATTTTTACAAGCATTTGTTGAACGTTTAATACAACTAAGTATGATCTTCCTATTGCATAATAGTACGATAAAATTACCTTGAATTAATTTTGCATAAAAGTTCAATTTCTGAAATGTAATTGCTTTAGATTGCTTTCGCTTTTTGTTTAGTACTATTGCCTTAAATTTGTCTTTTACAATATACATTTTAATCCTTTAATTGCCGATTAGAAGTTACGCAATTTGTTCACATAGTTACGTTTTTCACATAGGTTTGCGTATGAAGTGTATTTGGGGGAAAAGAAAAGGACAAATAAGCAAATTTTTCTCTGAAATAAGTAAATTCTTCGCAAACACTGTCAAGGTCATTTTATTGCATTCTAAAGCCTTCGGAATAGTTTTCTGATAGTAGTGCAAAAAAAGGGATCGCATTTCAAAGGACGTATATATCCGTCCGTGGCACTTTACGCACTGTTTAAGCGATACGTACATATACGCCATCGGCAGTAAGGGTTAAAATTCAGATACAGAGAAGACGAGATTTCGCACAAAATCTTTATCATTTCCTCATTTTCTAGAATCAAATTTTGAATTTCAATTTTCTGAGTGCAAAATCAAATTTCCTGCAATCACAGGGTCATTTAATTATCATTATGCGATTCTATTTTTAAATTTGAGGTAAATTAATTATTACCAACTAAGTATTCAAAATCGCAAAGCGACACATTATAAGTGTACATTAAGGTGTCGTGGTAGCATGTGTGTGTGTGTATGTATGTATTGTGTGTGTGTGGGGAGAGGGGGGGTTGGGAAAAATAATCTGAAACGAATATCACAGATTTAATTATCATTTTAGTTAAAATTTGTTGTTGTGAGAGTTTATACTATACTGTAACCACTAAATCTGTTTTCAAAATCTACACGAAACGTATCAAGGAAATTAAAGAAATGAGGTACCTTTTTCAAAGATTATTCTAATTCTTTGACACAATTCATCTAGCTTATAATATCACGAAATGATGTTCTGAAAATTTTTTTTTTGGACCAACCAAAAAAGAAAATATACAAAATTCTTTAAAAGTCGAAAAACGAGAACATTATCGTAGACTCGCGAAAATATTTGAGTCCAAAATGATCTCAAATCTGAAAAAAGAAGAAAAAAATTGTGATAATGTTCAACAATTCGCATTTTCCATTAAAACAATCTTTTTTGTTTATTGTTGCTAGTCAGATATTTGAAGGACGTGAGACCAACTTTTAAGAAGTTTAAATAGTTTATTAAGATGAGCATACTGAATATGTGTCTGGTGTATCTACATTTTGAAAACTCCGAAAGCAAGAACTTCAGACGAATTTTAACTATACAGAATTCCTAACTTTTTTTTTTGGGAAAATTTTTTCTTAATACTTTTTTTTAAAAAAACATTTAAAATTTTTGGTCATTTGATTGAGGTTTTTTTTGTGTGTATGAAATATTTTATGCAAAATTTAGGGCAATAATTACAATAGATATTTTAGATTAAACAACTTCACCCGTCCGGTATAGTGGTTAGCGACGCTGACTGCCGTGCCGTTGGGCCTGAGTTCGAATCCCGGAGAAGACATGGATGCTTGTATAATGCAGTAATGAGGGTCTTTAAATAACAGTCGAACCGCAAGTCCTCTCGTAAGGTTGGTGGGAGGGCCCTGACCACCCCCAGGGAGTTCTTCCTCAAAATTGAGGTGAAACCGAGCTAAATTGTTCTGTCACCTGTATGGTGTTCGAAGCTACGACAGGCGTCACTTAGCTCTTTGCTATGATGAATTTCGTGGGCCTTGATTTGACCTTTGCCGACCAGGTGGCATAAGTAACAACAACATATGAAATAACACCTCCTGATAAAGAATATGAATCCTCTTTTGTACATAAACACTCACTATAGCCATGAATTGAAAACCCCAAAATAAAAATTTTTTGGGCCCCTTTTTTATCAGATAACTACTCGATTCGTTTTGGGGATCAGTCTTTTTGTTTCAGGAGTAAAATTCCCGAGAATACCATGCATTGGCTATTCAGCTGTTTAGATCTTGTAAATTAAATGGAAGAGGAGAGGGCTATATATATCAGATGCGTCTTTCCACCATATCCCACATATTTTCAACGGGATTAAAATTGGTCTATGCGGTGGCCAGGAAGGTGTTGGAAGTCAGCCTGATGTTCCTCGACTAATTTTGAGCACTTCTGGCTCGATGTATAGTTACATTATCGTCCATGAAGTATATGTCTCCTTCAGAGTAAAAATGCAACATTACAGCAAGCCCTAGATTTGCAAGTATCTCATAGCTGTTTGCTAATCCTCGAAGAACACCAGGATACTACTTCCATTCCAGCAGAACATGCCCCATATCATTTAACTCCCACCATTCCCTTCCACTGAGCGAGTAAGGCAAGATGATTCATAGCTTCGTGGGATTCTCGACAAATTCGACTACCATCAGTGCAAAATAAGATTCAGAGTGATTCATTGAACCACATTACCCATATTCCAATCCTCAGATGTCCAGTGTCTTCTTTCCGACACTACTACAAGGAATTTTTACATTTCTGGCAGCAATGAGTGGTTTTCTCACCAGTACCCGACTATGCATTCCTATCCTCTGCATTTCTATGCGCATGGTTCGAGCTGAAATCAGTTGGGAAGAGCCTTGATTAAAGATTGTGTCAGTTGAAGCACAGTTAAGTCACTTCCATACAGTTCTTCGGAAATTACGCCGCAATCGCGCTTTTTGAAAACTGCTCGAACCACAGTTACATTTTCTAGAAAGGACTATAGAATCTGATTCAAACTTTTGAAAACGTTTGATATGGCTGTTTTTGAGAACCCAGTGAGATTTGCTGTCTTCGAAATCGAGACCTCTGCTAAACGGGCACCAACAATATGTTCTTTTTCAAATGGTGAAAGATCTGACATTTTTCCATTTTACTTCATTCATCCTTGAAAAGTATTCTTACACGTTACTTATACGAGCATTCTAACCACGTGTAACCCACGTGATAAAAAAATTGTATACTTCATCCCTAGCAAGCATTCAAATGAAAATCTCAAAGGTTTCTAATTTATTGGTAAATGTGTGTGTATGTACTTTATTTCCTTTAAAATATCCGACTACGTTCGGAACCGTGATGGATAATATTTATGATATTTAGTGTCACTTAGATTAGAAAATGTATGTAAAATTGTTTTAAGGCATTTTACAAAAAAATTATTTAAGTACAATATTTTGGCCCAAAAATAACTTGAATAATCTTTTTCAAAATGTTCTCCTTTTGAAAAAATGTTTCTATTATAATAATATTTTGCCTGTATATAGCTCAGGACCTCTTACAGAGGCTTAGAACTAGAAATTTTAAAATTACCCTTTTTACGATTAACACAAGGGAAATAATTTTAAAGAAAAACGCCCATAATTTTTAAAAATGGATAACCACTCTAAAATTGTAAAATTTCAAAAGTCTAGTTGAGCCTCTGTACAGAGGTCTAAGATATAGATAGGCAAAATATTGTTATAATAGAAGCATTTTTAACGAAAGGAGAATATTTTGAAAATAGGTCATTCTATGTTCATTTTTTGTCAAAATATTATTTAAATAATTTTTTTTAATAATATATTTAAAACAATTTTATACATTTTCTAATCTAAGTGGACTTTAAAAATCATAAAATTATCCAGTTTTTGCGCTTTTTAAAATCATGGTTCCGAACGTAGTCGGATACCTTAAGTAACAAGTCTTAACAATATGCACAACTTCAAAAATTCTAAAAAGTTATGTAGGAACAATCAAATGAAAAACAATTCTAGTTTTGTTAAATAACTGACATCAAATAAGTAAGAAAATTCTAAGACCAAATGCAAATTAAAACCCATTTCCTTTTATTTTTATTCTCTTCTACATAATTATTCTTTTAAAAGATAGGTAAAGACAACAAAACAGATACCCCAAAAGATATATTGAATAAATGTTCAGATTATGTGCGGTCAGTTGCATTTATTTATTTAATCTGGAATACATAATCGTAAAGCATTTCGATTATTTCAACTTTTATTACTTTTGAACATTACTTGTGTGGAGAAAAAAAGTACTTCAAGCCTACTTCCTCAAATATAAGTTTTTCATTTAAAACAATGTTTTCTTTATATATTGACAGAATTTTCCTTTCCACTTACTTCATTAATTCGATTAAGCTACAATATAATAATTAAGGGCGAGTTTTTTTTTCTACTTGATTTAAAGACGTAGGAAAAAGGCTTATTAGTTCTTAATTGATATTCATTATATACATTTCTCAAAAAAGTTTTTATTCGCCATGTTGAAACAATGGAATCTTGTGTCTATCTGAGCATGTCGTTCAGGAATATTACTTTCCAGTTTTACGCAAGGAATTTAGACAAAAAAAAAAAAAGTTTATTGAACGTCAGCTTTTAGTTATTGAACATAAAACGCCTTTTAGCAAAAAATAGGAAGAGTAATAAAACCTTTCTGGAAAGCATACTGAAGAAAAGCACTTAAAAAAGCTTTGCTTCTACTGAATTATCAAAACACATATGTATAAAAAAAATTTTAAGCAATGATTTGTTAAACAGTAGATGGCTTGTTAAGTTGACATTAATGTTGTTTAGAACTATGCAAAAGTTATTGGCAACGAACCTTGTACTTTTGAACCATCATCAAGTGACAAAAATGGCTTCTTGGAACGTGCTTCGTTTTTCTAGATTGCCCTAATCATACTATGTCTTTTGAAGATTACTTTCCTTTTTTCTGTCTTAATTGTTAAACTTAATTACGCGATATATAGACAAGAGAATAAACTATTAATATATACTGGATTCTTTTCTTTAAGAGATGCAACCTCTGAATTCTGTCAAAGAGAAATCTTCAAATATCTTCGAATGACAAAGAAACTGTAATTACGGACTCTAGTTCAGGAATAAGCGACTACAATTCAGGCAGTACTTACTTGGCCCACATAAATCTATTCTCTATCTCACTGACTATTTGTATTCTAATAAGTAATGAATTTCGCTAGAAGTGTGGAATTGTTCTATCTCAAAGTGACAGTTTGACAGGATGAAAAGCCAAAAGATGCCGATAGCCCATCTTTTTGAGAGTATTTTTACTCGAATTTTCCTTTGAAACGTATTGTTGGATACCTTTTTTATTCTATAATATCGTCTCCAAATTTAAAAATATCAAACACCCATCATCTGCGCTGAATATTTCCTTGATAAAACACATTTTCCTTTATTACAGTTAAATTCGCTATTTAAATTCAATTTCTAGTTCAATCCATTTAAATTCTTAATTTAGAATCCAATTACTCTTCTTGAGTGTAATTAATTCAGGAATTCTAAATTAAGAAGAAAAAATAAATATACGAAGGATGAGGTATTTAATTAATTCATACAACTACTCAAGTCATTTCTCAATCATTAGATATTCTTTCCCATAACGGTCAGTGAATAAAAAATGAAAATTCTGATACTCTTACGTCATGATTTTTGTATTAAAAAGTTCAAATGATAATAATGAATACAGAGTTACAAAATTACATAAATATCTGAAAAAAGACGAATTTTGTATGAAATCATAAGATTTGAAGATTCTGTTTAAAATTAGGAACGAAAATTTAATTAAAATTTAAACGATGAAATTTCACAATGTTTTGTGCACTTCCAGAGTTTTGAAAAAAAAATTTTAATTAAGAAAATTCCTAAAATTGAAATTAAAGAGAAAGAATTGTTATTTTATTTATATAATTTCCGCAATGAAAAAAATAAATGGGCTAATTTATACTTTTATAAATTAAAAATTTTAACATGATGTGACAAAAGAAATACCTAATATAATTTGTTTTAAAGTAATATAGGTCGCATAAATAAAATTTATTTTTAAAGACGTACCGACTTTTATATGTAATTTGTTGCATAATAGTGACGCTAAAAGAAACGTCAAATATTTGTAAGTAACAGAAGAAATTTAAAGGGAAGTTTGTTTTTCTGACTTTTGTTTTAAAAATGTAGCTATCTAAAACTAGATTGCTTTTTGAAAAGAAATCAATGGAATTCAGAATTTTAATCAAAAACGTTTTCACTAGCTCGGAAAAAAATGCCTTTTTTTCTAAAAATATTTGTATTTACAAAACACATATTAAGTTTTCGTATGAATTAGGTCTTACGGAGAGATCAAACAATATATCATAAAATAATTAAATTTCATTTTCAAAACATCATTCAAATCTTAAAAGTTTTGTAATAACTTGACCTTTTTTTTAAAAAAAAAATCTTCCTGCATGCGCTTACTATAATAACAAAGAAAAAAAAAATTAGAATGAAGAATATATAATTTCTCGAAAAACATTCTAATGATCATTATTTCAAAGTTTTATTTACAAGTTTATATATATAAAAGAAGAATATTGAGTGATAATTGTTTTCACATTGTTGTTAATTTTGTTAAAAAGCCGAAACAATTTATTTTCTACAATTTTGTGTGTTTATAGCATAGTGACGATGCTTCTTATTTTCGATCAAAGAATCTACATGAATTTTTTTAAAATATTTAAGTTCATAAAATTCATATTAGGTTGGGGAAAAGAAAATCTTTTATTTTTGACTTTATTCAAAGACTTTATTTAACATGTTTCGGATTGTTCGATTTGGCCCAAATCCCCGTTTTGTTTATTTTGTTCCATTTAATGGTAGTTTCAAAAATGCCTCTCCATAGACGTCTTGGTCTTATTGGGAAAACTCTAGTAATCCATTTTCACAATTCCTTTTGATCCTAATTTTTACACTTCAGGAAGTTTTGGGGTAGAAGAAAATAGTTAATCATACGTGCAGGTCCGACTTATGGGTGGATGCATTAAAACTTCCTAACCAAGCTCCCAGAGTTTCTGGTAAGTCACTACAGACGTGTGTTACCTGGTGTTGTCCTGAAGGAACACAACACCACTCCGTTCCGTTTTGCGAAGCTTCGCAGATGGAAATTAGGACCTTCATGTTTTTTGGTGTCAATTGGTGTGGCACCCAAACATCGAGCTTCTTCTTGAATCCAACTTTGCGCAAATGATTTAAAACTGGTCAATCTTTAGCTCCTGGGTGAGGCTACGACTACTAACATGCCGGGCAACTTCGATTATTTCTGTGATTTCATCGACATTTTCGAAGACGGGCCTGCCTGTGCGAGGTGCATCTTTAACGTCAAAAATGCCTGAACGGAATAGTCCAAACCAAAATTGCACGTAATTAGCTGTTACAGGATCGGCACCATTAACACCATTCACAATTTCAGCCGCCTGGCTTGCATTTTCGCCTTTAGCAAAGAAAAAGTGTTCAATGCACGAATTTTCTCTTTGTTGACTTCCATTTTTAACACCCTGTAACTCACAACTGAATGGACCAAACAAAAAAAAGCTAAATAATTTTTTTAGTGTGAATGACAACGAGCATAAATTTTAAATTGTTTGATCGATACTTTACGAGATATCGACACTACAGCCATCTACCAAAAAAATAATGGATTACTTTTTCCCCAACCTAATGTTATAAATCCAGTATTTTTATGCTCTGTGAATAATAGAAAATTTTATGCTCTGTGAATAATAGAAAAAAGGGGCATCTAAATTTTGAAATAAAAAATCCGAATTTTTAAGACAACACTTAAAAATTCTAAAGAAAATTGTTTGCCAAGCATAAATTTGTAGGTAAAATTTGCCTTTATTTAGCAACACCGAAGACTGTTTCCAGTTACTGGGGAGAAAATCATTTATGAAGAGGAAATAATGATTATCTATTGATAAAAATAAAGGCTTGCAAGTCTTGATTGGACTGATGATTTTTTTCATCAACCTTTCGTTCTGAAAGTAATTTCTTCCTAAACATGATATGGATGATCATCCTAATCTTTATTTTTTTTAAATTTAAGATTTCATTCAAAACCGTTAAATTCCTCACTAAGAGTATTGGCAGAGTTAGAAGTTGAAGCAAAAAGAGCATAGACATCAAAATGTTTAGAGAGTACAAAAAATTGAGATAGATAACAAAATTTTAAAATAAAATGGCATGTTTTAATACTTTCTATGCTGATATGGACAGAGTAATAAAATTTGATAGCTTACCATCTTTTTGTTTTAAATCAAAGTGGCTTTGTTTTTGCCTGATGGAAATTTAAGAAAAGGGTATAATTAATTCATGTAACAATGTACGTACAAGAAATGGAGATTGTTTTCTTTCATCTTCTTTTTTACATTTATGTAAATAACGCTCATGCTTCCTGATTTATCTTAACATTGAGAAGTTATATTTATAAGATAGATTCTAAGTGTTCTCCTAAAATAGAGAAAAACAACTTGTACAAATATTCACCATTAATTAAACAGGTTTTAGAAAAATCAAGAAAATGTTCTTCAATTTCTAGATTCTCCGTGATATATCTTACATATTTACAATGACAATTAACTTATAATTATGTGAAAAGACTGGAGTTTATCTGTAAAAAGAAGACCGCATTTCTTAACACTGTCAAATATACTGCTCCCGGTTAAATTTGTCATGATTTCAAGCATTTCATCTTGTACATCGTGATGAACATATTCATAAAACTTCTTTGTACCTAAAACATTATTTTTCACTTGCACATTATCTGTTGATCTTTGACAAAACTACATAATTATCTGAAAATACTATAAAATTAACCTGTTATTTGAATAATCATTTGTTTTACGTCCCTTAGTGTTAAGCTTTGCCTTGTCGTGTAAAATAATTATTGAAACAAAGATCTTAAGATAATCACGATTTTTTTCTCTTGTTCCTGATGTATTAAGAATATCTTAATCAATACACTTTCCTTGAATTTTAAATACTCTTGCCAAAGTCCCAAAGTGTTAAGATGTCTCTTTCAAGTTTTTCAACCACTTAACGGATTTATTTGCCCATAGCTGTACGTGCATTATTTCTGGAACTCTGTTTTGGCCAGATAGCGCATTTACCTGTTTTATTGTTTTTATTAGTTCACATTTCTGTGACAAAATAGCAAAAACAGTCCAATGAAGCATTATCACTGTTCTGGGATTTTTATTCTTCTGAGTTTGTGAAAAAATATTTTCACGTGGAATATATATAGGACGTTTTTCAAAAATTTAAAATGTGGGAAAATTTTAGGAATGATACTTCCACACTGTTCGTAAACAATGATGAAATTACAATATTAAGTGCTATTTCTCTCGTAAAATTACTTTTGTAGCGAAAATGCTTCTGGAAACAAAACAACAACAAAAAAAATCCAGGATATCTTTTTGTTATAAGTCTACTCTCTCATTGAAAGACACTTTTAGAAATGACTTCAGCGTAATATAATTTGTGCTGTTTTAAAATTATTACTGAAAAAATATCCGTAAAGAAACTACCTACTACGAGCAATTATATTGTACAGAAACATACCTTTTACATGCGAAGTGAAATACATATATAATCTATTTTCTTTGTCAAACTATACAGTTCCATCCCTGTTAACAAAACAAACCCCTAAAAAAGGATGCATGTTTTTCAAAATTCACCTCTTACTCCCCTGAAGGTGACAAACATGAAAAAGAAACGCGCTTTCCCGGGGATTTTTATATTTCTTTTATTTTAAAATAATCAAAACAATATTTAACTAAAAAGGTAACAAAAATTCAGAATGGTTGCATTTAAGGCGTTTTTTTGCTTCATATTTTTTTTCACTTTTTTCAAAGTCATCGATAAATATTTTTCCCAAATTTTATATATTTTGGAATTGTGTTCTTTTTATGAAAATAACGATTAAATAAATATGTGGAACCCAAAAAGGTTTTAATTTTTAAACCCCTTTTTTTAAAAGGGGTATTTTTAACTGGCTGATTCCCAATTGAGAAATACAACCCAAAACAACTATAAAACAAAACAGTTTTAAAGTGGGGTAACAAAACAGGTTCCTGTAAAAAAATTTTTACGGTTATTTTTTATTTAAAAAAGGGAGTGGGACAAAAAATTGTGGGGTTGGGGCGACCAGGGGTTGATACTAAAATTTATTACATAATGGTCAGATATTTTTTCAACTGTTTGTGGGACTTTGTAAAAAGGTAATGAATAAGTTTCAAGCTCTTTTTTTCATTTTTGAAAACGAAAAGGTTATTTAAATTACAGAATAAAACACTAATCATATTTTGGAATTTAATAATGCTTTTCTTTTCGGAATTTTAAATCGTGTTTTTTAACTTCGCGAAATATATTTTTTATAATATATTTTATAATATATTATTTAGGCGGCACGTTGATGTAAAAAAATTGAAACCCAAAATTTTTCAGTTTTTTAAAACAATTAATTTTTAAGTTTAAAATATAATTAACACTTATCAATAATTACTAGCTCATAAGGTATTTATGATAACAGTCATTTGTTTCACACGTATGTTAAAATAATTATTAAAAAGCATTAAAAAATTAAATCAATACAAATCTCGTATTTCTTTTTCTGTATGAGAGATCTTATACTTCCATCTTGCGGAATAATTTGGATACTAGAATTGAATCAATAGAAATTTAAAAATAACTGAAAAAATATCCTTAAGAACCTGAAAAAAAAACGAAAACTATAAAATCACTTAAAACTACATAATGTTTAAGCAAAAAAGTAACCAACATCTATTTCTGCCTCACCTGGTGTAATACACATTCGGACCCCGATTTAACGAATTCCTCAGGATCGAACATTTTGTTCGTTAAAGCTGGATATTCGTTACATAGGGGTCCAAACAAAGACAAATTTTTTGCACTTATTTCTTAGAAATTCTATAATAAGTAACTACACAAAAAAACATTCATAGTTTGAAATTACACGCTTTTTACTCAACAGTTAAAAATACTATATTACTGACTTATTACACACCAGTTAATCGGAAATTTTAAATACTAACTAATATATACTTGACATTTTTTTAAATATTTATTCGAAAGAGTTCTTTTGTCGACTTTATGCAGAAAAGAAGATAAAGAGTCATTTGTATCCTGTAGCATGAGGTATGTTTCACAGTTTCCAAACAACGTAAGCATTATAAAATGTAACAGTTTTGCTAAAAGTTTCATTATTAATATCTGCATCATAATCACTATTCATTGACTCTGACAAATCAATAATTTTCTGAACTTCAGTTGCATCAAATATAGCATAATCGTTAAAATCTTAAAATATCCCTAGCTGGATGAAATAAGAAGAGTGTTTCCTGTCCTATTCAAAACTCACACAATAGGTTGCACTCCTGAATCATCTGCACCCTTTCCCATCGAAATTCGTTACTTAAAGGAAAATCCTTTTTCCATTCCGGACAAAAAGGACAAATTGAAAATAAATCCAATTTTTTTTTATACAAACTAATAGAAAAAAATAAGGTTTTGAAAAAATTCGTTAATTCGGGGCTTACAGTTCGTCAAATTAGAGGGTTTGCTTTCTTTTTAATCAATGTAAATTACTATATATACCACTTTATTAGAATAATTAAACTTAATTAATGAATAAATAGTATCAAAACAAACAAAAAATAATCTAGCACCATATATAGAAAGGAAAATGGAAAATCGCTTTCTATTTTGTCACTTAATACTGTGATTCTGATCATATGTAGATACATATTTAAATTGATTGTAACTATTTAATAAAAAGTAACTAAAATAAAAATTGTCTTTGTTGAACCTAAGTAGGAATCGACTTTAAAAAAAAATTATATTACTTGTTTCTGTTCAGATGAACTAAGCACGCTATATGAGAATATTTGAATACTCAGCTGTAAATGGTTATTTTTTATCCTGAAAGATTTAAATAAAAACTTTTAAAATTATTAACTACACGAAAAAAAATTTGGACTCATTGAAAGACAAATGAAGTTATTTTATTGTACTGCACAGTTCAGGTTAGCAAAATATTAACTTAATTATAAAAGTATTATATAGTGTTAAATTTTATATTCAAAATTTCAAGCAAATACTGCAATATAACCGATATTTTATATTATTTCCACTTTTTGAAAATTTGAATTATTAAAATAAGAACGTTTAAGTTACGTAATTTGTGAGCAGTATTGCAATGGCTTGATCAATATATCAGTAACAGATTGTTTCGATAGATTTATTTTTAAAGAACATTTTTGCTTCTAATGCAAGATTTTTAATTCATTATAATGATAACTCAACTCCTGGAAGATTTTTCCTCATAGAAAAATACCAGACAAAAGGAAGTGAAGAAAGAAATATTACGAAAAAAAAAATCCATGCCTTAAAATAATCCAGACTTTGAAGAGTCACAGATAAAAATTAAAAAGAGAAATTTCTGAAAACATTTCATGGTCGAGTAGGAGACATTTTTAGCTTTAGATCACACGCATTGAATCTGTATTGTATAAAGTCATGCAAATAATATAAATCAGTTGTATTTTTAACAATATCATTTATTTCAAAATTCTCAAAAAAATGAATAATTCATTGATGCATTGTAAAAATTCAGTAATATATAACAAAATGGAAAGCGAACGTCACTCTCTACACCTGTCGGCCAAGGTTGAAAGTCTCATGTAAGATTAGCCAATTTTAATTCGCGCATTGATTTATTTATCTTTTTCATCTTTAGTAAGATACGTTTAAAGGATACTTCGGTAGTATGAATGAGGAAAAAATCTAACTTTGTGTTCCGCTTTAACCACCCAAGCAGTTCATGTAAAAAGAATATTAATAAAAAATCGAGCAAATTTTTTTATGCAATAATTTAAACAATAGAAAAATTATTTAATAACTTCAGTTTTATTATTAATATTATTATTTGAGATCTCACAAAAAAATATATAATAGAAAATAAGTTTTTTGGAACAATTTACAAAAACGTTAAAATATTAACCTCTAAAGTGCCGATTATAAATTAAGCGATTTCTACTCAGTGCCCCTTCCCCCACCCCTTTATCACATAGGCATGCACATGCGGTACATTGAGAAGAAAAGAAGAGGTATAAATGAGCAAATTTCTCTCTGAAATGAGTAAATCTACCACAATAACTGTCAAGGTCGTTATTTTGTATTCCAAAGCCTGATAGCAACACAAAGAAAAGAATCTTATTTCGGAAGGACGTATATATCCGTACAGGGCACTTAATGAACAAATTGAACGAGACGGATATACACGCCAGCGCAGTTAAGGGTTAAAAATGTGCAAAATAGAAGTAATTTATGAAATTTTTATTGTTTATTTGTTAAATATCTCATAATTTAAGGAATTATTTTCAGTGTGAACAGGAATTAATAAATACTGTAAAATCTGGCGTAAAACGCGCAATTTTAACACAAAAAAAAAAATCGAAATTTACAGATGCATGTTAAACGCCGGGTACAAAAATGAGAGCTTTAAAAATAAAAAGAGATAAGCATAGGAAAAATTAGACTTCCAAACACATGTATCGAAATACCGCTTATTTAAAAAAATGGCATCCCTTATGAACTTAAAGGGTGAAATTCTAAAAGTATACTATTTTTTTTCTAAAACTTGGAATAATACCTTGATTTCAAAACATAAGATCATTGCGCATGTACATTTCAGATTTTTTCGTAAATATACTTAAAAATTAAAAATTGCAGCTTCAAAGTATAGGTGCGTGTTATACGGCGGTGCACGTTATACGCCTGATTTTACGGTATACGTTATGAATAAACTGAAAATTAAATCCTATTCTGGTTAATAGCATATTAAGATTATTATTTTACACAGTAATAATTAATTTATTTTTGTTAATTTGAATTTACTATAAAACTGGCAGTATAGAATTTTAGTGATAAATCTTATACTACAAAAATTGCCGCCACGATTAAGAATTTATACTTTTGAATGTATGAAAAATATTATTAAGTTCAAGACTATTTCTGTTTGGAATTTTTACTTTTTTACAAATTAAATCTTTGAATTTAATATAAATCAAATATGTATTTAATATTCGTTCCTATTGTATGTTTTAAGCAGTATTAAAGCTTTATGGTAAATAATTTAAAAAATAAAATTTAAACGAAGCTGTTTTTATACGTTAAATTTTAAAGTAATACAAGTTAATAAGTTACGGAATTTTTTCTTAAAAGAAAAATAATCATCAGGATTTTTAATTAAAGAAAAAAATCAAAATGCTTGAAAAAAAATAAAATATTATAACATAGTTTGAGAATATGGCACTTCATATTTTTATTCGAAATATTTTAAATCTATATTCAAATTAAGTAGCTCCTACTGAAAAATAAAAAAATATAGACAATAAAAAGTTTATTTTCTGCATTACCTTTCTAATATCAAATTCAGCTTTACATTTACATAATTCATGACAGTATATTTAAATCTCAATTTTCTTAAACACATCTCTATGATTACTCAACTTTTAGAGTTCTAAACGAGGAAACAAATATTTTAAAATTTTACATTAAAAGGCACTCTTAATTTTGTCCTTACTTCCTTCATTTACAAAAAGTGTATTGACTGAAATGAGGTTTACCATTCATTCTAATCCAACGTTAATAGTTAAAATGAATGATTAAGGTTTTTTTGAACAAAATGTTTCATAGCTGATTATTATTATTTTTCATAAACAACTGTGTAAACTAGTACTTTTATTTAAAAGGAACTCTTTTTTTTTCATGCAAAAATTTTTACCATTGTTTGGTCTAGCCATCATTTGAAGATCCATCTTAATGATGGATCTTCAAAAGATTAACTACATACCTGCATCGGGTTCCCTCATGAAACTCAGTAAAGCTCTCACTAGTACTCCAGAAATGCTTCATCAATCTTTCATAGAACATAAAAGAGACTGAACAATGAAGTTTTTTAATTGGCCCACGCGTTTGAAGTCTGGTAAGTGTCCAATAATGATGAAAAGGCTTTAAGAGGCTTATCATACGCAAAACGCCAGACAGTGTCAAGAAGCCTCACAAACTCATCCATAATATTGTCACCGAACAATCCAAGACTTCCTTGACAAGGCTGATAACGAGTTCATGGATAACCACAGGGGAATGTTATGTCTGGACATTCCTCCAAGCGAAACACTCATTCACTTGGCTTAAAACAATGACAGTGTTTGTAAAAGAATCTAGAAATAATTGTTTTGCATCTTACCGTTCTCAGCCAAATCCCAATTAAAAGGTTTGCTTCTTAAAATGAAATGGGAAATTGAAAATATCGGTTTGTAATCTTATAACCAATAACTTTATGCAGCTCTGTGGGAATGAGAAATAAATACGAGAGATAAATATTTACATACTTCTATTTTAATGCTAAAAAGGCTAACTGATAAAACAGTTTTAATGTTCGAAATTTTTGGACAATATGGTCCTTAATAACTTTTTTGTTTCCTATTTTAAGTATATACACTCTCATCGAAAATAGTTATGATTTAATTGAATGCTATCATAAATCTTGCATTTTTTGATTTGAAAGCTAATTTTCAACTCATAATCAAATTATATCAATCCAAAATATTCCTCATAAATATCTAAAACGAATTAGCACTAAAATCACATATTTATTCTCCATAAAGGCCCTATAAGATACATAATTTAACTAAATATACATGCATATGCAAAAATTCATAAGTTACATGGGGGTAGCTACAACCGTATCAATGATAAGGGGCCCCCAAGCTACAAGACCCCAACATGTGTAAGCAAAAATTAGTAAACTATTAAGAGACCCAAAAGAAGGTCCAAAAGGAATCTTCGATACAGGGCCCACTCAGGACTCTAGCTACGCAAGTGATAAGTTACCTCAAGTAAAAGACGAATTATCTTTACAATAATGTTAACATAACACAGAAAAACAAAACAAGTTTTTCTATCGTCTGACCACTGTCCTTCAGCGAATTAATGAAAATGTGTGCGCTGACCTACAATGGATTCTCGATACAGAGTAACTGCATATTACTTGAGTGAAACCATTGTTTAACGACCCTTCGAATGATTTTCGAATGCCAATTGGTAGGAAATTGGTTGTGGATGTACATGTTTGGAAGAAAATGTACGGTCATTCTCCATTAGCAGTGAATATTGCTGACCGCCGCGATCATCAACAAAAAGAGTTGCATGATTTCACAATATGAAAAAATCATTCACATTAATGGCGGTCAATACCTAATATCTAACCATTGAAAATTCAGTGTCTTTTTTATGTCCTCTTTATTTAGTTCAGGGTGTGCCTCTTTAGAATTACTATTGTTATTCATTTTTGTATCTTTATTATACAAAGTCTTCCTTTTGGATCTCAAGTTCGCACTTATTCAAAGCTCTTTTGCTTTCACAATTTTTTCCTTATTAAACGTCTATAGAATAAGCTTAATTCCGTGACTAGGACGTCACATGATAAGTACAATCACGAGTTTCAAGACAATCAGTTCATAAATTCATATGACGTCATAATCGCATAATCGCAAACACGTGTTTCACGCAGTAATTCATGCACTTCGCTGTTGCCAGCTGTTACTCTTTTTGCAGGAACTTTCTTTTAAAAAGCACATATTTGTCAATAGCAATGGCAAACATAAGCAAGTAAAATACACTTGAATTAAAAATACACGTATATATTTATATATTTTTTTTAGTTTTGAAAAACTTTGAAGAATTTAAAGATTTGGCCATATTTATCCAATTATTAAGCTTGAAGTTTTATCTCAATTTTACAATTAGAAAAACAAGTCTATCAGTTTTTAAATTCAACGTGGAACACGTGATGGCATTTATCACGTGACCGTCGTGAATTTAGCCAATTACTTCATCATAAGTAAAATTATTTTTTTGAAAAGTGAAATTTCATTCTTTTGTCCCTTTTTCTTATTTTATTTGGGAAACATTTTCCTCTAATTAATTAACATTAATTAATTTTCCTTTGAAACAACAATCCAAACGATTTATCGATTGAAAGTAGAAGCTAATAAATTCCAAGAAATTGTATATATATATAAACAGTGTGTCACAAAAGTGTTCGTACACTTGCAATTTCTTATAAAATTTTATATTTTCGATTAATAAAAATTAATATATTGTAATTGTAATTTTTTATGATATCTGCAACTTATTCTTAATGGAATGACATAAGTAATTTTTTAAAAAATAGTGTAACTATTTTTTTAAAAAATTAATAATTAAAAAGCTACTAAAAAATTACGCCACAAAAGTCTTCGCACACTTAACAAAAATCTCAGTTTTTTGAAATTTCTGCATCGATTTTCCAGCCTTCTTCTGTGATTATTGTTTTTACTTCACATTTTGTGTTTATTTGTCATGATTTCTTTTTTTTTACATCAAAATCTCACCAAATATGTTCTACTGCGCTAAATGAAGTGATTGAGGAGGTGTTTTCATAATTTGGGGACAATTATAGAGACACCAGTGGCGTACATTGAGAGCAGTGCACTTGGCGTCATTACCCTGTTAGAAAATGAAGTCGTCTCCAATGTCCAAATTTCAGGCGGATAATTTAAAATTTCTCTTTAAAATATTTAAATAGAGCTCATGATTCACAATACCACCAAAAAATACCAAATTACCTAATTCTGAGGCCAATTTACATCCCCAAGCCAGAACACATTCACTTCAATGCTGAAGCAGGGAAGTGGAGGAGTTCTTGTTCTACATAAATTTATGGGATAAAACTCCTTACTTTTTCATTTACAAGCTATTATAGGCCCATCAGAACCAGAAATGTTAATTATCTGCCATCCCAATCAATTTGCTGTCAATTTTGAATTTTCCGAAACTTAATAACAAGAATCTAGTTGGATGAATAAAACATGGAGGTGGAAGTGTCCTTTGCGTGGGTGAATCGGCCACAGAATCAGGTAATTTTGGATTTTTTGTTGATATTGTGAATCATGAGTTATTTAAATATTTTTAGGAGAAATTTTAAATTATCCGCACGAAATTTGATATTGGAAAACTTCATTTTTAAAAGGAAAGATGGCAAGCGCATGCTCAATGTTCCATTAAGTCTCTATAACTGTCCCCAAATATGAAAACACCTCCTCAATCACTTTTTTTTAGCCCCGTAAAAACATATTTGGAGATTTTACGTAAAAAGAAATCATGAAAAAAAAACACAAAATGTATAAAAATAATAATCACAAAATGGAGAAAATCGACAAATAAAAACTTTTTTAAATCTATACCAAGTTGCTTAAAGTAGTTGTGGGCACTAAAACAAATCCTACTAAGTACAAATTAAGAAAGAAATACAATACTTAAAGCTAAGTTTAAAAAATAGTTACTTAGTTAATAGTTTAAATAATAGATTTTTAAAAAATTAATTATGTCATTCCATTAAGAACAAGTTGCACAGATATCATAAAAAAATTACAATTTTACAATATATTAATTTTTATTAGTCGAAAACATTAAATTGTATAAGAAATTGCAAGTGTACGAACACTTTTGTAGCCCACTGTATATATATATATATATCATTGGTCGAACGCGCAAATGTGTACAATAAGCATATTTCCAAAACATTTTTCATATCAATAACAATCTTAATTCAAGTTTTAAAAAAATCTGATTCTGTAATAGCTTAACTTAGCAAATTCTATTTTATAAATATAGTTTGGAACACTATTTATTAAAACTGTAAAAATATAATTTTTTTTTACATACGTATGTAATTAAAAAAATTCAATATAGTATGATAGTTTAATGATGCTGACGATTCAATAAAACGTTTTTTAATGCTGTTTAAAAATGGAAGAAAAAACGCTTTCGTTTAACGTTTTCCAAGTTTTTCAACATTTTTTCTTATCGTTATTCAGTAGTAGATAACTCAGGAATTATTTATATAAGTTATGAGAGGAATTAATCTATATTTTAATAGACTTTTTATAAGAGAATTAAATAAAAGAATGTTTGTGCTAAATGTGAACTTGAAATTTTACTGCCAAATACGATGAAATCGCTTTCATTTAATTCGAAATCTCTTTTATGCATTCCAATTCTTGCCAACAACCAAGTTGTTCAACACGAAGATTAAATCAAAGCCGTAATTACCTGCAAAATTTATGATAAGTAAGGAAAAGGAAGTGATTTTTGCTGTTTTCAAGGTTTTCTGTTGGTTATTCAAAAGCAACATTTACAGAAATAAATAAAAAAAATATGCATTTTATCAATGCTGTATTAAAATATCATAAATAAAATAACAAAATATTTAAATTTAGGTTTAGAAGGACTTTTTTTAATTGTTATATCCTTTCAAATTTAATGCTGATTTATATCTGTTAACCATGGGGCAACTTTAAGTATAAGGGTTATTTAGATTACACATTTAAAAAATATGTTGAGCTAAAATTTTACATAAATGAAATTTGTAAAAAATTTTAAATGAGAACACAAATCTATTCTCTACATATTTTCAAAACTGACTACGTAATATTTTAATATATATTTCAAGTTTGTTGACCTAACACATATATATTCAAACAGAAAGATTTAGAAAATTACAATTTATATAAGATCAAACTTTTTCACTTTCAAATTCTGGCATCAGTATTTCAATAGCATTTTTTCTGTCAGAAATGCTATCCAATTAGAATTCGTTTTATCAGCACAAGTATATCTTTAACATTACTTGTTATTGCTGTTACTTAGGCCACCTGATCGCAGTAACATCAAATCAAGGTCCACGGAATTCATCGCGGCGAAGGTCTACAATTTTATGCCTGTCGTTAGCCTTAGCTTTGAGCACCTTACAGGTGACAGTAGAATTTTACTCAGTCCTACCCCAATTTAGAGAGAGAACACCCTGTGGGTGCTCAGGGGACTCACACCTCTCTTCCCCTTCTTCCAACCTCACGGAAAGACTTAAAATATAATGTATTTTACCCCTCTGAAAATTTGTGTCTTGCAAATGAAAGCAAATAAGTTTAAAAACTAAAGAAGTAGCAATATCACAGGAATAGGGAACAAATATAGGTTTATCCCCTATTTTTGACAAATAGAGAATCACAACTTCTATTTTCACAATCAAAAATTAAAATGATGCCTCAATAATTTTTTAAAAACTATTTATTGTTCTGTTCCATTTCTTACATTATACCATTCTAGTCTAATATTTTTAAAATCTCTACTTTATTCCAACACTTTGATCATTTTTTACATCCTATAAATTATAAACTGAAACAATACTTTTAGAACTACCACATAAATACTTTTTATGAAAGGTATACTTCAATTTATAACTTTTAACGGGATATTACATTCTCTAAATCATCACAAAATAATATAGTAGAAAAATATTCGACAAACTATTAAATACATTATAGAACTGGGCTGAGCAAGAAATGGTTCTAATGTTAACTTTCCGTAGTTTCTTATGATTTTTCTAATCAAGTATCAAAGTACTCATTCTAATGCAATCGCATTCGAAAGTATAAAAACAATGAAAGTTTCCGTTCGATTTTTCTCTCATTTTGAAATATATATTTGTGCTTCTTTTTTGGTAATTTGTATACATACGAGATTTTAAGAGCGATATTTTAGAGTACTTAAAAATTATTACTACATTTTTTCGAACAAAAAGTGTAATAAATAAAGTCTTCTCTCTCTTTTTTTAAAATTTTCGTTTGTGTTTTTATTGCACGTTAATGAAAAAGATAATCTAGATTCGAGAAGAAAAGTAGAATTCCATTGAATTAGCAAAGCGTTCACGTATTCACATCAGCAGACAGACAGGAATTTTTCACTTCACTTTAAATCACTACGATTTTATTGAGATCTACAAAATACTAATTTGAGTTTCAAATCTTGGCTAATATAGTAGAGTCATTCCTCATCCAACTTTATGAATGATGAATGTATTTATTTATTTTTATTTAAACCATTTAAAAGGGAAAAAATTCCCATCTAACAAATGCCGTTTCTTTTTAATTAGGATGGAACACAAATTTTTGTTCTTTCAATTCTCTAAATTATTCGTAGGAAGCTAGAATTCTGACGAGCATGACGAAAACCGGTTAAAAATGATTACTGTTTGGAGATGGGTGAAAGTAAAAAAAACAAAATTTCCTTCGATCACGTGACAGTCAGAAGAACGTGGTACATTATAGTCACATCATAGCAATCTAGTTTCTGATAAAACACGTTTCCGGAAAAAACTGTTTTCACAGATTTAGGGGTTTTTATTGGTTTATTACCTCGTTATTGATTTTCTTCCATTTTACCATCGATTTTGATCAGTGGCATCTGTTGCTCTATTTTCTGGTAGCCATTTTTATTTTAATTTTAACAGTAAATGATGGATAATTCGATTGATTTGCATAAAGACCATTTAAGGTGAATAATTTATTAAGAATAAAATTAATCAGTGTCTTAAAGTTAGATTTTTATCTAAAGTACTTCAATAATGGCTGCTTGTAAACAAGCATGTCTTATGTTTTCTCTCTCCTGTTCTTCATAGTGTTTTTATTTACCATTATAAATTTGAATTTGCCAGTTGCACGAATACTATTCTTTTTCAACTCCTACTATTAGCTTGCACTGTCTATGTATTTATTTATTTATATATTTGTATATTTATTTATTTATCTTGGTGGAACTTTCAATCGTTAATAAAATACATTTTAAAGCGCTCAATTGAGCTGAAATTTTATGTACAGGATCATTTTGGATGACAGTACAATAATTTAATTATAATTAATAAAAATTAATTGATTAAAACTAATTATTTAAAGAATTACAAATACAGCCACGTTGGCGACTTAGCGACCCTTTTGGCGACTTGTGTCAAAACTTGAAAAGGTTTTTTCTCACGTGTTAAGACATTCAGTAGGACTGAAATTAAAAGGACAATACGATACTTTAATGATAATTAAAAAAACTAATTACCACTTAATGTTGTGATTCTGTCCTATGTATATACATATTTATATTAATTGTAACTATTTAATAAAAAGTAGCTAAAATAAAATTTTTCGTTGTTGATCTAAGTAGGAATTGACTTAAAAACTATTTTTTTATATTACTTGTTTTTAATTTATTTAATTTTACGCTTATGTAAAAAGTCCTTTTCTTACAATCATTTTATATTCTGTCTTTTAATTCAATACCAAAATATTTTTCCTGAAAAAATGATGCTTACGCATTTGTTATAAAAGTGCTACAGATATGTTCTAAGAGATTTCCCTAAAACGTATAAATTTAAATAGCAACATTTTCAGTGAAATACTTGTTACAAAATCTTCTGAATATTTACATAAAAAACCCATTTTAATTGAATCCTCGAAAATCGAGAAACATTGTCTATTTTTTTTACACTCAATAATGCTGAGATTTGATTTATTGCATATTTTTATTTAAACAGATTTTTAAATTGTATAAATATTAAAAAATATACATATATATTAATTTTTTATTTAATATTCGGTTTTTATTAAATTTTGTGCCACTATAAACATTTACATGTTACTCTTAATTATGTTAAAAATAAAAGAACAATAGTCCGTATTTACTATGTATATATGTGAATACATTAATAATAAAAAATAGCGTAAAAATTTATATTTTAGGTATACGTTGTATGCTAGACAAGGATTTTAAACATTTAGAGTAAAAAATGCAATAAATTTTGAAATTTAACTTTTTGGAAGAAATATAATCTTGAAATAATCTTGTTTTCTTCTATTACATCATGAATCTTATTCTTGAATTTCTCAAGATTGTCATTTTAAACATTTACTATAAGCATCAAAATAATAATTATTTTTCAAAAATGGAATTTTTCATTCAAAACGCTTTTAAAGTTTCATAAATGGCCTATTATTTCCTAGTTAAAAATTTTCTAAGCAAAATAATTCCATGATTAATGATTATTCCAGTTATTAAATGATTGTTGACCTATTTTTGAAAGATTCGTTATTACTTTTCGTATCACTGACTGTGTTTTGATTCACCACCAATCCAATTTTCAGTAAAATGTTTTTTTTGTACCAGAAACCGAAGAACAGTATGTTTCTCGAACTAGCTTCGGAACCTAGGAAGTATTTATCGGTTCGATATTTATCGTGTCAATTCCTAAGCTAAGTGATTATTTCTCTTATCTAGGAACGTTAAATAATACCAATGAAAAACAATTACTTTCATTTCTGTAAAAAAATTGATGTTTATCCTACTCAAAAAGAGGAAACGAGATTTTGAGACAATGCTGTCATACTTAAATAACCAACTCCAAACTGTTCAATCGTGCATAAAATAAGCCAACGGTATTTCCGAAGCGTGGCACAAAATCAATGGTAGCAGGAAAATATTTTCACTTATATTAATCATTTTTAAATCATTATACAAGGTGTAATTACTAGTTGATGAATTTGAATTTGCGTATTAACTATGTGATCTTAACAATTTCTTTAAGGTATCCGACTACGTTCGGAACCGTGATTTTAAAAGAGCATAAATGGATAATTTTCATGATATTTAGTGTCACTCAGATTAGAATACATGCATAAAATTGTTTTAAGGATATTTTGACAAAAAAAGATTATTTAAATACAATATTTTGGCAAAAAACTAACTTAGAATAATGTTTTTTCAAAATGTTCTTCTTTTGTGAAAAATGCTTCTATTATAATATTATTTTGCCTGTATATAGCTCAGACCTCTGTACAGAGGCTCAACTAGAATTTTTGAAAAATTCACATTATTTTCAGAGTTACCACCAATTGAAATAATTATTGGCGTTTTTTCTTAAAATTGCTCCCCTCTGTTGTCTTAAAATATGAAAAAACTCACTTCTAAGTTATATATTTCAAAAATTCTAGTTGAGCCTCTGTACAGAGGTCTGAGATATAGACAGGCAAAATATTATTATAATAGAAGCATTTTTCACTAAAGGAGAACATTTTGAAAAAAGATTATTCTAAGTTAATTTTTTGCCAAAATATTGTATTTAAATAATTTTTTTTGCTAAAATGTCCTTAAAACAATTTTATCTATGTATTCTAATCTAAATGACACTAAATATCATGAAAATTATCCATTTATACGCTTTTGCAAAATCACAGTTCCGAACGTACTCGGATACCTTAAGGAATGATTAATTTTGGGGGGAGATATATAATATATGGGTTCACGAGATATTTTCAATGTAACAATATCTGCTTGTTGTGTCTGCTTCCGGTTATGTATTTTTTCTTTGTTCAAAGAACTGTCTAAGAGCCCTTTTAACTGCATCAACTTGTACAGCACATAATAGAAAAAATAGACAGTTTTAAGCTAGTTTTGGATAGAAATCGCCTGGGTCCTCCGATGTAGTCAACTGGCACTCCCTGCTGTACCACTTCTTCAAGCTCTCGAAAAAAACCACGTTCTCTACCGCATTACTTAACCATTTCGTGGGCCTTGGGAAGATTACTTCTCATCTATCTTCCATGTGGGAAGAGGTACAAAACTCATTATAATTTATTGGCCTTTCTATTATAACGATGGGAAGACTAAATCCGATACTAATCTTTTTATTATTATTATTATTGACCTTGCTATCATAAATAGTTTCATACAGAGGCCAGTGAGCAAAAGAAACAGAAGTTTAGACCAGCTAACATTCCGTATAGCATTAGACCGTCAGCTAAAAGATGTATATTCTCTCAAGAAAAAGGAAAGAACGTCCTGTTAGCGTAAGTGTAAAGATAGTTAAATGATGCTATTGGGAAAAGTTTAACTCTTAATTCTGAATCCGGGATGTAAGACATATCATCTGTTTCTTTATAACAATACCTGAAAAATTGATTTTGTCTTTTAAATTAAACATTGATCCACATTATTAAAAGTAAATATTATTCTCCTGAGGAAACAATTCGAAATATTTTCACTGCTTATTTACATTTTCATTTTGCAATCACTCATCTTCTAATTTCGTAACTTCAAGCTGTATTCCATTATTCATTCCACAATGGTGATGATTACTCTAATTATGAAACAAATAACTGTTTACTTCATCAGTTCACGATTATTTAGTTTTAACCGAATACAAAACAATGAACACTGCCTAGGAAAATAAAATACAATTCAACTTCATGAGAAAGAAATTAAACTCATTCAATATTAAAAAATAAAACGTGATCGTTTCTGTGTATTGGGAAATACCCCCCTCCCATTGTTAAGGATCATGCATGTTCGAGTGGTATTCAGTTGTTTCGTAAAATAATTTTAAACTTTAGATCAAACAGATTAAAAAAGGGAATGAATCAGCGATAAACAATACATGAAGATTCTATTAAGGACAGTATTCAATAGTTTCTTCTCTACCGTGTGTACTTGCGTGTTAACTATTTATTAAGGGTTCAATTATCCATAGTGTAACTTTCCCCTCCACTGAACTTTATCATCGATTAAGTTTCAAGCCTTTTTTTTTGCATATATAATCTATTATTTTTCTTTAGATTTATCAAAAGGACATGAGCCATTAACAGCTTCCATCGTAACACAGTAGAAATCACCTCCGCGTAACTGATCATTATTGAATCACGACTTGATGTATAATGGGTGTGTTACACCAGCTGAGGTAGATACAACGATTCTGTTAATGAATTTTGTTGATATTATTATTTATAAGTAAACAACAATTTAAAATTCTTTTTCTACTTAATTCGGCTACCGTGTTGTTGACTGATAGAAATAAGATCCCCGACATGCATATGTATGTAAAATAATGCATATGGGATGAATAGATTTATTACTCAACAGAATAATTAGTGGTACGTGAATAATTTTTCAATTAGATGTTTCACACGCTTTTTCTGCCTTTTTCTTTAAAATAATAAGAATAAATATTAATATTAACAATGTGAGAAATATTTTTTGTATATGTATATAAGGAAGGCATATTTTTTAATAAGAAAACATGGAGACTCAAAAAAAAATCCTTGACTTATTTGCATCTTCTTGAAATACAGTACGAAAGATTAGTATTTATATAATACACATTTAAAAAAAAACATTTGCCATTTTTTTTTTTAGTTACTGAATTTTTTTTATATAACTTGAGATACATCTTTGAAATTTAAAGCACAAAATAGTGATTTTATAATATTGTTACTCAAAGAATACTGGAAAAGTGGC
Source organism: Trichonephila inaurata madagascariensis (assembly GCA_019973955.1). Classification (NCBI taxonomy): domain Eukaryota; kingdom Metazoa; phylum Arthropoda; class Arachnida; order Araneae; family Nephilidae; genus Trichonephila; species Trichonephila inaurata. Next base: position 402,443 of record BMAV01000836.1, read on the forward strand.
AAAGCTGCAACAGATTTTGCATAAAATTTCTTTTTTACACAGTGGATATCGGCTCATTGTGACATTGCTCGGAATAAGCCTGCTGACTTTCTTGCTAAGAAAGGAGCCCTTGTGATCCAAAGACCGCAGAGAATTTCAACCTTTACTTCTTTAAGGCTTTTTACTAATATGGCTTTTAAGTATAATTTTAAAAGGGAAATTGCGAAGATGTCGAACGACAAGAACTGTGCAATCTTGGACGAGAACCCTTCCTAGTTTCCTGAGACGCCTAGAAAAGCTGCTGTAGCTCATTTTAGTCTTTTGACAGGGCATGACTGTATGAGACCTTATCTGTACAGAATTGGTATCATCGACCCACCGGAACTGTACTCTGCGTGACTGTGGTCATCCTATGACCGCTGAACGTTTGGATGGTGGCCCTACACTAATAGTTCTATCATCGAAAAATATTGGAGAGCACGTGCACTAAGAGTATACGTGCTATTGTAATGTGAGGCATTTGTAAAATAAATAATATTGTTACTCACACATATATATTCAAGTATTAAATATATATCTCTGAAGTGTTCTTTTAATTGAATTACTTATAAGGACACAAACTTTCACTATGTAAGCTTTTTTATAAAAAGAAATCCCTCCTAATTGTTATTGATTGCAGAATTCTTAAATTAAATGGCAAAATATTGAAGACTTCTCCATTTGGAAAAAAAATACAGCTTTAAAATTTTATGGGTTTCTAGCAAATGCTGAGTTGCTAGCAGAATTTTGAATTCAAAAATTTTCCTTTTGGAAAAATAAATGCAATAAAACGACGAGCTATTAAAAGATACCTAAGTTCATTAACGCAAAAATGGTTCTAGTTGATATGTCAATAGTCATATTTGAATAATTTTTGTTTCTATATAACGAGAAGTATAATTACAGTTACTGTAATTCTTCAAACCAAAGATATCTTTCTTAATTTAGCCGTTTTTCATCCTAAGTCACTTTTATATTGGAAATTATGTAAAAGGGATTCATTTCCCACAAACATAATATGCGATCTTTAAAAACCTTCTGATTTCTTCCAAAGTATATTTTGAAATTTTTTCTGATTTTCATCAACAAATTAAGGTAATCTTCATGTACATTGAGAATGAAGAGATAAAAGTATGCGAATTAAATGAATATAATTTTAACTATAGTTAATTTCTCTACGGTTATTAAGCAAGCAAGCCTTTCTACAAATAATGATAACAATTTTACCTATATTTATGACATAAAATTAAATAAATAATTACGCTTCTTCTTGCGAAGGTGATATATCTTAATTACATCCATTCATATAAAATTATTATTGTACTAAAAGAAGTGACAACGACCAGTTTGGGAATTAAGTAGGGCATTTATTTGGGGAAATTTTATCTAAAAAGGGAGGGCAAAAAATTTTTTTAAAAAGTTATCGGGGGGTTTGGGATTCCACCGGGCGTCCCCGTCGCTGCCCCTTCCGGGGCCCCTTCTGCCCCGTCCCTTTCCTCTCTGCGCCCTCCCCTCTGTCTTCCGGCCCAATCGTCCTATTCGTCTGTCGTCTCTTTATCCTCGAACCGCCTTGTCAGCTAGGTGGCGCCCCTTTTGGGCCCTTTCGTCATTAAGGGAATATAGGAAGGATATGATAACGTGCACATCCATTCCTACAGTACGTTAAATTGTTTTAAAGATTATTATAAGCCACTCGTTAAATTATTTCGATAAATAACATTTTCCTAATATTGCCTATTAATATCTATAATGTTGGACTACAATCATTAAATGATTTATTTCCTACCTTTCAGATAATATTTGAAATGTCACACTAGATAAGGTATTGTGTGTGTTTGTTGACATGTTAGTTTTACTCTTTGTGTTTTTGGGTTTTTTCTATTTAAATGTTTTAAATTAGCTACCCCTTTATCAAAAGGTTTAGAATTTTAAAATGTGATGGGGGAGAATTTAAAAATAGGACTCAAAAACTGATACAATTCATGAAATAAAAAACGTTTCTAATAATAATATTATATTATGTGATTTCATTGTCATGTATTGAACACCATATTTTAATTATTCGTTTCTGTTTTAGTTAATTTATTCCTTCTCTCAGAATACATTTTCCATGGTGTCTTTTGTATTTTAACTCCCAAAGCCCTTTTGATTTTATATACTAAAATGAGTATTAATGAAACGTTACTAAATTTTGAGAACGCAAAAAAGTATCTTTATATAATTACCATACTTTCATAGAAATAAGATAATTTTTAATTTCCTCAAAAAATATTTGGATCCTTATCTCAATATTAGATGAAGACAATATTAAAGTCCTATTCGAAATGCCATAAATTTTTTGGAATTCTTTTTGGGGGAAATTTTGTTAATTTACAAATACCCTTTTTCCCTTTTGGTTTTTTTTTAAAATTTATTAATATCTGTTGCTACAAAAGCATTTTTTGAAACTTTCCCCAATTAAATTATTCGAATGGCCCCCAAGTTTTTTTCCTCCTATCATCCCAACATGATCCAATTCTTTCAAAAATTCTTCTGGAAGATGACTATCGTTTTTATTCAACAGCTTTCATTTCGCTATCTTGCGATATTTCCATCGAATTGTCACTAATAACCCAAAGAACAGATCTAATGTGACATAAATCTTACAAATCTAATCCATAACTGTTTTTAAAGGAAAGTTAAGGAAAACGCTTATCATAAAAAATAACCTTCTGAAGGTTATTTTCCTGCCAAAGGCGTACATCTCGAACCCAATGACATGGAAAAAAAAAAAAAAAGAATTACATAACATCTAAAAAATTGGTAAAAAATTAAAAAATTTATACTTTTCCTTCTCTAAGCAAATCAAAAAACCCGTAAAAGCGTTAGGCTACAAAATTGAAGTTTTCTCGGCATACAAATGATAAGAATATTGTAATAAAAAGTAATATTTAAAGCAATTGGATTACAGATGTAACACATCAAGGTCATTCAAAATCTAAAAAGAAGATTAAATTGTTTTTGTAATTTTCTTAGGATTAAAAGATTAAATGCTTTTTTTTTTTTTTTTTTTGTTTTTTTTTGTTTTTTTTGTTTTTTTTCGTATATTTTTTAAAATTTCCAAGCGTGGGGTCTTTAACAAAAATTTAGGTACAAATTTGAATAAAAAAATTTTAAATTTAAAAAACTCCGAAAATCAAAATTAATTTTCAAAAGCTATTCTTTGGCAAGTATTATATAAGCATTATTTTGAAAAAATACTACTGAAATATTTAATCTGCAAAATGCTTTTTGGGGGTTTTAGAATAATATATCATAGGTTATTTATAGAACAATAGGGGTTTTATTAATTAAAAATGTATTTTGGGACGCCAAATTTCAAAAGGGGCTTTTAAAATTTTAAGTACTCATACTTTGTACCAAAATTTCGTTGTTTTATTTCTAAAACGTTTCATTTAGGAAATTTAAATTTTTAAAAAAAAAACCTTAAGTCATTTCTTTTCTTGTAAATTACATTTAAAGTTGTTCTATTTATTTATTTAAAAAAAAAAGATGATGATTGTAAATTACTAAGTGTTTGGACAATTTTTGTCAAACATAAGTATTGAATACAAAAAAATCAATAATCTCAGATTTTTATTATAATTTATTAATTTTTTTATTATACTTCCAAATTTAAAAACCAATTCCCTTTTTTTATGATTTTTATTTTAATAATCTTGGTTAAAAAAAAATTCCACTTTGATACCATTGTTGTTTTCTATACTTTCTTAGCAGAAAAGAGTTACATTAATATTTTATCTGTAATAATTTATATTTATAAACTAAAGTTTATGTTAAAAATTCTACTCAATTCCATGAAAATTTTCTGATTGACGCCAAATATTCTACATGTTTTATCTTTTATACTTTCATGGTAAAGGAATTTAGAATTTACTTGTATTTAAATTGTATGGAACTTTTCTAAAATTTTAAGACATAATACAAACACACACGTGTGGGTGTGTAGAGAAAAAAAAATTGGGAAAAGGAAATTTTGGGAAATTTAAATTTTAAAAATTTGTTAAATTTAATTTTAAAAAATTAAAAATGGTCCCCAACCCGCAGACCGGTAAACCCGGGCCATGGGTCAAATGGGACTAGGCCCCTTAAAAGGGAAAATTTAAAATTTTTTTCCATTTTTTTTTTTTTTTTTGTTTATTTCTTTCAAAAATTTTTGGGCTTTCCACGGAAACCACTTTATATTCCATGTTAAATCAATTTATATTCAGTATTTCATTATGAAGGCATATTTAAACGCAATTAAATTAAAATTATTATGTCAAAACAATCTAAAATATAAACAACCAACGTCCCCCACCCCGTCAGTAGAACATGGTAAAATTAGAAACGTTGACTGGGCCGCGGCGATTAAAAGGTTGGGTAGCACTGGTATATATATAAATTTTATATTGACTCGAAAAATTTATAATTTTTTCTGAAATTATTTTAAACTGTATTGTATTATTAAATATCTATATATTATGCGATTTTATTCTCGTAAAGAACAATGAATTGGAACATTTCATATTGATGAGTATCATAAAAATATGATAAGAGATTTTCTGATTCATTTGGTTCGCTGCCGATTATTAAAATAGTTAAATCATTTCCTAATTTCTACATATTCATAAGAAATAAATCTTAAATACCTATGATTATAAGGATTTTTATTAGTTCTTTAAATGCCTATTTTTCATAAAATTTAAACTAGGTTTTTTCCATTCGTCATCCATTTTGTATTTGAATTAGTGATTTATTAGTCTGGCATCCTCTCTTCTCATTTTCAATATAAATCAAATGCTAATATGGAACTGCTCCAAATATGAATGAGAAAATTTTTATGTTATTACCTGACCTACTTCATGAAATGAAAGCGACAGCAATCAGCAGTTCGTAAGACGAATGTAAGTGGACGTCACAGAGGAACAATATTATCGCCTTAATTAAATCCCTTTCAAAAGAGTCTGGGATGTTTTTTCACATCGAAGGTCAAGATGTTGTAAGAAATCGTGATGGGATAATAGCCAAAGCTGTCATAAGAATCATTATGTGCTTCCGAGCTGCACCAACTGACGATAAAAAAGGAAAGAGCTCTCTTTAGAACATGAAATTATTCTCATTCTGTTTCAATCAACATTATTTTTAGTGTTCCTATAGTATTACATCAGCACCATGGTTAAGTTAAAAAGAAGGCTTAAATACAATAGCCAATTAACAATTCTTAAACAAAAGCAATGTGTTATTATTTTCGAATTGTTCACGAATCTTTTAAACGATTCAAGCTCTTTTATTACGTATATGTGCCAATCAGGTTGGATGGAAAAAATTTTGAATGAAATTTGCTTAAGGCTCCTTTGATCTGGTGAAGAAAAGACTGAATTATTGTAAAAAATAAACTTGTGGAATGAGAGATGTTTATAAAAGAAAATAGACGAATTGTTTTTTTAATTATAACGCTATTGTGATTAGTTAACCTGGTTTTGAAGAATTAGAAATTTCGTCTTATTTCAAGGGATTTAAGTATAATAACATTAAGCTGAAACTGTATATGTTTATTTAAAAAATGATAATAAAAATAAATTGATAATAAAAATGGCTATCTGAATGATGGAGATAAAATAGAATTTAATACTGACTCCTTCGAAACAAAACATCTATTTTGCGATTTATTTACCTATAAAATAATTTAAAATAAGAAAGAACAATAATTAAAATAATTAATAATTAATAATGATAAATAATAAATAATAATAAAACAATACAAAAATTATAAATAATAATAAAACAATACAAAATTATAAATAATAATAAAACAATACAAAAATTATAAATAATAATAAAACAATACAAAAATAATAAGTAATAATAAAACAATACAAAAATAATAAGTAATAATAAAACAATACAAACATAATTAAAACTAATAAAAATATAATTTTCAAAAAATATAATTTTCCGTACATATTTATTTATGTATTTATTATATAATAATTTCATAGTTTTTTTATCATTTTGGTTCTTTCAAGTAATTAATTATTTCCAATTTATATAAAACTGTTCAAAAAAATTTTTTCTGAGTAACTTATACAATAACTTAAAGTTGCTTTTCCTTTAAAGCCATTTTCCATCTAAATAACAGATATGATGGCGGCTTAAAAGAGAATTACAACATTATAATTATTACATAGAAAAATATGAACTTAAGATAAATATTCTAAAAAAGGTATAGAGAAATTAAAAGTAATGTAAAAATATAAAAAAATAAGTATAAATTTAATGAATAAAGAAACGACATAGAGAAAATAGAAGCATAAAAAATAAAAAGAAACGTGGGAACAAGAAGTAGTAAAAAGTCTGAAAGGAAAATATGGAAGCATGAGTATTTGATAAAATTATATGAAAAACATATTACGAAAATCCAAACAATTTCTTATTCATCATGGTGTTTTATATCATTCCTTTGTTCAGAGGAAACCTGAATGGGTCCAATTCATATCAACTCAAATTTTGGATATTTACCTAACTACTTTATTTTAAATATCGTTAAATATAGAAAAAACTTCTATAATAAAATAGACTTATATATTCGTAATATTCTACTTTGGAGTCAGGAATTTCTCATCACTTTTTCAGTGTTCTTTGTCTAACCTCCATATTATACCAATGAAAAAAAAACTTAGTGAATTTCCCAGATTCGTGCACATTTTCCTCAGTATTCAAAGGGCGTGAACTTCCTTTACCCTGTCACGAATCCCGCTTTTTTAGAGGTGAGAATAAGGTTCGAGATGAGGTCACTAATATGGAAATGGACCGATGTGGTTTTTAGAGAACAATGAAAAAAAAGTACTGCGAAAAGGAAATGAAGAGCATAAATGTCCTTTCACAATGGTTGCCACAGTATCTTTGCCATGATCTGGGCATAAAGTGAGGGCTGATTGAGACATTCAAGTTTGAACTCTTGAGGGCTTGTGGGGTTTGTGAAATACTATTGGGACATAAAGCAATTTGTGGTCGATATTTGGATAGATATTTCCAGGTTCTACTAATGTGCTCAAGGGTCAGATTCATCCATCACTTCTGGATTAGATGATTTTGCTCCAGATTTGGAGAAAATTCAAGAAGATTTTGCTTCACGGTAGTGTGCAACTTGGATCTGCTGTTGCAATACGTGAGTAGTTTTAGAGGAAAAATATGCCTTCAGATTTTGAATAGGAAGTTTTTTTCTTGACAATATTTAAGATGATTAGTAAGAAGTTTTTTTCAGGAAAAAATTGTAGTGGTCACCAATCGATCAATTGCTTTAAATGAATCAACTTGTTGCAGCAATAAACAGTCAACCAATTAATGGTATGATCAATCAATCGTAATTGTTGTCATAACTATTACCAGAGCTCTTTCGAAATTGAAATAAATATTAGCCATGTGTTCTGTTTACTTTTCAGTGACTGTCAGAAAGTATATAGTTAAGTATTTGATACATAAATAGCAAAAAGTGTAATCAGGAAATACTAGAACTCATCTATACTTTATTTTAACATCACTCGCCCAAAAAAGTAATTGTCACAATAGAAAAATAATTAAATTTAGAAGCCAATATTACAAAATTCAGTGGCGTAACGTACATCCTCACAATCCCACATCGCGAGTAGGAGCCCAGGATTCTAGGGGGCCTAAATAATATGTTATATCATAGTCAAAACCTGAATTTAGAGAAAAGCTCTAATATTATCCCTTATTGATCCAGCATTAAACCCTTGTAGCTTCCTGGCTAAATTATCCCTCAAATCTAATAGAAATGGTTTTCTAAAATTTTATTGTAGATAGTTTATAAGATTTTAAATAATGATTTGGTAGATAAGCAGATTTCAAACATGAATTTATTTTTATTTTTTATTTCTCATGAAGTTATATATATTTGAGGATAATTTTTACATCTTTCGATTACAAATTTTTCAAAATACGTCCTTGCTTCAATATACTCTTTATTGTACTATATGAATATATCAATTAATCTTCCATGTTTTCGACTGCACTCAAAGGGGGATTTTAAATTTTATTCATTATATTTTTATAAATGATATATTACATATATTGTAATAAAAAAGCGTAAGACTTGGCATCTAAGAAAATAAATAAGAAATATCAATTTTTTTAATTTTAGAAACAGAAAAAGAATTACGCTATTTGTATAAAATAATTAACTGTTTCGAATCCTTTTTTGCCTTTCTATATAATATTAAAGAAGCAAACTCAAAACTGGAACATTTTTGTCTACACAATCATGTTTGAATATTTATATTAGATTTTGACTAGCATAAAAAAGGGTATTTTAACACACTATTCATTTTTGTTTTAATCAACCCATTTTTTTCGTATGTCATGTGTATTTCATATTGCTTTGATTTGATATGAATTCGATTTGCTTTGCCCCATGAAGCAAAACGAGGGTCATCAGCGACAGGCTTCGTTATTTTGAACCGCGGCCATGAAGATGACACCTGAGCTGGATTATCCTTCTCTTTTCTAAACTTCCGAACCCTGCCAACGTAAGAGCTTATAATCTCGACATATTTAACGTGCATCAACCTCTCTGCACAGAAGATATTTAGTGTCAACATGACTCGAATCCTCGACCCAATAGAAACAATGAATTAGATTAGTTCTGTCATAATCTCTCGGCAACAGCAGTCATATTAGATACTAGAGAAAATGTATACAGTGAAAATCTCTTGTCATGAAACTGAGGGGACTGAAATATTTTTCGTGTTAAAGGATATTACATATATATATATATATATATATATATATTCAACAAAATTAAGTTTATTAGAGTATATTTATTTTGCATAGATGTGTATATATGCATGCATTTAATAAAAATAAATGAAACAAAAATATTCACACTTCAAGTTTTTTTAAAAACTAAACATTTATTGAGCTTTTGAAAATAATCTAATATTTTTCTTTGCATTGTCTTTTTTTAGCATCAAATTGTCAACAAATTGTTTGATGTAATTCATTCGTTTATTCATTTCAGCAATAGAATGTACTTCTAAGTAACTGCACAAGGAGTTGCATTATTCATTTAACTTTCACCGGAATCTGCTTCAGTGATATTTTTTTTAGCGTTGAACGAACTCCAAAATACTTTCTGTGTCATAATTTGGCCTGTACACAAATTATAGTCATCTACTACAACGAATTCATCCGATGATACAATAGGAGAGTCCAATAATGCAGAAATTTTCTCAAACATTTCATTAAGTGTCTAGTATTTTCCGTATTTTGTTCATTCCCAGTAGGGAAATCTTTTCGTGTTAAGAGAAAAAAATGCATGAAAATACATGGTAGTTTATCGATGTTTTCCTTCATGTTAACTGATATTTCATCTTAATCGTTCTGAAAATACAATGTCGGGATCGATGTATTCCTTCATGTTAACCGATATTTCATCTTAATCGTTTTCGCGTTAGACGTATTTCACTGCATATAGATCACAAGGTGTTTTTCCGGAGGAATATGCATGAACTGTAAGCAAAAAAATTGTATTTTAGTTTTTTTATACAATTTCAATCACTATTTCTACATTTTTAGAGCACAACTTCTCTCTCTCTTATTAACAATGTACAAAACAAAGGCATTGACTTTCATTTCAAGATACATTCAAAAAATTTCTGATGAAATTAAATATTTTTTCAAATTTTATCGCTGCAATATCATTGTCTAAGTTTTGTTCGAAAATTATTTTTATTGTAATCTAGTAGTTTTACAGGGAGAGAAAAAGAACATTTTATAGACCAAAAATCATGTTTTGAATTTATTACAGAATTTAATACGATAGTTTCGTGTTCAAACGTTTATTTCTTTTTTTAAAAAATTAAGCTATATATTACAGAGTTAAATAGTTTAATTTTTAATCTTGATGCATCTTCCTCAAAAAACGTCTTTAGAATTTCAGATACATGTAAAAAATTACTTATTTTAATCTTTTCGGTTAATCAAATGCATAATTCCTCAACAATAGAAAACATTCAAAACAAATTTCTTAACGTGTTTTCCTTATTAGTATTTTCATTATAATGCGAATAACTATATATTTTTAAATAATTGTTCTACATTAATATATATACAGCGAAATACGTTTAACGCGAAAACGCTTAACAGGAAATATCGGTTAAAGCGAAATAATACAGCGGATCCAAAAAACTACTACTTATTTTCATGCATTTTTTTTCTCTTAACACGAAACGAAAATCGCTTAATACAAAAAAAATTTCCCTTCAGGGAATGAACAAAGTACGGAAAACACCAGCCAGATTGGACTGTCCTATAGTATTATCGGAAGAAATCATTGCAGTAGATGATTATTGATTGATTGATTGAATATTAACGTCGCACTATTAAGCTACACTAGGGCTTTTGGCGACGGACCACGTAATTTTGAACCATGGTCAAGTGACGTGGATGACACCTGAGCTGGCACCCCCTCTCCCAACTACCCACACCACACCAACGGGAGGACGTTTCAGCTCTCGACAGATTTAACGTGCATCGCTGCCCTACACGGCGGGTCTTTAGTGGTACTGGGCTCGAACTCGTGACAAGGCAAGCCACAATCCGATTCCCCTACCACTCGGCTACCGCGGCCACAGTAGATGATCATAATGAATGTACAGTTTCAATTATGGCAGACAAAGACATTTTGGAGTATGTTCAAAGCTCAGAAAATATCATTGATGCAGATTCCGAAGGTGAAAATGAAATGAGTAATGCAGCTTCTGTTCCCACATCATCCGAAATGAGGAACGTCATGGAAAATATGCGTAATTATTCGGATGCACATTCCTATCGTGACATGAATAACAAAATGGACGATATCGAACAATTTTTTGACAATTTGATACAAAAGAAAAACTACACAAAGAAAAATATCAGATTTTTTTCCATAAGTCAATAAATGCTGTTTTTTCCAAAAACTTGACAATTTTGTATTAAATTTCTTTAATTTTTTATGAAAGTTTTGTTTCATTTATTTTTATTAAATATGTGCATATATACATATTTATATAAATAAAATAAACTCTAATAAACTTAATTTTGTTCACATATATTTGTTTGTTTTTTTCAATACTCTTTAACACGAAATTCTTTTAACACGAATAAATATTTTAATCCTTTTAGTTTCGTGTTAAGCGATTTTTACTGTTTGGTAATTATTTAATTCAGAATTCTCCTTTATTCGTCTGTGCTAGATCTTCATATCTGACCTTTCCTATCGAATATCTCGAAATCAAAGAAAACCAGTTGTATCCATCTAAACAATGACTCGATACTCATTTAAATTATCCCATTATTCCACCTCCAATATCGTAAGTGTCAGAAAAGATGAAGTGGCTTCTTGATAATATATGCAAGGTGAATACATAATGCGTACAAAGATTGAATTTATAATAAAGTATGTTACCGCTTCTGTAAATTACACGATCCCAACCGTTTACTAATCATGAAAAAAATTTAATAAATTTGTAATTTGATTAATTATGTTCGTTAACTAACTACTTATGATTTTTTTTTGTCTTAAATATGCGTGAACCTTCTTCGGGATAGAATTTGAAACCCCGTAGCACAGAAAAATATGAAAAAATAGAGCACCTAGAGTAGATGAGTAGCTGAAAATGATAACGACTTACCCTTTTTTCCAGTGTTAACCGGATCAATCTAGTTGTTTAATTGATCAATCAATATCATATGTCGTGTCTGGTTTTGTAAATGTCGAAATTCTCAATAATCTGGTTCATCTTTTTTGGTGTAGGAATCTAACGATTTGGTTTGAGGGCAGAAATTGTCAGAAGTTATTTATCTTGTTCAAAAAAAGTGATGACCAGTCGGCACATATAATGAAAGATCCCTATTATTAAAAAAAGTATCTCATTTGAATATTATTATAAATATTTCTTTGAGCAAAAACAATCAACAATTGTTATCTGAAAATGCTTATGGATCTAGCGAAATTTAAATTCAAAATATCCAAATAAAATTGTCTTAGCCATTTTTTTAATTCCTGCTATTGGTTTACAATTTCACTATATATATCTTACTTAAATTTTCAATTGTTAACAAAATACATTTTAAATCGCTCAATTCAGCTGAAATTTTATATACACGATTATTTCGGATGACAATACGGTAATTTAATTATAATGAATAAAAATTAATTGATTAAAACTAATTATTCAAAGAATTACATACACAGGCACGTTGGCATCATTTTTCGCGACTTGTGTTAAAACTTTAAAAGGTTTTTTTCTCACATTGTAATACACTCATTTATGCAAAAATTTTCTATACACGATTGTTTTGGGTGACAACAATATAATTTAATTATAAATAATTAAAATTAATTGACTAAAATTAATTATTTAAAGAATTACAGATACAGCCACGTTGGCTTCCTTTTTAGCGCGACTTGGGTCAAAACTTTAAAAGATTTTTTTTCCTCACATTTAAAGCATTCAGTTGAATTGAAATTTTATATACACGATTGTTTTGGATGACAATACGATACTTTAGTGATAATTAATAAAAATTAACTGACACTTAATATTGTGATTATGTCATATGCATATACATATTGATCTTTATTGTAATTATGTGATAAAAAGTAACTAAAGTAAAATTTTTCTTTTTTGACCTAAGTAGGAATCGTCTTTAAAATTTTTTTTATATTACTTGTTAAATGTAACATTGTTGTAGTATTCATTCTAGATAAGTTTTGAAAAGCAATTTGAGTTACTTACTCATTGGATCTTTAGCTAATGCTCTTTGTGCACTTTTGTTTATTGACATGAATATTTTTCCTGCTTTAAAAATTCTGTAAATAATTTATTTTAAAGTCTCCTTTTCCAATGAATCGGATTTACTCTTTACAATACAATGAATGAGAGATTTTTAAAGCTTTTGCTTTTTTTAGATACAAAATAAACTGTTATCTATGCTTATATTATATTTAAAACTTTAAAATAAAGCGACCAAAAATGTTTCTATCAAATATAACTTATATTTATTGCTACTTGCCATATACTCGTATATTTTTTTTTATATATTTTATTTTATAGCACAATTCATCATTAGTTTTCCTATATTCTACTTACTATAGTACGAAATTTCGGAGTTTTTTTATTACATATTAATCATATAATGCTCGAAGTTTTTTTCTCTAGTATATATATTTACACAGTTTTAGGAGAAATTAATATTACTCCTTCACCCATTCCTTCTCGCTCCCATCAAAAGGACAAGGATTTTTCTCTCTTTTTATCTCATTTTTCGAGTTAAAATGTTAAAAAATAACGCACCAAATAAATTAAAAATAATCCAGAAAAAAAATTTATTACTTACTGCAGTTTTTTCAATTGGGGCGCGCCCCTGGGCGCGATATCCTTAAAGGGGGGGCGCGAGCATATCGAAAAAAAAAGGGTTAAAAAGATTAATTTACGGGAATGAAAAATACAAAATTTTTTCTGATATAATAAAAAATACAGATCTACATTGATATGATTTATATATATCATCTGGTGAAAAAGGGAATCAAAAAAAAAAAGAAAAAATTTTGTTTGCTTTGCTGTAATCCTACGATGAGATTTTTATTACGCGTTTTTTTTAATATACAATATTACTTTTTTTTGACTTTTTGAGCTTAGTGGTATGTTATCTTCATTCCCTTTTTTTGGAAGTTTAAATTATATAATTTGTTGCCCCTTTTTTTACAATGTGAAAGAGTTTTTTTGATACATGAATAAGCATATTGGACTTTGAAGGATTAATTGCCAAGATTTTATTTTTTAGCTACTGGGAAAAATATAATACAAAAAAACGTTTAAATTTTGGGAAAAATGTTTATTTGTTCCAATAACCTTGACAGAGAATCCTAATATGACAGTCTTAATGGGAGTAAAATGAATTGATCACATATCTCCCTTTTTTGGGGGGGGCAAACGGTTTTAGAATCTTAGGGTACTTGTTTAGACCGAGTTTCCGGCAAGATCACTTTTTTTTTCAAAAATATTTTCTTGAACATGCTTCATTTTCCCCTATGAATAACTTAGTGGTTTTAATTCGCGAGATTTACCTGTGTTGATAAACAAGCAAATTAAATAACTTGATTGATTGATTTAAATTTTTTTAAAATTTTTAACGTGAAAACGAGTACTTAAAAATCGCGACCAGCTTTTTATATCATAAATTGTAAAAATAAGTTGATAGAAAAAAAAATTTTTTAAAAGAAAAGTTTTTTTTATTCTTTTTTTAAAATTTTAAAAAAAAGCTTGTTTTTAAAAAAAATTTTTTTCTTTTTAAATTTTTCTATATTTTAAGTGATATCTATATTTTTTCTTCTGCGCCACCACATTTTTCAATATTTCCAATTTAAAAATTAGAGAAAGGAAAAAAAACATAAAAATTTTCCTATTATTAATTTTTTTTTAAAAGTAACGTATACAAAATTTAATACTTATGTTATTAATTTGTAGATTTATAAAAAGATCGTGTTTTTTAGCTTTAGCGTCAAAGTGCATTTTTATTGCATTCAGTAAATTTTTTTAATGTATAAGGGGGGCGATAAAAAATTGTGATTGAAAAAGGGGGGGCCAGTATTGAAAGTTTGAGAAGCACTGACTTACTGCATATAGCTATTGACAGTACCAGACAACTTATAAAGAAATTAAATATAATTGATTTATTTTCAAATGTTGAATTTTAAACCGCACTTTTCTTGAATAAAAAATAGACACTTTTTTATAGTTTTCTTGAAAATTAAGTGACCGTTAAGGAGTAAACAAAATTTTCTTGAATGTTATACTTTATAATATAATATATAGACTAAGAGAGTTAATTGTTTCAATTGTCAAATATAATAGGCAACCAGTTTTGAATTACTAAGTTTAAATTATTATATGCGATTTAATTCACTTTTATTTTTAGTAGAGATAATTTGAATAATTTTTTGAAACCTTCATCTAAATAATCCCTATTATAAAATAAGGTCATAAATAAATAATAACATAATAAACATAGAAAAAACATTTTCAAATGTCTCCGACTACGTTCGGAACCGGGATTTTAAAAAAGCGCATAAATGGATAATTTTCATGATATTTAGTGTCACTTAGATTAAAATACATGTATAAAATTGTTTTAAGGACATTATGATAAAAAAAAATTATTTGAATACAATATTTTGGCAAAAAATTAACTTAGAATAACCTTTTTTCAAAACGTTCTCCTTTTTTAAAAAATGTCTCTATAATAATAATATTTTGCGTGTGTGTGTATGTGTGCTTATATAAAGTAAAGACTTCTCCAGAGAGTTTGAACTAGGATTTTTGAAAAATTCACATTATTTTCAGAGTTACGACCAATTGAAATAATTATCGGTGTTTTTTTTCTTTAAATTTCTTTCCTCTATTGTAGTAAAATATGGATAAATCCACTTCTAAGTTATATACTTCAAAAATTCTTGTTGAGCCTCTGTACAGAGGTTTGAGCTATATACAGGCAAAGTATTATTATAGTAGAAGGATTTTCCATAAAAGGAGAATAATTTGAAAATTGGTCATCCTAAGTTCATTTTTTGTCAAAATATTGTACTTACATAATTTTTTATTGTAATAATTTTCTTAAAACAATTTTATATACGTTTTCTAATCAAAGTGACACTAAATATCATAACTATTATCCAGTTATACGCTTCTGTAAAATCACGGTTCCGAACGTAGTCGGATACCTTAACTGTAGAACTTAACAAGAATATTAAAGTACATTCATCAATACTTCAAAGTACTCTATCAACATCTCTATTCTTTATTTTCGAGAAAAAACAATAACTTGGAAAAATAATCATATATCTAGCTTTTCATGTCTTCTTTGCAAGAAAGAACATCTAATCTACTTGTACATAGAAAAAATTCTAGGGGATAACACGATTAAAGTTGAGACAGTCACTTCATCGAACCGAATGCCTAAGCTAAACATTCAGAAACAATTGACAGGAAGCTACAAGAAATTCGTGTCATCGTTCTTCTGTATCTAGAATATTATTTGACTGTCGGAAAAAGTTGGAGGAGATCGTATCTTAGACAAAGAGATTGTATAAGTGCATAGTAAAAAACTAACATTACATGTTGAAAATTTTGCTGTATATTTGTGACGCTTTAAAAAAAATCCGTCATTTTATGGAATGATCGAACATGAAGAATATTTCTGTCTTTTGAAAAATTTTAGTAATTTTTAACTAAAAATAATATGTTTAACAAATATTAATATTGTAGAATAATCCATGGAAATTTGAATTATCTTACTCTCTGTAGCGTGTGTTATTTCATCCATTAATACAGTGAAAATCGCTTAACCCGAAATTGAGAGGACTGGAATATCTTTTCGTAAAAAAGAATTTCATGTTGAAGGACTTTGCAAAAAACCTAGTATATTCAAAAACATTATATTTACATAGATATGTTTATCTGATTGTATTTAATAAAAATCACAGAAACACACACACAAAAATATTCACAAGAACTTAGTGAAATTTAATGCAAAATTTTAAAGTTTTTTGAGAAACATTTATTGAGTTTTTGAAAAATAATCTGATATTTTTCCTTGCATTGTCTTTTTTTAGCATGAAATTGTCAACAAATTGTTTGATGTCGTCTATTTTGTTATTCATTTCACCATGTGAATGTGGGTCTAAATAACTGCGCATACTTTTTATGACGTTCCTCATTTCGGATGACGTGAGAACAAGAGCTGCGTTATTCATTCCATTTTCATCATTGGAATCTGCATCAACGACATTTTTTGAGTTCTGAACCAACTCCAAAATGTCTTTGTGTGTCATAATTGGTGCTGTACAGACATTATAATCATCTACTGCAACGAATTCTTCCGATGATATTGTAGGACAGTTCAACTGTACCGAAACTTTCTCAAACAATCGGTCTCATTCGGTATGGTTCAGTTTCAATATCCCCTTTCTCCATCTTTTTTGTGTTATCTGAAAAAAATTCATGAACATATATAGTAGTTTGTTGTGTTCGTAGTATATTATTTAGTGTTAACCTATATTTTGTCTTATGAATTTTCACGTTAAACGTATTTCATTGTACATTCACTTTAAATAATGCTTATTTTAATTCGCTACTTTTCTGATGTTTATTCTGATAAACTGCAATTTTCACAATTTTGCTTAACAAATTATGCTTATTCGTCTATATAACCTCAAATTAGGATTGAGATCACGTTTAACTACTGATCTTTTAAAAATATCGAAAATACTTTCTAGGTGGAATGAGTTGAAATTTTAATAGATGAATCAACTAATAAAATCAAATTTGTTTCAATGCTTTAGTCGCATGAGAGAATTTTTAATCTTGTCGTAACTCTATGAAATAATTAAAATAATGAAAAAATTGATTCATAAATAATGGAACAAAATTACGATAGCATTATTATACATAAAATTTGATTTATATATATACTAATCTTATAAAATCACGGTTCCGAACGTAGTCGGATACCTTAACTGAAACTACTATCATTATATGTAACTGTGTTTCCGGCAGACATGTTGAATGTAAAACTGAGCGCTAAACGATGTGGTGAGAGAATAGATGTGTTGCGCGGATATTTCGCTAGCTGATGTTAAGGGCAGCCACATCCCTCCTTTTTATTCGTTTTGTTTTAGTTTTTGTCTTGTGCCGCATCACCTTTTTAACTAATCAAATGACTTTTGTATGTGAACTATGCCTTTATGTTCATTTCCAACTCGAGGTGAGGTGTGAATTTCACCTCATATAATACCGTAACCCCACCGTACATTACCCACCGTAAAATTTTGAAAAGTAAATTCAAAATTTAATGCATTATAAAGCAGTAAATTTCATTAGAGCTTGTATTCTACGTACCATTGTTTAAATAAGATTTTGTATGGATTTAGCGCTTTTGTCGTTTATATTTGAAGTAGTTTTTCATCGAGACATTGAACTGACAACAGAAGAAAAGAACAATCCCGTAAACACTGTTCCAGTATATTCCAAATGTTTTTGGTTGAATTAAGATTTGGGCTTTGTGGTTGGCAATTCATTCGGTGAAATGAGTCTTAATGATTTCTGAATTAATTCTGAATGTGTGCTTGGTGGATAGTGGCACTGCCGTTCTGGAATATGCCAGATCCATGACAGAAGAAGAGTTTCATTGATGGAATTATCCAGCCACTTTCGTTTTATTTTTGCAAAATATTACTGACCTCACACCTGATCCATTGAAGCAAACTTGGATCCTAATATTGACTCTATTTGCCTGCACAGATGGTACACTGCATTCATGGTACATTGCTTCGTGAATTCCATTGTTCAGCAGTTCAATTTTTGTGCTCTTGAACAAATTAGAGCTGCGAAACGAGTGGTTTGGGGCTCTGCCCTCTAAAAATCCCATTCCTTTAAGTTCTCTTCGTACTGGTCTTGTTGAAATGTTTTTGTTTTGCAATTTCGACATTGCTGTGGGTT
>BMAV01000837.1:5070-15113 GCA_019973955.1 Trichonephila inaurata madagascariensis
GGGGACTGGAGAATATTTCCCTCCCCTTCAGTTCCATGCCAAAATTGTGGAGGTGGAGATAGGTGGTGTCGCCATCTATCGTCCCTTCGGGGAATTTCGCCGAGCTAATTCGTACTGTTACCTGTATGGTAATCAAGGCCTAGGACAACGACAGGCGTCCTTCTAGCCCCTTGCCAAGATGAATTTCGTGGACCTAGTTCTGATTACGTCAGACAGGTAGCAGTAGTCACAGCAACAAATGACACTCGGATAACAAATTAAAATTACTAAGAAGTAAATTATAATAAAAAATAGATTAGAATTTTTTTAATTATAAATGAAATATTTTTTAATTGCTTTTGCACACGAAGTACCTATAACATGTTGATATAGTATACATATTATTTTGAGATATGTTTTTCTAAGTATGTGTATGGGGTTCCACACGAAAGAACTTTCTAGCTCTAGGGTTTATACGAAAACATTTTCAAGTTCTAGGGGATCCGTGAGTAGATAAAGTTAGAAGTACAATGGATTATATGAACAATATTTTACGCATATCTCTTATAATTTTTAATTCGACCATAAGGGGAGCAACGAATATTCGTGCATTTTATGTGCATCTTTATACATCTGCCGGCATAAAAAGCAAAATTATTTAAACAAATTTCCTAGTTTTATCTAACAAATTCTTACCTACTGTACTTTTAAGACTTAATTTTAGTATATACGTAAATATTTTTTTTTTTCAAATGAGTAAAATCGATAAATTTTTAATGCTTTTATAAGCAAAATAGTTTTATATGTCTAGAAAATCAGACAATATTAATAAAGAAATATGATAAAAATAACCAATTACATAAAAATGCTTGTGTAAATAATTATACAGTTCGTTTGATTGTCTACTAAGCTGAAGAAAAAAGTAAAGTATTCGAAACTTTCAATAACAAAAAAATATAAGATCAATTATGATATCTCCCTTTGAAATCCAGAATTCCGAAGCTGTAAACAATTAATGAATTAAATACTGGTCACTAGAAGAGGATATATTTTAAGGTATACGGGTATGTAGGGAATAGTAATTTTTAAAAAGAGTATAATTTTTTTTTCAATATTTAGTTTCATTTTAATTGAAAATAACATATAAAACATTTTTAAGAATATTGTTATAATACAAAATATATAAATATAATTTTTTGGCAAAAAATGACATGTTTTTAAAATATTCTCTTTTTGTGGAAAATGTTTCTTTTATAATAATTTTTGTCTATTAGAAGATGCTGGCTTAATGGGTGGACAATGGTAGATTGCAGCGTTATGACGGTAGTGGTCGACCTAGGACCACAAAAGATCAGGAGGACAGATCGATTGTCAGATCAGCCGTCACGGTGCTTGATTCATCGTTATCAACCAACAGACGTACGACCTTAACACGAGTGCCCACCATGAACATTCACAGACGGCTGATAGAGCGAAATCGGAGAGGGCACTGGAGACGTATAGCGTTTCGTAACGAATTCCGCTTCCCTCTGTATCCCGACGATCATCGAACGTGTCTGTAGAAGGCCAGTGCGGCGTGCCGATCCTGCTTTCACTATTTCACACCACACATACCCTCAACCAGGAGTTATGGTCTAGGGTGCCACTTCTTTTGAAGCCTGACCCCTTTGGTCGTCATTAGAGGCACACTTACAGCACATCGGTACATCGACGGCATTCTGAGAACTGTTTTGCTACCGTTCCTTTTGCAGTACCTTGACCTTATTTTTCAGCAAGATATTACCCAACCACTTACTACACGTGTTGCTATGAACTGCTTTACAGCTTATCAAACACTTCCTTGGCCAGCCAGATTGCCAGTTCTTTCTCCATTCGAGCATGTAAGGGATATGATGGGAAGGCAACTGCATCTACAAGGGATTGTTGATGACCTGGCGCGACAATCGGATCAAATTTGGCAAGGAATACCACAGGAAACCATCAGGGTGCCTTTTCACTCTATGTCGCGTTGTGTGGTAGGCTTGCATCTAGGCTAGAGGTGGATCAACTCCTAATGGAGCACGTTACTTCGTAACTATGTAACTCCGAAAAAAATAATTCAATTTTTCTAAAATTTTAATCATTTTTTATTCTATACGTAATTTTTCTACCCACCAATTTTTCTCTTTATCGGACAGTTCGTTCTTGGTGCGTCGTTTTGTTTTCTTTTTTTTTTTTGGTTATAGAGTGTACAATTTAGAAGGGATTTTTTTTGCACTTTGTATCTCTTTTAACTGATTAAAAGTTACACGAATCTATCCCCAGTGCTGTAGTTTTTCAGATAGGCACATGTATGTGGTTTATTAAGCGGAAAAGAAAAGGCACAAATCAGCAGATTTTTTTCTGATATAAGTAAATCCATCGCAAACACTGTTGAGGTCATTTGCTTGCAATTTGAATCCTTCGGATTGAATGTAAAGACAGCAGAGCGCAAAGAAAAAACCCGTGTTTCGGAAAGACGTGTCCAGGCACTGTAAAGAACCAGTTGAGCGAGGCGTATATATAAGACGGCGGCCGTTAACGGGGTTAATAGATCAAAGTAAATAAATTTTAACAGAAAACATCTATTGATAATAACTCTAAGAAAAACGTTAATTTTTTTAAAATCCTAGCTCAAGCTCTGTAGAGAAGTTTTAGCTATATGTGAGCGAAATATTGTTCTTATACAAAAATTTTCCATGAAACGAGATTGGTTTGAAAAGTTATCATCTTTTTTCAGTTTTTGCCTTAAAAAAAACAATTTCAAAAATCTTTTTACTGTAGTAATATGCTGAAAGTATATTTTAATTCAAATGAAAAAATAAATAAAATCTAAATATATTTAAAAAAAAAACCATTCATATTTATAAACTTTTCCAAATTCAGGGTTCCGAAAATAGTAGGATATCTCAGCAGCCTTATTTTATATATATGTGTTACCGTTAAAGTATACAATTAAGTTATTTCATAGAATAACTGGGTATTTCATAAAATATTAGACAAATCAGTTTGAATACATATTAGATGAACACACAATTTCATATTTTACCTAGTTATTCTATGAAAAAACTATTCCCTGAAATAACTGAGGATAGACCATTAATGTGAAAAATAAAGAATTTCAAAGACGTTTTATAAATCAATTGATCATAAATAGCTAAACTCACTCGAAAAATAAATTTTATACCTTTTGCGGATGAATAATTGATAAATAATAAGGGAAAGCAGAGATGATATAATTTATTATATTGATCATATAACTAGTAGTTAAACAGAAAAGAAGAAAAAAGAATATGTTGCAAAAATAGATTATATTTAAATATTATCATTAAAAATACATGCAAAGAAAAAAAAAACAGTTGCTTCATAAAAACATTGTGAAAACTTTTTTCGAACAAAAATGTAAGAGAATATTAATTAAAAATTTATGAACTACCTTTATTTAACTTTTCATTATTTATTAGAGCAAGGATTGCTATGCTGACAATTTGGATTGAACTGCTTATTATTTTTTGAAACAAGTACACTGTTTAGTATTACACATTTTTTTTACACGAGTACTTTTTAAATCCTTGTCCAGTACCGCAATTTGAGCTGTTGCAACAGATCGAAGTGTTGTATCAGTATCTGGAACTTCTTGAATGAAAATTAATTCTCGCTGACATATACTGAACTGATGTCTACATTACAATAGATTTTATTCCGCATAATCAGAAAAATTCTTTCCAAAGCAGCCAGAACCGGTTCAAAGAACTTTCTCGAGTGTCGTATTTCATACTTTAACGATCAAGTAATCGTTATTCTATAGAATACCTAGTTAAATCGTAGAATTCAATAATTTTAAATACTTTAAGTGACTGACCTAGATATTTCATGAAATACCTAGTTATTATATAAGATAACGGATTTAACACTTTAACGGTAACATATACATAACACATACATTATTCTCTCACCGAAAAAAATATATGTCTCATCGACAAAATTAGAAAAACAGACCCTTAGTTTATTTTCCTTTTTACTAAGTTCAATTCGTATTTTATAAAGAATTACCATGGTTAAGGCTAATCCAGTAATTTCGAAGAATGGATAGAAATTGGCAGTCATTTAAATACCCATTATATGTCAACTGAAGCAAAACAATGTTTTAATACGATTACTGATTCGTGGAAGACAAGATGACGTCAATTTCTATGCAAATGTGAGTGGAACCAATGATTCGTGCTCTATTAGAATATATTTTATGGCTTCCAGAACACAGCTCTTTCAAGATCTAGAGGGGAAGTGAGCAGAAAACGCTAAAGAAGGATATTGAATTAATATACTTCAGTATTTTCAACGTTTTGATGCAAAGGCTCCAGAAAATTGGTAAATTATCAAGACTGGGATTTGTCATACGACTTTAATGAATTTTAACAACTGTGGTATTGTGTGTGTGTAATGAAGGTAATAATATTTTAGGAATAATAAATATATTTTCAAATGAAAGACACTAAATAAAGTTCTAATAATATAGAAAAGTTTTAACTCTACAAATTTTTAAAGTTACATCGTTGTCGGCTGAATGTCTTTTTAATAGGCTGTGTAGACATTCCAAATTTTTTCCTTTAAAGTATCCGACTACGTTCAAAACCGTGATTTTAAAAAGGCGCATAAATGGATAATTTTCATGATATTTAGTGTCACTTAGATTAGAATACATGTATAAAAATAGTTTTAAGGACATTTTGGCAAAAAAATTATTTAAATACAATATTTCGGCTAAAAATTAACTTAGAATAACCTTTTTTTCAAAATGTTCTTCTTTTGTAAAAAATGCTTCTATTATAGTGATATTTTGCCTGTATATAGCTCATACCTCTGTACAGAGGCTCAACTATGATTTTTGAAAAATTCACATTTTTTTCAGAGTTAAAACCATTTGAAATAATTATCGGCATTTTTTTTTTTAATGTCTCCCCTTTGTTGTCGTAAAACATGAATAAACCCATTTCTAAGTTATATATTTCAAAAATTCTAGTTGAACCTTTGTACAGAGGTCTGAGCTATACACAGGCAAAATATTATTATAATAGAAGCAATTTCACAAAAGGAGAATATTTTGAAACTGGGTCATTCTATGTTCCTTTTTTCTCAAAATATTGCACTTAAATAGTTTTTTATTGTAATACTATTCTTAAAACAATTTTATATACATTTTCTAATCTAAATGACACTATAAATATCATAAATATTATCCATTTATACGCTTTTGCAAAATCACGGTTCCGAACGTAGTCGGATACCTTTTATTCTAATGTGTGTGTGTGATACTAAGTTTCATTTCTATTTATTTTTTTCTTATATTTCTTCGTTTCAGACAATAGCATTGTACTTACTAACTTACAAGGTTCTTGGCATTTTTTATAGAATTAATACTTATTCATCATAAAATATTTATATTTATAAGTATGCAGATAAACTAATGCAAATTATATTCTTTTAATATAGTTGGCATTTGTAAAATATAAAAACGCTTTTTTTATAAAATTAGAATCGATAAAGACTATGTTTTTAATAAAGATGAAAGAATTTTGAAATAAATATAAGAACATTAGCACAATAAAAACCTTCATTCAAATTAGTTATTCAAATTTAGAAGTGATTGAGCTAGTACACAAACATTATTTCTTTTAATTATTCAATAAATAGTAATTTGAAACATTCAAATATTCTGAGAGTAATTGAATTAAGTATCTACTATAAGTAGTATTGCTCTGAAATTGGGTTTATCCAAAATGAATTTTTTTTAAAAATTGGTTGGCATTTTTTTTAATAAAATAGTAATACATTTACCTACATTAAACATATATTAAGCTATTGTAAAGTTTTTATGAGAAAAAAAAATGCAGACACATTTTAAAAAAAAATAAGTTTAAAACATCAGTAAATATTTCTTAATAGAGGTTGTTCAGAGTATTCATTGCACAGTTTTTAAAGAAGTAAGTCATATTATAAGTTTTAGTAATAAATTAATTTGTTGTTACAGAGAGCCTAACATAATTACAGAATTATAAATGGAATTTTTGTAACGTATTGAATTAGTTTCACATTTTTATTTGAATTGATTCATGCAAACAAAAATATTACTAAGCCATTAATTTACTCATTTTGATGTGTGATATTATATTATTTTAACTCTTCTCAGAACATATAAAATTTATAATCACTCAAATCGATTGATTCATTGTCTAAATAATTTCACGTGAAAAAAACAACATTGACGAACATCAACTGGTTGCATTCGAATCTGAAAAATAAATTACTATACAACTTCCGAAAGAAAGCGGTACTTAGAGTCTAAAAGTTGAACTATGGTTACATTGGTTAATTAATTGTACCGTTATCCAATCAGCGCTTCATTGGATCAGACCAATAAAATTTAATTAATGCTGTAAAAAAGGCTGTATTAAAAAATAAAAGTCAATCTATGACATTATTGGTAGAAATAATTGTGCCTCCCATCCAATGAGAATTTTGATTGTATGTGAACAATAAAATTGCAAGATCGTCTAAGAGAAGGCGGTACTTTAAAAATAAAGGACGAACATTGGTTTAATTTATCAAAACTTCCGTCCAATCAGTGCTTTCAAAAAAAAATTGGAGTAATTAAATAAAGGCGGTACTTCAAAAATAAAACCAACCTATGAAGATAATGTATTTCATCATGTGATTTACATCCAATTAACGCTTTGTTGCACAAATTCAGCAATAAAATCATTAAATCCCTTTCAGTGCGAGGCACTTTCAACGTATAGGCCTAACTATGATTGCATTGGTTAAATAAGTTATGGCTTACATCCAATCACCTGTTATCGGAATCTAAGCAATGAAATTTTATTAAGTAAAAAAGGTGGTGCTTTAATTATATTTGATATTGAACAAAATATTTGTTATCTGCCTCCCACCAACGCTGTGGTGCAATTACAGCAATAAAATTATTTAATTATTGAAAGAAGGCGGTACTTTATAAGGAAAGAATTAACTATTATCACATTGGTTAACTTTACTGAGACTTTCATCCAATCAGATGTTACATTTGAATCTGAGAATTAAAATTTATTTAGTGTTAAATTTAAAAATGTCAAGGGATCTAGGGTGACATTGGTATGGTTAAATGTGGACTTTATCCAATCAGAATAGTCATTAGTATCTGGGCAAATAAAATTTAAAAAAAAAATATTATAAGGAATGCTTTTTTTTATTTTAAAGAAAAAGTCGGTATTTGTTTTTACATATGGATTCAAATAATTGTGAACTTATATTCAATGGATGCATATTGTATGATCCTTTGAATGCTGAAAATAATGCTGCACGCATTTTGGCTATGATGGCTGTCTACTTTGTTAAATGCGCAAAATGATTTGTTCAATACGTGTAAAAATCTTTAAATATATCCGTCATATAATTTTTGTTTATCCCATTTTTGTAGGAATGTCCACAGGTTTCTGCCCACAATTAATTCCATAGAGCATTTTTCATTTGAATTAACAATTTAGAGCGTTTTGACATAAACTGCATATTGAACAGGTATTGAAAACTTTCTTTGCGTTTTCTTATCCTAAATATAACTTTGACATTTATTTTTACTTAAATTTAAATATCCAAAATATATATTTTTTTATTTCTTATGGGGCTGCGGAATGGCATTTTAATATTGCATAACTTGAACGTTCCCCGGGAGCTGGAATCTCTTTTAAAGCGGCACCATATAGGCGGTATACCAATCGCCGCAGGATACTTTAACTTCCAGTTTCCTTCCCAGAGGGAGGCACCAGACCTGCTTCATTGCAAAACCGAACTAGGAATTTTATTTTGCCGAGAGCACCCAAACTAAACAGGCACTCAAGGGGGGTATTTAACATAACGTACAATTACACGACATGTAAGCTGTCGATTTTTTGCACGATGAAAATCCACCGACTTGGGCTGGGAGCGAACCCTCAAAATCTGTGTGTGTGTGTGGTGTACAAGGCTAGCGCCAAACCAACTATGCCGGCATATCCAAAATATTACAGTTACTATTTAATAAGATATCTATTGGATTATATTGATATGTTATATACAAATGCTGATAATATCCATGATATTAATGTTATCTTATAATATTAATTACAGTGAATCTAAAAATAATAATATTTGTCTTAATATAACTAGGGAAAGAGGGTAACCCCTGTAAACCTAACGGTGGGATAAGCTCGTTGCACAAATTACACAACTGTTCGTACCAGTATCGCACACAAGAGGGAGTCCCAAATTCCAAACCCACACACACCTTGATTTTTTTTTCAATTCATTATAATCCTATGTAAAAGTACGTAACTTTTAATTACTTGTTATTAGTAGTTAATTTTATTAATTAATGATAATTATTTATTACATAATTATTTTTTTCTGTTCCCGCAAATCGACAAACATTTGCATTCTCTCAAGAATAACAACACCCCTGATTATAATATAAATGAAATAAGTTTTACTGTTGAGAAATTCTAGAAGAACGCCATACCCATTTTACCACAGAAATGAATTAAATTAGAATTCGATGGAAAATCTTGATTTTTGAAGTCGGTTCAATAAATGTATTTAAATATTTTTTTAAAAAAACTTCGCTCTGATAAAGATTTGATAAAGTCAAATTATTGTAATCATTTTTAAGCAACTTGAACATTGAAATAACGCAATAATTTTCACCAGCAACGTAAAAACAATGCAGCACGAGTAATACGATTGTAAAAATAAGTTAATCTTTCAATCAAGTTAAAAAATATTTTGTTTCAAAATTAATATGTGAATTTCATTTCACGCATATTTAAGTCTTTTTATCTTTTATAAGAACTTGAAGTAATTATTGCTAATGAAAAAAAATATAACCTAGAATTAAACACATCCTAAAAAAATACCAAGAAATTAATTATTTTTATTTTATGTATTAGCTTATAGCAGTGCTTCTCAAACTTTCACTACTGGTGACCCAATATTCAAACATAATTCTTATCTTTCCTCGCCCCCCTCAAAAAAGTAATAATGTATTGAATGCAATAATAATGCACTTTGAGTATTAAATTTTGTATACGTTACTTTTAAGTAATATATAATTTAAGCAAATTAATTTTAAATAATAGTTATAATGTTATGTTATTTTTCCTTTCTCTAATTTTTAAATAGGAACATATTGCAAAATGATATTTAATTAAAGATTTATTTCCTCCATCATCCATTTCTAAAAGTACAAATGTCATTAGAACAAGTAATATAAAAAGTAAATTTTTAAGTCAATTCCTATACTTAGGCCAACAAAGAAAAATTTATTTTAGTTACTTTTTATTGAATAGTTACAATTAATACAAATATGTAATACATATGACAGAATCACAATGTTAAGCTACAAAATAAAAAGCAATTTTCCTTGCCATTTTTCATTTTCCTTTCTATATATGGCATTGGACTGTTCTTTTTTGTTACTATTTATTCATTAATTAAATTTAATTAGTGCAAGAAAATAGTATAGTAAAGAAGAAACCACACACACACACATCCTCAGAAATTTAAAAAAATAAAAAATAAAATAAATGTATTTGAACTTGAATGAATGAATAAAAAGTATTTTATCAACGATTGAAAATTTGAACAAGATATATATGAGAGAGTGAACTTATAGTAGAAATTGAAAAATAGTCTACTTTATGTTGCGCTCTATCATATACATCACATCTGTCATTCTCACGAGCGTCTGCGTGAGTCAGGCCAAACTATCGGACGTCTGCGCAAAACATGTAATAATGCTGTACCTCGTACAATTCCAATCAGTCTTGGTCGATTCGATGCTTCTATAGCTACCAAATCTATCCTGAATGTATATTTTATAATTTGCTCTTTAGTTGTAATTCACGGTATTCTTTACTGCAGAAGATTGAAACAAAATCATGGATAAATTTTTAAGTCGTAAGCGAACATTCTACGATAATAAAGCATCAACAAAAGTGCACAGACGAGCATAGTTCCGAAAA
>BMAV01000838.1:0-64391 GCA_019973955.1 Trichonephila inaurata madagascariensis
ATGAAATACCAACAATGGTCCCATTTCTAGAATACATTCTTTCAACTCTGCAATATTTGCGGGGGGAGTGGCGGGTAGCCTACAGTAAAAGGTATCGATTTGGCTGGGTGCGGGAGTTAAACCCAGTACCAGTGAAGCCCCGTGTGTAGAGGCGATGCCGTTAAATTTTTTCATAAACGTCCCCCCTTTTGGGGGGTGGTGTTGGAGGGTTTCCCGTCAGGTGTTGCCCCGCCTTGACCAGGGTTTTTGTGGTCCGTCCCCAAAAGCATCGTGAAGTGAAAGTGCAGTTATATTCACCACTCATATATTTTACAACGGGGGTTAAACTTTGTTGCCTCATAGACCCTTTTTGATAGATTTTCGGTTTTGGGGTCCCCCATTCACCTAATATTAAATTTTTTTGCGACCTGAGCTGGAACCCCTCAACTACCAACCACCCAACGGGAGGCGTTTGAGCTCTCGACAGATTTCGGCCCTGCCCACACGGCGGGTCTTTAGGGTCTGGGGCTCGAACTTAACATGCCACCACCCGATCGATACCTTGACCCTGGGTTTATGGGACCAAAAATAAAATTCTACTTTTGGGGGCAGAGGAGTCTCTCTTATAAATTCCCTCTCAGAAATACCTCAACTCCTAGATATCCTTTATCTTCTTCATAAAATGAAAATATATGGTGAGGTTTTCAGAAAAAAAAAAATATTTCTCTATTTTTCATTTAATGGGACAAAGCATGAAATTAGATCCTAGATAATTTTATTGCATAAATATACCCATTATTACAATAGATTATGCAAATAGATATCTATAAACTATTTTTCTTTTTACAGATAATTTCTTAAGGCATATAATTACAAATATTCGGGTGTCACTTACGACAACTCCCAAACATCTTAGGAACACCACTGACTTTATCACATATTCTTTTCTTAAGTAGCCGCAAGATTGAGGTCACGAATTTGTGCCCCGTGTTGTTTTTATAGGGTCGTGGGTTCGAATCCTGTGCCGCTAAAGACCCACCATGAAGAGGGGTAGAAGCTCACTAAATCTATTGAGATTCAAAGTCTCGCTGGTGTGGTATGGAAACTTGGAGTTGTATTCGGTAGAGAGATTTCTTCGTCACATGTGAACACGATTCAATATTACGAGGTTCGCCTCCGCTTGCTTCTTTGTGCGTCGTTAATAAACAATCTATTTTTCCTTAAAAAAATATAAATGTTCATTCGGAATTTTTATTTTTCATTTTATCTTTCTTTTAATAAAATTGTTTTTAAGCGTAAATTTGGCTTGAATATTAATTTAAGAGACCCCTTTTAGTTTTTAAAAAAACAGCC
The DNA here is from genome assembly GCA_019973955.1 of Trichonephila inaurata madagascariensis. Taxonomy (NCBI): domain Eukaryota; kingdom Metazoa; phylum Arthropoda; class Arachnida; order Araneae; family Nephilidae; genus Trichonephila; species Trichonephila inaurata. The sequence goes on from BMAV01000838.1 coordinate 1,333, forward strand.
CCGGGGTTTTATTTTTTATTCATGTCGCATTCTAAAGCAACGAGAGGGTCATTGGTGACACACCTCATTTTAAAAAAATTTGGTTAAATGCGAGGGAATTTTTCTCTGTTGTCCCCAAACCCCCAATTTCCACACCTTACCAAAGTGAGGTCTTTCAACTACGACAGAGATTTTACGTGCATCATGGTAAGTCTTCAGTGGCACTAGGCTCCTCCTGATTGCCGGCCGAATTCGGGGCCATCCCTTAGCTATAACGGGAAAAAAGATTCCCAGATCTTTGGGGTTCCCCAAAATAATAATAATAATGATCATTCTCCATTAAATTTGATTAAAAGTTTCTCCTTTCCTAGTGAAAAATATTTTTAATTCTGAAAATTTTGGCACGCACGATTTTAAGCGCTTTATCAAATGTTTGATAGACATTTATCTGGAAGAAATCAATAATTTTTCTAAAAATACATAAATTTAAAAGATGAGTATTACTTTTTTTTTTTAAACCACAGCAAAGTGTTTTAACGTATATCATGATTCATTTACGTCTTACTTTCTGAGGAACACAAAATTTTTTTGGAAACGGCCTCAATTTTGAGCACAATCAGTGACGGGATGACACCGACTGAAACCCCTTTTAACTTTCATAACGCGTAACGGGGGACTTAGACCCGAAGATTTGGCATCGCCCATCACCAGGGGGTTTTAATGGGCACAAGGTTTTAAGCCCTCGATTCGACAACCCCTCGGCTACCGCGGCCACTTAACACATATCAAACAGGTTTAGCTGTATTGTATGTTATAAAGTAACTACATGAATTAGCATTTTGAAATTCATTCTCATTTGTATAGTAAATTTGATAATTGAGTAAATAAATAATCGAATCAGGTACTCTGTGTTAAATACGAGCATTTAAATCAGGAGTACTCAACCTTTTTTTCCTGCTGGGCCGCATGCACATGTTAGTAATTTCATGCGGGCCGCATCATGAGGATAAGGAGGGGTGGGGTAAATGTTAAAAAATTGATCAAAATATTTTAAATCCTGTTTTGTTTTTTTAATTTAAATTTTTTTATTTTTTCACTAATCAAATTAAAAGTTTTGGTATCCAGACGCGTTCGAACCATGTTTTTGCAAAAGCGTGTAAATGGATAATATTTATGATATTTGTCTCACTTTGATTATAAAAAATGTATATAAAATTGTTTTAAGAAAAATTTACAAAAAAGTTATTTAAGTACGATTTTTTAAAAAAAATAAACATAGAATGACCCATTTTCAAAATATTCTCCTTTTGTGAAAATGCCTATTATAATAATATTTTCCCTATAAAGCTTAGACCCATACAGAGGTCAACAGAATTTTGAAATATAAAACCCCAGAAGTGGGTTTATCCATGTTTTACAACAGAGGGGATAAATTTTGAAAAAAAAACGCCGATAATTATTTCAAGGGGTTGTAATCTGAAAATAATGAAAATTTTTTAAAAAAAATAGTTCAACTCTCTGGGGAAGTTTTTTAAATTTATATGCAACACAAAACCAAAAACACAAAAATTTTTATTTTAAAAATTTTTATAAAAAAGAACATTTTGAAAAAAGGTTATTCTAAAAGTTAATTTTTTTCCCAAAAAAGTGTATTTAAATAAATTTTTTTTTCAAAATATAATGTCCTTAAAAAAATTTTTCATGTATTCTAATCTAAATGACACTAAATATCCAAAAAAAATTATCCATTTATGCGTTTTTTTTAAAAATCACGGTTCCGAACGTAGTGGGATCCCTTTAAAGAAACAATCCTTCCCAATTCCTGCACGTGAACGGTTTCATATGATTACCAATAATATAACTTCATAAGATGTCTTTGCTACCGCTGTGTGGCATCCATTTAAAAAAACCTTTTTGGCTTTTTGAAAAGATTTTTTAAAAAGGTTTATTTTTTCACCTCTTGAAGAGATCTTCTAGAAAAAGGTGTCATTGAATGATTCCTTTTATTGGTTTTTTTACGTAAATTTTTCGTGACTAATAAAAACCAGGACGATTAATATATGTTTGTTTTTCCCTACAAAATAGTCAACCTCCCAATCGTCTTGAAATGATGTATTTTCTTAGGATATTTTTCGCTTGCAAGGAATGAAAAAAACAGTTAAAAATTAGTTCCACCTATAAAACAGTTACTACTCCACAGTTGTCTATTATAAATAACCGTAACCGTAACAAATAAAAAAAATTTTTCAATTCACACTCTTTTGCGACTTTAAACCCAAAAAACAAAATTGGGGTATATTTGATTTTTTTGACCCCAAATTTTTTAAAAATTTTTTAAATAAATTAAAATTTTTTGGGCAATGGGCACTGACCGGGCCATTTAAAAAGGTTCGGTGGGTCGCAGGTTGAGTATCGCTGATTTAAATCTTTCAACAAATTAAATCCTTTCCTTAATTATTTTTATCCCGCATTTTTTTATAGAATTGTATGAAACTACCATAAAAATGGGATTTGTTCTCCCCAACCAAAAAAACCTTTAAAGTTAACACCTATTTTGATAGATAAAAATACAATGAAGTGCAGTCCCAACCTCTCTATTACAATTTTTTTTATATAGCGTCTTTTTTCCCGGAACCTTGAACATTTCAGGTTTTTTCTTAAAATAACCTCTCATACGAAGTGCATTTTTATATAACGAACTTTTCTTTTGTTATTCTATTTTTTTTTCCTCCCTTTTTTTTTAAAGTATTTCTGAACATTTCAAGTTATTCTCTCTTTAACACGTTTTCTGTTCATAAATCTTGAACTGGTTTTTTTAAAAGATCCAACTCGCAGAGACAATGAGTTCGGGGTTTCATAAAAAGGGTGAACCTTTAACCCCCAATGCCCAGTTCGCTGAAACATCTTCGATATCCCCCCCTCAGTGGGTTGCCCCGTCCCCCCGTTTCTAATTATAAATAATGTGTGTTTAATATTGTTGTATGCTTTAAATTGAAAATGCCCTTAAAATTTCCCTTTTTTTTTAGGTAAGATATATAAAATAAACATATATTAATTTTAAAAAGGTGTGGGGAAAAATTTTTTTAATATATAGTGTTAATAAAAAATTTTTTCATGTGGTTTTATAAAAAATTTTTTAAACATAACCCTTTTAAACAATTTTTTTTTCCCCAATTTGGCTTTTATTATAAAGGGCCATTTTTTCTCATTTCGTTTAACAGAACATGGGGAAAAAATTTTCAATTTTTATAACGTTTTTTTGGGAAAAAAAAATCCTTATCCTAATTTGGTTTTTTTTCTAAATTTTTCTAAAATAAATAAATGTAAGTAAATTTTTACACTGTTAAATTTAACCTTTGCCGTTTAAAATGCTCCTTTAATTTTAAAAAAGGGGTTTAAATTTTGTTTTTTTTACCTTTAAAACGAAATTTATAAGAACCCCTTTTTTTAAAAAAGGGGGTTTTTTGGTTTTTTAATTTTTAAAATTTTTAAAAAAGAAAAAAACAAAAAAAATTTTTTTCTTTATAACTTTTTTTAAATTATAAAAATTTTTTTAAAAAAAATTTTAAAATTAAAATTTTTTATAAAAATTTTTAATTTATAAAAATTTGCTGTTCAAAAATTAACAATTGTAAGAAACCTTTCCTGAAAATTCGCCATTGAAAAATGTCACGGTAAAATGTAAAAATAGACTTGGAATAAGACTTTTAAACTTGCTTAAATGCCCTTATTTTCTTATTTATAATATTCTGGCTTAAAAAACAACTAAATATTACAACTTTGAAATAAAAAATAACCCAAAAGTTTAAAAATAACACATTGAAAAAACCTTTACTCCCGGGTTTAAAAACCCAAAAAGTTAATTTGAAAAATTCATTTATTAAAACCTAACACGGAAAAAACATTAAAACAAACCCATCAGCAAGGAGTCGCCAACAATTTGCGGCAACAGGAAGGCACACAAGGGAAAAAACTGTTCATCTCATTACTTAAAAAAAAAAACTATTCTAAATTTGGAAACATGAAAACCATATTACATAAATATATTTTCAATCATTAATAATATCGACTAATTATTAATATACTAAATTAGAAAATAATTCTAACTTAAAACAAAACACAATAATCAAGAAAACAGTAAGAATAGTACAGGACAAAGTACCACAGTCACAATAATACCACAACAAACTCTTAAAACAGGCATTTATGGCACTGGAACAAAGTGCTAAAAGAGAGAATTAACTTATGTATAAACGAGAGTAGAGCTAAATATTTACCTTGCTTAAAATCTGACTTACAACTTAGTCATATGGAAATTAGATACAATTATAAATTTGAAAAAGTTAACAGAGGGAATTTGGGAACGGAGATAAATAATAAAAATGAGCTTGCTCCAGAAATTTATAAAAGAATCATTGTTGCAAATATGGTGTTTTTATGCCCTGAAGAGTTATTTAAAATCCAGTTTTTTGAAATTAAGAACTAAATTGCTTCTTTACAAAAATCTTATAAGATCTGTCCCGACTTAGCAACAGAGACTTGGCCTTTACTTTAAATGATGAGAAACTTTGGGAATTTTCGAGGGGAAAAAAAAAAGGCTTAAATGTATTCTTGGTGGGATCCAATGAATGGATCATAAAAAAATCTAATATAGAACCCACAAAATTTACAAACAACCTGATAGTGTAAAATTTGCTAAATTACAGAACTTAAATGGGCTGGGCATCTGGTACAAAATAAAAAGATCGTTGCTGAAAAGAAAATCTTTCTGACAAAGCCCCCGGGAAACAAAATCTCGGGGCGAACCCCTTTAAAGGGAGGGAATTGACTGTGTCGAAAAAGATCAAAAATATTTTACAGGTAAAAAACGGGAAAAAAGTTCCAAAGAGTAGAGATGCTTGGAAAAACTTCGGAAAAGGAGGGGGCCCACCCAGGGCCTGGCGAACCCTGAAAAAAAACTCTTGGGTTTTTGGGGGTAAGTTTATGGGCACGCTTGGGCTTAAAAGTTATAAACCCTTTTCCCCTCAATTTGTCTATATTATTGGGCTTGCCCATATTCATGCGTCTAGCTCCAACTAGCACATCACTTTAAAAATCTTTTAATTCCTGTCCTGTTGCCATGAGGCTGTTTTCGCCATATGTACGAGAGCATGAACTTAACGTGGAGCAAATTTTCGAACAGAAGAAATGCCTCAATTTTTTTATTAGAATTTGTGACATTATAACTCATGTATTTGCTTATAATATAGTGTTTTTAAAATTTCAAAATATTTCATAAATAGTTATTTTTTATTTTAAAATGTAAAGGGATTGCTTATTTATTTTTATATAACATTGCGGTATAGGAGAAAAAATGCAAAACACACATTTTACAAAAGAAAAAATGTGTCAACTTGGATAAAAATGAGTAATATGATAAAATAAATGATTTTCTACAGGAAAGTGTGAAGCCAGAATATAATATTAATGTTTGAGTACTTTTTTATATATGAAAAAATATTCTGAATTTGGGTCCTATTCTGTAACATTAACCGAAAACAGTCATAATCACGTTATAAAAATAATTTTTTATGTGAATCACTTGAATATAAGTAAAAGTGCTGACACAATACACTGCTCTCTTATACATTTTTTATATGACGTTACTGTCATCAGGATATTTAAATACTGTAATCCCATGGTTTGGGGACGGTTGACAACATTTGACCCCATTGATTTGAACTGTGTTTATTACTTGCATTACAATGCTCAAAAATTTTCTTTGTAATTGAAACGGTTCCTTGGCTTTAAACGAGTCTGAAGTAATATTAACTTCCATTGAACAAACATGTTACCTTAAATACAAAAACATACGGTGTTGAGTAGCTGGAAAACCACTGCAGGAGGACATGAAATGGCTCTTGTGTAGTTAATATCCTAATTTAGTTTATGCACATTCGAAGAATGGAAAGGGAAATAAAGAGAACATCTCTCTTTTTTTATTTCGTTTACGAACATGTGTGTATCTACTATCGCTTGTCATTAACTTGGAGAAAAGAATGTTTTCTATCACGAAATGGCTAAAAATGTTTTATGACGAAACATACCCAAACATAGATCAGTGTCAGTAGTACTACTCGAACGACTTTGAGAGATTTATTCTTCGGACTTTTTTTATGAGGTCAACTGAAACACGCAGTGACAAAAAGAAAATGATTGGTCCTAATCTGTTTGAATCGTCAGGAAAAGACCTAATTTTTCTGAATATTTCTGTGCGTAATTTCTATAATATATGTGTACATTTATTGAACATTAGAATTGCTTTCCAAAAAAATGAAATATGTACAGTATGCGCTAGGCCTAACAAATTTCCAGTGGCTGCAGGAGTCCCAAAGCTTGACTGACGCCAAGTACGCAATCCTTTGTAAGATTCTGTTAGGGGTCGAAAGTCTGACTTTACCGCGGGCCCTAATATTCTCCGTTACACCACTGCAAATTTCTGTCTATAGATCTAACAGATCAAAAACGAAAATGTTTGTTTTTAACGTCCTTGTAATCCCCTTTTGGTAGTCGAATTCCACAAAGCCTGTTCTTAACTGATCTCTAACCAACAAAAGAAACATGATTACCAAATTTCATGTTTGTAGGTCTAATAGTTTAAAAACGAACATTTTCTTACCTATAAAGCCCCAGCAAACATCCTTCCCCGGGAGCCGATTTCCGAAAAATGTGTTCTTAGAGGATCTTTACTCAATAAAAGAAACACGGCTGCGAAATTTCAAATCTGTAGGTCTAATAGTTCTGGAGATCTCGTGTTGAGTGAATATGTGTGTAACTTACTTTTTTTCTGTTTGTGCAGATCAATAAGTGAATTAAATAATTTTCATAAATTAATATGGTTTAACAAACAATTTTATTTCTTTTTATGTACTTATATTAAAATATGTATCAAAATATTTTTTACGTATTCTATTCGATTTTTGAGTGGCTGAAGCAGCCAGATATTAAAAACGCCGAAATGCATTTCATGAATAAGCATGAGAAATATACATTCTAAATTTCCCAGTTAAAAATATCAAATTCTTAAAACATTTCTAAAACTTAAATTCCCATCATCTTTGATTTACCTTGTTCACTGATATGATTATTAAAATAATTTGGAATCAAATTTCGGAATACGTTTTCGAAAGACCGCGTTTTCAAACTAGACAAACCTACCTAAAAACAATCCAAAAGTTGATACAAAGTAGCTTATATGCTATCGAAAGCATCACCATACATTATACTAGTGTTGCCAAACCTGATAAAACTTTACCAGTTGTAGAATTTCGTTTTGTTAAGTCGGATAAAACAAAAGCTCATACACAATGACATGTAGATCTTAACTATTTCATAGATTAAGCTCGTGAATACGAAATATATTTCTAAGAATTGACTATTAAAAATTTCTTACGCAAAAAGGTGAGTCAGAAAAGTGTCGGTCCTTTTATGATCAGAACTATATCCTGTCGTAAAACTACGCAATGATGCATAAGAAAAAGAAAAACCCATAACCGTCCTTTTCGCCTTAAAAAGACATTTACTTTGTTCAAGATACCAACTCAGATCAACGAATGTTTCTTCTAAATTAGAGTGGATAATGAAGACATGTCTAGAATCTTGATGCACTATCAATTTTTTTGTCAAATGTATTAGGATTCAAAAGAACTAAATAACTACCTGTAACCAAATATATAATTTCTAAGATGACGTTCGGTAAAAAGAAAAGGATTTGATGTGACGTCATGAGATGTACGTTAAGAATGCTCTTTGCCGGTTTTTAGAATAAAATTCTCTCTTTTTTTCTTTTTTTTCTTCTTTTTCTGGTACCCACAATTGGAAACGTGTTTAAAAGGTGCTTAAATGGAAAATTTTTTATGATATTTACCATTAGGTTAGAATACATGTATAAAATTGTTTTTGGGGACTTTTTAGAAAAAATTATTTAAGTACTTTTTCGGAAAATTAACTTAGAATAACCTTTTTCAAAATGTTCTCCTTTTGTAAAAAAATGCTTCTATTATAAAAATTTTGCCTGTATAACTCAAACCTCTGCAGAGGCTCAACTATGATTTTAAAAAATTCACATTATTTTCAGGTTAAAACCCATTGAAATAAATCGGGTTTTTTTCTTAAAATTTCCCCCCTCTGTTGTCGTGCAGGGATAAACCCACTTCTGTTATCTTTTAAAAAATTTAGTAGAGCCTCTGTACAGAGGTCTAAGCTATATCGGCAAAATATTATTGTAATGAACTTTTTTCAAAAAAAGGAAATATTTTAAAAATTGGTCATTCTATGTTCCTTTTTTGATATTTTACAAATAATTTTTTTTTGCAATAATATTTTAAAACAACTTTATATACATTTCCCAATCTAAAAATGACTTAAATATAAAATATTTTCAGTTATAAATTTGAAATCATGGTTCGAACAGTCATACCTTAAAACTAAATTTCTTCTTTTCAAAAGCATAAGATCTGTCCCGATTTATACATCAGACTTGAACGACATTACCGATAAAGAAGCTTTGGGAACTTTCAAAAAAGAATCTTTGCCCTTCTTTGGGATCCCAAATGAATGGATCATGGGGGAAGAAAAATGGGTTAGAACTTAACAAAATTTACAAACAGCCTGATTTGTAAAGGTTGTAAATTACAAGGGGTTAAAAGGCTGGTCATCTGGCTAGAATGAAAAAAAGATCTTTCTGCAAGAAAAACTTTCTGGAAAGCCCCGAAAAAAAGACCCGGGGAGACCCGTTAAATGGTTGACAGTGCCAAAAAATTTTAAAGGTGAAAAATTGGGAAAAAAAGTTGCTAAAAGTAGGGATGCTTGTGGAAAAGACTTCTGTGGTAGGCCAGGGTCCACCCAGGGCTGTCGAACTATTGAAGAAAAAGAAGATTGTTATGAAAATAGTCTTCTGGAAGAATTTTACAAACAGGTTGGTAATTCTTGTTGCTTGTGTTTAAAAGCGTTCGTGAACTTCAGAAGATTTGTTGATATTTTTCATAAATAAATTAAATGTTTTTTTGGAGATTATGATAACTTGAAATTTGTTGAAGAAAAAGATGGTTTGAATACATATTAGTAATACAAACTCTAGGAACACAGTAACAAAAAAAAATTCAATTTAATGTTTCGACAAAAAAAAAAAAAAAAAAATTAAAGCATATAAATAGAAGTTGTTTATAAGTACTTACAGACACACAATTTATTTCTTTATCTCCACGGTTTGGGTTTTTTTTAATATTTAAAAAAAATTTATGGTAAAAAATAATAGATTTTTTCAAAAAAAAAAGGGAAAGCTTTTGAATTAGAACAGAAGCGTTTTGTTTTCATCTATCATGCATTTAAAAGTGAGATAATTGAAAGAAAACTCAGAAAATTCAATTAAAAAAAGTAGAAACTTAAAAAATTTTTTTTCTGAGTTACATTAATTGATTACAATAATAAAAAAATTTCCCGCCACATTTTACCCTAGTCTGAAAAAATAATATATAATTATTACTGAATTGCAAGAAATAAAAGTAGTTTTTTTTATAAGTTGTTTTCATTTTTACCTAAGAACTTCTCAAAACAATACTTTAGTTTAAATTGATATTTTCCCTTTTTTATATACTTAATTATTTAAATTCTTTAAAATGATCTGTTTCCGTTTGAATTGCTCAGTAGCACATTTCTGATATTTTTTAATTATTTTACTTATTTCCCATTTTTGATTTTTATATCTTGCAGTTATGACAGCCTTATATTTCACAAGTGTTCCAGACTGTAAGCACTGAATAGTTTTTTTTTTCAAAATGAGAGGAATCTTTTTATATATTAGGCTAATCTTTTAAAAAACCTAATTTGCTAATTCAAGTTCCTTTTCTATTTCTCTATATTTATGCTAAAATAAAACTACGTTTATTTTTCTAAAAATAATATTTATCTGAGCTGAGATTGAAAAAAAAATTATTTGTAACAATCGAACGTCAAAAAGCATTGAAATGACACCACCATTATTAGTAACTTTTTTTTTCCATAAGTGAGCTCCATTCCACTCTAGTATTTCTCGAAATGTTACTGTATTGTGAGGAAACTTACGCAATTGCTGATAAAGAAAGTGCATTTCTTTGAGCATTTCCTTTTTATGCAAACGATTTTTACTAGTGAAAGGAAATACCTAATGATTCCGCTGAGACTTTGTAGCTTTTATCTCAAATGTTTTTCATGGAATCGTTGTGCCTATGCAGAACTAGCTGAGTTTTATAAATATTTACCCTTAATGTGCAAAAAACACTTCGGGAAAATTGATACAAATTTTTTAAATGTTTTTCAAAGTATAGATTTTTGTGTTTTCTTCAACAATGAAATATCCAAAGAATTTCTCCAAATAAAGTTTTGTTTTTCCTTAAAATTTTTTTCTCTTAAGAAAAATTCATATTCACTATTTTCCAACGACACAATTTAAAGATTCTGACTATGTTCGGAACTGTGCAAAAGCGTATAAATTGAATATGTTTCGATATTTAAAGTCGTTTTTCAATTAAAATATGCATTTAAAATTGTTTTAAGAATATTATTACAAGAAAAATACTTAAAAGCAATATTTAGAAAAAAAAAGTGACATATTCTCAAAACATTCTCCTTTTACGAAAAATGCTTCTATAATAATAGTATTTTGCCTGTATAGAGTTAAGATTTCTGTACAGAGGCTAAACTACGATTTTTGAAATAAATAATTTAGAAGTGGATTTTTATTCATATTTTAATGTTTAAGAGTAGAAAAATTTTAACAAAAAACGCTGGTTATTATTTCAACTGATAGTAAATCTGAAAAATTAAAAGAAATCTTTTAAAAAATCCTAGTTCATGCTCTGTACATATAGGCAGATTATTATTATTATAGAAACACTTTTCATAAAAAGGAAGTATTTTGAAAATGTGTAATTTTTTCTTCATTTTTTATCAAAAAATTGCGTTTAAATATAATTTTTTCTCGTAATAATATTCTTAAGACAATTTTATACGCATATTCTTATTCAGGTGACACTAAATATTAAAAAAAGTATTCCTTTATACCAGTAGCGCACACAAAACTTTTCGGGGGGTCCGGGTCGAAAGTCCACCTTTTTTGGTAAAGCTCCAATACGCCGCCAACCTATTCTTTTGATTTTGTCTTTTTTTGGGAAAAAAACAATACAAAATTAATTGTTGAATAAAAAATTTAATTAATTAAAAAAAATTAATTATTAATAACAATTAATAATTGAATTTTAGTAATATATACATAGGATTATAACCAATCAAAAAAAAATTTTTTTTTGGGGGTGTCCGACCCCGGGTTTGTGGGCCTCTGCTTTATACGCTTTTTCACAATCATGGGTGCAAGTGTATTCAACCTAGTATTATTTTTAAAAAAAAATCTTTGAAAAAAAAAACTCATTGAATTTATAAAAATATCTTTTTAAAAAGGGCAAAATAACAATTTTTAAAAGCTTTTTTTTCAAAAATTTTGCAAAAAAATAAAAGTGTATCTTAAATTTTTCTGCAAATTTTTTCTAAACAAATAGAAACATAATTACACGTTGGGAAAGAATGCAATTGTGAAATAAAATATAAAATACAAAAAAAAGAATATGAATTGATCCTGTCGTTTGTGCAATTCATTCAACCCATTAACTGTAATTGTGACCTTGAGACTTGGATTTCATTTGCTGTAATAAAAATTCCATCGATATCAGTTTGCAAATTATAATATTTTTGACTTCATTGAATTTAACAAGCTCAAAATATCTGAAACATAAGACACAATCCATTTTTAAAAGATTTTGAGCCAAGTTGTGAAATATAGAATGAAAGAGAGTGCATTTTATTCATTAGAAAAAATTTCAAGAGTGAGGAGATAGAAATTTTCGTTTTTTAAATTTCGTTGAATGTCGTCATTAGAATTAAATTACAAATAAATTTGTACTTTTTTTATTTTTATGGTCTTCTCTAATTATTAGTCTTCTAAAAGATTCAATATTTATTGTTCAACATAAAATTATTAATTTAGCATGGTTTTCTTATAACCATTATCTCATTTTTTAAAATTTTAGTTTTTTACTATCTCAAGAACAGACCTAAGAATTTTCACTAAAAAAAAATTTTTAAATGAGAATATATATGAAAAGGGCCATTATTATTTAAATGAACATAATTTATCATAGAATTTTTAAATTTTGTATTTCTGAATATAAAACAAAACTTATCCATGTTTTTTTTTTGTTGTTTTGTTTGTGTGATAATGGTATTTTATAGGAAAAAATATCTTATTTTAATGAACAGGAATTTTAAAACACATTGAATCGCTTTTACGCTATAAATTAGTAGTTTTAATTATAATTTTATTTAACAAAATACGAACAGTTTGTTTTGATCAAACAAAACATAATCTGAAGAAGAATGTGTATTTTCTACTAAAATCACCTGCAAATAATGCAGTATTCTAATTCTAGAGGAATTTAATTTAACTAAAAATGAATCCGAACCTTAAATATCAATCGGATAAATTTCGGTTGAATCGTTACAGAAAGAATTCTCCAAAAATGAACAATTTCTACATGTTGTAAAATTCGGTATCATATTCTCATGCTTTACAGCAAGGGTATCCAGTGGCTCACACAAGGGGGGTGTCCTAGGGGTCTGGACCCCCCCCAAAGCCCTTGATTTTTTTTCCGATTGCTTATAATTTATAAGTATACAGTACGCAAAATTTAATTAAGTGTTATTAATGATTAATTTTATTAATGAATGCTAATTATTTATTCAATAATTAGTTTTTTACTGTTTTTTGTTCCCGAAAAACGACAAAATCAAAAGGGTCAGGATACAAGAATGGTAGATTTTCGATCCTGGAGACACCCCTTGAAAAATTCCTGTGTGCGCTACTGGGGTATCAAACTCAAAAGCTAACTCGGGCTAAGCAAACAAGGTTTAACTTTAAGGCGTGCCGCAAAAAAAAAAATGAATATTCATAAAAACATAGGTTTATTTAGAACATAGGATATCAAAGTGGGCGATAATCCCCCCTTGTGGGCGTTTGAGGCTTTCAGAGGGGCAGTAAAACCCAGAAAAATTAGGGGGCGTTGATATAGCACGGAGGGCTTCGGCAGATTAACCAAAATTATAGTGCAAAAAAAGATTAAAAAAAAATACGCCGATTCAAAAGTAAACTTTAATACTTTAACACTTTTTAACTTTTATGTTGATTGTATGATTTAAATCATTTCTATCATGTGTACCAAAATTCACATATTTCGGTAAGTGGATGAAAAGCTTAAGAATTACATATAGACCTAAAATTAAATTAAATGATATAGTAAATTTTAATTTCTGTAGTGTACGTGTTGTCTTTATCTGTGAGCAGTAGAAAAAACGTTTCTTCCACTGCATTTCATCATTACGTATATTATCCAAGAAATATAATTAAAAATGTTAACCAGGAATTAACGTGTGATTCTTTAAAGGTTGAAACAGTCATTTTTTTATTTTGAAAGCAGCAGTTTATTGTGAATTATACTTCATATCATCAAAACTTTCTTTCAAAAGCGCATTTATAATAGGTATATATATATATATAAGCTAAAACTTTTATTCCACTCCTTTAAATAAAGAAGAAATTAAATTTACTTTTTATTTCCCAACAATATCCTATCAAAAAAACTAAAATACATAATATTACAAAACCCCTAAATATATTTGTGGCACAAATTTTTCTTTTTCAGATTCGCAAGTAAAAAAAATTGAGGGGGCTTTAGATTAAAAAATTTAAAATTTAAAAAAAAATGTTCAATTAGTAATAGAATATTATTATAAAATTAATTCCCTTTTTTTTCACCCTTATTAAAGTACGTTCTTGTTTTTTCTTGAGTAGAAAAGGGGGGGTATCGAAATATTCCCCTAAAAAGGGGGGCCCATTCAAAAAAATTGGGAACCTGGTTTTTGAATAATAGTTTATAATAAACATATATAAAAAAAAACCAAAAAAATTTAAAGTTTTTTATCCACACTTTACTTCCCTTTTCTGCTCTACTATTTTTGGGGGGGTTTTAAAAATTTTAAAATTTTTATTTTGTGGGGGATATATTATTTTCCACAAAAAAGTTCGTTGTGGGCCCAAAACGGCCCCGAGTTTGACACCCCCGCTGTACAGCCCTTGGGGGCAATAACTCAGAAAATTACAACCGAAAACATTTGAAAATTCCCAAAACTAAATTTTTTTAATACACAAAAAAGAAACCCCCTTTTTTTAAATGATGACAATATAATAAAGTTAAAAAAAAATTTTAAAATGTTGTTTAGAAAAAAGTAACGAGGGGTGGAAGTGACTTAAAATTTTATCGGTACTATAAATAACGCGCTCTTAATTTCTTTTGTTTTCCCTGTTGTAAAGGGCGTTTTTGGAAGGAACGGGGTTTTAAAATTTTTTTCTGCCCCGAATTTGGGGCACTTTTTTTAAAATGAACTTGACTTCGAGAAACTTTTTTTACGCTTTCGGCTTTTTTTTTCCTTTCCATTTTAGAAATGGGGCCCCCAAATTTTTCAAAAACCAAAGAGCACCATAAAGGGAAATTTTTCTAGCATGCCCTCTTTTTTAGATCAAAAGGGGGGCAATAACAGCATCGTATATAGACACTCCCGGGAACTCGTGCGATTAATTCTTTAAAGACGTTGCCAGAACTTAGACAACAAACCTCTTGAGCAAAAAAGGAAAAAAAAAAAACTTCGCTTAAATTCGAAGAACAGGTGCCCAAGGACCAGTTCTATTGATGAAATACTCAATTGTTCGATTCAGGACAGCAAAATACGACAACATGCTAAAAAAAGTTAGAGGCACGTGCAAAAAAATAAAAGAGCGAATAAAAAAAAATCGTCTGCAAAAAATAAAAATAAATAAAAGAATAACGAAATAGTTATATTCGAAAATGAAATGGCGGTTGGAAAGAGAAGCCTGTGACGTCACACAGTGGATGCATTCAAGCACAACAACGAAAAACTTTCGTTCGGTGGTTGTTGGCCGCAGGTATGGCGGAGAGGTGTTCTAGGAGGGGGTAAAAGGGGGATGGAAAACCCCTTTGCTCTGCCTGGTGACCTTCCCTGCCGCTGCATGAGGAAAAACGCTCGGGGTCGGCGGGAAAACGGGAGCGACGGACCCCCGGGTTTCAAAAACTCAGACGACGTAAAAATGGAATTCAGGTTTTCAACGGCTCGTTTTCGGCTCCGGGTTTTTGAATAATTTCAGACAATATACAAAACAATGCCGGCCAGATCGCTTACTTTTCTTTTTACCCATTTTCTCTTGTTTTGTTTTTCTTTTTGGGGAAAAATACAATACATACCATATTATTTCTTTATATTTTTTTTTTTGCCACGTGAACTCTTTGGAAATGGTTTTTGGCAGATACTATTTGAACAATAAAAATATCGTTTGTTTTCGCGAATGGTTCTTATTCACTCATTTTACACTTCGTTAAAAAGATGAATAGGCTTTTCTTTTAAACTGTATTTGCATATAGATTTAATATATGCGTCTCTACTATCTACATTTCCATTTTTTTGTATTTTTACGTTGTGGTTTTATATTAAATGAATTGAAATGGTTCGGTTTGAATTATTTTTGTCAATGCGACAATGTAATACAAATAAACATAGAAAGTTAAAAAGTTCTTTTTATGTGGGAATAAAACAATAAAAATAAAATACGATTTACACTAAAAGGACATGTTATTTGCAGACATCCAAACTGGTGGATACTTTGATTTCAAATTTTAGATATATTGCGCATTTGATGAATTTGTTACTTTATACTCTTATTTCTGCTTATTGGGCAAAAATCTATTTGTTTTTCATTACGCACCAAAAAAGTAGAAATCTCTTAGTTCTTGCAAATAATGAAAGAACATGATTTTTTGAAATAAGAAAATGGATCATTATCAAAACAGCAGCCAATATTGCTAATTTCCAAGAAATTGGTAATTTTAATAATCATATCTAAATTCTTTTCCCCAATTTCTTACCCATGTTTTAAAATTAAAACATTTTTAATATGGAGGCTTATTTTTTTCCCAATTCATTTTAATTTAAAGGGAAAAATAATTTTTAAATTAATATTTCCTTAATTTTAAAAATTTAAAATAAAATAAAAAAAATGGAATAAACCCAAAAATGCCGAAGAGAATAAAAAATTTTAAAAATTTTATTTTTTTTAAATTAAAACTTGGGGAATTCAAAATAAAAAAATATTTGCCAATTCGTGACTTTAAAAGTCGATGAGCAATTTATAAGACCACTACTTTTTACAACTTTAATTCAGAATTGAAGGTTGTAAAAATCAATTTTCTCTCTCTCTTTATCCTTTTATTTTAAAATGTAGCAAAGTTTGATATAATTAAAACTTTTTTTCTTCTGTCTTCACATACATTTTATCTCAAGGTTTTAAAATTTGCAGACGAATGACGTAAAGAAAGATATGACGTCACAAACCTTTCTGGATCTACAGGCCTAATTTATTGAACAGACGTCACGTGGTCTAAAAAAAGACAATTTTCAAGAATTAGAATCAGCAGAAACTGTAAGTTTGTTCGTAAAAATAAAAATCAATTAGAGTAAGAAATTTATTCGAACAGATGTTCGACCTGTTCACTACGTAAACGTCTTACATAACACTTTTTTCAATTAGCAGAAGTCTTTTCATGAGATGGTAGTGATTCGTAACTTACAGTTATTTTGCATGTTTATATATAAGCTAATGAGTTTCTTGAAATTTTGTAATCTTGTGTCACTTAAAATTAGCAAACTTAGTCTAAAAAGAAGCTTTTTATTGATACTTTCTTCCTCTTATTTCTAAACTTGAAGTTTTTAACTGATTTTCTTTACTGTATAAAAATATTCATCAAAATCTTACTCAAATTTGTGGGTAGACCTTTTCTTTAAAGAACATTTTTAAATGGATTCTTTACATTTGGTATTTCAAAATTAGAATTGCAGCCTTTTTAGAAATATGCGTACCATTAGGATAAAGTTCAAAGAAAAAAATAATATAGTAAGTGTATAAATAATATAGTAAAGGTAATTTAATAATAAGTAAGTGTAAAATAATATAGTAAGGGTGTATTTTTTTGTATATATATATGTATATAATCATTAATAATGTACTAAGTTATTATAATTCCAACTTAATGCTAAACAACAAGGAAGAAAATAGCAAGGCAATAAAGTAGAATAGCCAAAATAGTAGGATTAAACATAGCTTCAGGGTTAACCTTTTCCCTTTTATTTGTCTGCATTACTGAGCAGAAATAAAATTACTAGAGAATATTCAGTTTTAAAAGATATATGAATAAATATGAGTTAAAACTAAATAAGATTAGGGAGATAATTAAAATTAATCCCAAATTTACAAAAATTAATATTCGTTACATATTTTAAAAATTTGGAATATTTAATCATTTTCCTGGTCTCCAACAAATTATTACACAAAACATTTAGGTGCTATATAACTTAGTTAAAAAGAATTTTCATTTTTATATAATGACACTTTTTTTTTATAATTTTATGTAGCGATTCTATAATAACAAAATTTAGAAACAAATTTTAAAAAGTGCTTTTTACTTGTACATACTTTTAAATTTTTATTTCATTGTTTAAATTCTTTATTTCGTGATACTGATATATGATTTAAAACAAAAGCATTATTTAATTAAGAATTAGCATCACGATAATATTAAAATGAATAATCGGTATTAAAGTAGCTCAATTCTTTTTTAAAAATGTTTTTATTTGATTTTGTCAGCACAACTCTACGGAACTTTAAAAAAATAACATAGAAATATTTAAATATATATGTACATATACATAAATAATTTATCACTTTTAACTGAAATATTCTTGAATTAAAGCTTAGGAAAACTAAGAAATTAGTTTTAGAACTTCGCTTTTTCTCTGTTAAAAGTCAAGAAGAAAAAATAAACACGCACCTAAAAGTATATTTACAGTAGAATGAATACTTGGAAGTTTGCAAAATGTTTGTGGTATCTTTAAAGCAATAAATACATCGTTCTTGGTTGAAAACTATAGAGAAAATCATTTTTAAATTATAAAGTCTTAGCACACAAAAATTTATCTTTCAATAGTTAAAACTCGCTTGGATTACATTTGCTGGTAAAAAACTCATCCAAAATGACAGTTTAAAAATGCTTTGATTTAAATTCAAATTTGCGAAAAATTTACCATGTATAAAAACGCGACGATTACGTCAACAAAATGACCGATAGAGGAAAGCTTGAAAAATGCTTATTGGTAATTTTTCGTCTATATATATGGATAACATCACTTCAAGAGTTAAAAATAAAAATCAAGTGACATTCACTTTTTGAATTCGTAATACAATATCGCAATATTTAGAATATACTAAAGTAAAATTAATTTTGAGATGAATATATTTTGACATTTATTTTCCATGCATTACCATTAATATATATATTTTTAAAAAGTTGTAATGGAATTAATTTAAGCCTTGCAGCTGATCTAAAAAAAGTTTGCTAGCAACACACCTAAAAATAAAATTTCATTTTAAAAGTTCTTTTTTTCCCTCTTCCTTTTTTCGAATTCTCATTTCTGTGTTCCTACAGTTAAACCTTAGATTGTGGAAGAATTCTTGAGATTCCACCCCAAAATCTGTCAGTACAAATAATGGCGATCATTACTGCTTCAATAGACTCGTGAACGTTCTAGAAAGGGAGGAAAGGGCAAGGACAGGTATTGTCCGCCATTATCCCTACACCATAGTTCGAAGAACGAAGTTCATCGGTATCATATGGCTGTGCTATCTTAGTGCGAGATTAATACAAACAACATCAAACCTGACCGTATCAGTAAAAAGTCACTGTTTTCAAATCCTTTCACAGTTTAGTCAATTTAGATTCAAACATTAAAATTTCAATAGTATTACGACACCCTGTTAAAAAGAAAGGGGTGTTCTTAACAACAATCGTTCTTTTAACGCAACAGTACAAACTTTAAAGAAAAAAAAATATTCTTTTTCTACTTATACTTCTAAGAAATCAACCACTACACGCTTAAGTCATTTACAAGCCATTTCCTAAAAATTGATTTTTTTGTCGTTACTCATAATTTTTTTTACTGTCACATTATCATCATTTTTTTTTTTGTTCCAACTTCCCCAGCAGAGGGAATATTAGTATCATCAAAGCTAAAAATTTATACCTGTATTCCCTAAAAAAAGTTGCATGCTGCTTTCTCAAGGTCTTTTTCTACCTTATGACATAATGACTTGGACGTGAAGTTGAATCATTAATGTAGAAGAATATATTACTTTTTTTCATCTTCTTATTGTGCCTTCCCCCCTCAACGATGAGAAGTAGCCTCGCCCACCCTGCTCTCATTTAGAGAGATTTTTTTGTGCATATTTTTGCGGCATGAAAAAAAATTGATGCACGATTTTGTAGCTTATTATTTTGCTTTCGTAACGTGTGAGCTGTTCTTGTCCCGTTTCGGAATAGTTTTTTTTTTTGTTTAGCTTTCTTTTACAATAATATTATTGTCGAATTTCGTTTAGGTGAAACTTAATGCTTCTTTTACATGTTTGTTTTATTCTAATTGTGTGATTAAAAAAAAACCCTTTCCATGCATATACTATAATTTACATGAGGGATTCCCAATATCCTTTTATAATCTCGATGATCTCTGAGTCTACCGGTTTCAAAACTTCTACATTGAATTTTGATGCCCAGTTGAATTTAACGCACACTAGAGCTCCAGCTGCTTTACAAGACGGCCTTTAGTGGAATGTACAGTGGCATACACAGAATATTTTTATGGGGGACATATTCTAAAAACATGTAGGCAAAAGCACCAAAGTGTAATCTCTATGCTACATAATAAAAATCTGTTGATCTATGGGGGGAAAGGTTGAACCCCAAATTTCAACTGTGTGTACACCACTGGATACGAAGATTCATATCCAGCATAATCAAAAGTAGTGGCGTATCGGAGAATATTAGGGGGCCCCCTGCAAAGTTAGGTTTTGGGCTCCAAGCCAGATCTTACAAAGGGGATCTCAGCAAGAGTCAAGATTTGGGCCACCTAGAATCCTGGGCCCCACCCCCGCATTGCGAGGGTGTACTTTACGCCACTGATCATAAGTTTACCGTAGTCCTTCTACTCATGCGCAAAATGTTTGTTAGTTTAATCGGAAGGAAATGATTGAGTTGAATATTTAGTTAAATATTCATTCGACTCTTTTTCCTTTTAATTTACATGAATCCAATGAAAATTTAGTCCTTTTATGAAATGTACGTAATATCTCGTACAAATAAAAAATATATTGGTGTATCCAGTGGCGTGTACAGACCACTTTTATGGGAAGTAGGAGGTTATATTTTAAAATACCACATAGACGAAAGTGCCAAAAAGTAATCTTATGCAAAAATAAAATCAATTGGTTGAGCCCCAAGCCCCCACCACTGTTTGCGGGGCCCTGCATACATCTTCTCGATTCATAAGGTTGAGAAAGTTTCTTAGCAAAAAATGAGGGGCTTTCACTTCTTAAACATGATAATTTATTTTTTAAATTATTTAGAAAAAACGTGAGGAATAAATAACACATAAGAGGATTACAAGTCATACAATTAATATTTTTATGATGTCTTCGAAATTCTAATCAATGTTGACGAATTAATTCTGCATAGATTGCAAGAAATGAATTAAAATTTTGATAATTATAGAGATGTTCCTTTCTATCCAATAATTAGAACTAAATAAAAAAAGTTGCAATTTCAAATCGAGGATACAGTTTTTGTAACTGCAAAATAACAACAATTATGACACATGTTCTAAATTAGCATTAATGTTTTTTAAAAAAATCTTGTCATGAATTTGTTTTATTAATAAAATTTATTATGTTAAAAATGGAATTTTTTTGAAAGTGAGTCCAAATTTTTACCAACTGATTTTTTATTGACCTCGTGTTTTGAAGCAACACCAGGTCTACTGCCGAAGGACCTTTTAATTTTGAACTACGGTTAAATGATGAGGGTGACACCTGAGTGGGCAACCATATCCAAACTTTCGCTTCGCTCCAACGTGAGGACTTAGAGCTTTGGTAGTTTTACTGTGCATCAGTCCAATTATACGGAGGGTCCTTAGTGGCATCAGAAATCGACGAAACCATACCACCCAAGAGCTCGAAACTATGACTGCCTTTACCACTGAATAAAGATAGAAAGATTTTAATGAAACAAAGAATTTCCCACACCTCTTATACAGATATGGTTAGTATAACCTGCAGCTTATGTGAGTCTTCGTACATTATGGAAATTTGAAAAGTAAGAAATCAGTTAAAATGTAGTCATCTGAGCATTTCTTTCTTGTCACTTTCGTCTTTCTGAGCATAGCTCTACATGTGGATTCAATGCGTCTTCGATCTGGGCAAACTGAATAAATATCTCTAACAGATGATAAAGGTTATTTCAGTGGTGTAACGTACACCCAAAGGGGATCAGAGCCTTACTCACGCCAAGTACGTATTAGGGCTTGGGGTCCAAAAGCTGACTTTGCAGGGTGGTCCTAATATTCTTCGTTACTCCACTTGTTTATTTTCAGTGGTGTAACGAAGAACATTAGGGCCCCCTGCAAACTCAGGTTTTGGGTCCCAAGCCCAAATGCATACTTTGCTTCAATCAAGTTCCCCGCCGCATTGCGGGGGTGTACGTTCCGCCACTGTTTATTCTGTATTTACATTTGTACTTTTCTGTGTTTTGTACATCTGTAACGAAGGTAATAGTAAAAAGGAAAAAAAAGAGTTTATACTTTTATCTTTCAAGAAAATAAAAAAAAGGAATTCAAAGAAAAGTTGCCGAGTTTACAAAAATTCAAAGTTACATCATCGGAAATATGGGATACCGCAGAAATGAGTGTGGCGGTGGTTTTGCGTAGGAAGTTTACACTTCCCTCTGCCATGTTGTAAAAATAAACGTTTATGCAGATGCTTATTTTGCTGGTGCATTTCATAGAGCGGAGAGCGTGAAAACGTGCTACTCCTTTCGTAAAGCGAACACTTGGAACTCGTAAAAAAAAACCTCCAAGAAATTTTTTTTTGATGTTTTGCTGTAAAATTCTCTCATAAAGGATGAAGCACAAAGATAGATTATTAAAGAATTTTCTGAAAATATTTTATACAAAAATATTTCTTTATTAAAATAATTTATGAAAAGATATGAAATAAAAGTATAATGAAAATTTCAATACAGTGGAATGCAGGGAGAAATCAAAATTGCATTGAGTAGCAGGTTATCATTGAAAAATATGTTTTAATCAAATTGTCATACATGAAATAGATCTTTTGAAGTAATGATTGTAAGAAATACATAAAAAAAAACTTTATTTCAAAAAGAGAGAGAGGGCACTCTCATTCATCATGAAATTTCCTTAACTATTGGAAATATCGACTTTAAATTTGGCAGGCATGTTTCTTTTGTTGAATAGAGATCCTCTAAGAAAGAGTTTTGTGGATTCGAAAGGTTCAGGGGCGCAAAAGTTAAGTACACTTCCGTCTAAGAATTTTCAAGTCCTGTCCTTTTTAAATCAAGAGGCGAGAATTATAAGAATGTTTTTGAAAACGATAAGAAGCTTAATACCAAGACTTAGATATCGATAACTTAAAATTGATATATAACGGTCATTTATCACGAAATACCAACGAAATGGTGGAGAATGGTTAGTTTTTACATATTTCGCACTAAAATTATATTTTAAAATAGGATAACAGTAAAACTAATTTAAATTTTCGAGTTAAGTTTTTTTGTAGTTATACTGTAAATACAATATTCATTTTTATATTAACATAATTTGAATTTTTTATAGATTTTTTAAAGATAATTTTATTTACCATAAAACCTGATTTACAAAAAAGAATTTAAAGAGTCTGTCTAGTTTTGAAAAACAGAGCCATATACTGGAACTCTTTAGAAATCAGTACTGGAATCTAAATCTCGATTTGAAACTGACAATTTTATTTTCTGACATAAATTTTGGAACTAGAAGATTTCACACATTTACTAAAACATTTACTTAGATAAAATTTCTCTGTTGACTCATTATTAGAGGTCTAAATACACCCTAAATCAGGGATGGCGAACCAGTGGCACGCGTGCCATGATGGCACGCGACACAATATTTTTGGCACGTCAGTGATCAAAATGGTTTATATTTTATTTTTCAAAATTTCAAAGTATTAAGAACAAACGTGAGTGATAGGGGAGCTCTCACTCGTTTGTTATTGTCTTGCCTTAGTTACGTTGTAGACAACAATTGCTTATGATGTAAAGTTTGTCTATACATAGCACATTCAATTTCATTGAAACAACTGTTAAAGTTTACCTGTGTTATATTTGCGATTTTTAACTGTTGTTTAACATGGCTAGCTCAGCAAAAGAATAAAAAGTGCAAGTTAGTAAGTGCAAAAGTATTTCAAATTGGTGGACCGAGAAACATGGCATTATAAGTAAAGGCGACAAAGCGGTATGTGTTTTATGTTCTGGAATAATGGTATGCAGAACATCGTCTGTAAAACGGTATTTTGAAACGAATCACAAATTCTCTTGTCAAAAAAAAGTGAACCGCAGCAAAAATAATTAATTGCTAAGAAATCATTTGGCAGATGACTCAAATTCACCATGTATTCTATAAAAAGTAACATCTTACATCCTTATATAAGTTATTTGTCATCCTATCTGCAAAAACAGAAGTCACGCTAATGTTACTCTCTTTAATTTGAATTACACGAATAACTAAAACATTTATAACTATACAGCGCAAACAATTATTTTTTCGTTGTAAATAGAGTTTTGTGTTATTCGTATTAGTTTTATTATTTTCCCAATAATCACAAGTCAAAATAATTTGACGGCACGTCTATACATTATTAGACACTTCTTTGGAAAAAATGGCACGTTGATCCATAAGGGTTCGCCATCCCTACCCTAAATCAAAGGAGTCCAAATAAATATATTTACAGTTAATGCTCAAATCATTATTTACTTTTGTATTAATTTTTAAACTATTAAATAAGATTATCTTCTTACATTTATAAAAGAAAATATGTATAGACGAGATGAGACAGAAAAGATTATTTATTTCGCTGAATGAGTTTTTTTCAATAGCGGATTAATTCGGAAAACAAACAATTTAAGAAAGAATACAAGCAAAATTTTAAAAGTCAGCATACTCTGAAATAACAGTTAGCAGTCATCGTATGGTTTTGCATTGCATAATCGTGGTAATTCTATGATTTATTGGTTTGATGTAAAGTAAATGTTGCGAAATAAAACAATAGTCAATAAATTACGCTCGAAAAAAATAATGCTATCAAGGTGGAGTTCCAAATAAAAGAGTTCAAGGTCAGTTCAGACATCCTTTCCTTCATTATTACATTGCTAAAAATGAAGAGTTTTTAAATAATCGAAATTACATAAGATAAAAGGTTATTATAAATGTAATAAAAAGTAAGTCTTTCTTATATTACCCCTGAGAATTAAGCTTTTAATGAATTTGGAAAAAATATTACTAACATCTGTGATAAAATTCAGTAAAAAATTCATTCTCTATTATTAGTACCTATATTTGTTCTGAATATTGAAAAGCGTTCTAAAATATAAAAAAGTTAAGGGGACATGGTAAGATTTATATATGCAAAAATTTTTAATTTAAGGATTTTCAAAATTCTTTTGGTTGCCTCCTATGTGTGTATACTATGTAAAACAGATTTGTGGTCGAAATTTCATTAAAAGCTAGCCATTTAATTTTTTTAAGGAAAAAATTTGTGTAGTGATTTTAAAATGTGCTTCTCTTCCTTCAAAAATTTATGTACACGCATGAAATTTGATTTACAAGTACGGCAGACTATGTATAACTAAAGCTGTATGGGTTTTGAGATAACATGATTGGTATTCGTACAATACTTCTTTTTATGAATGCTTATTGAAAATTCCTTAAAAAATGTATAAATTCTGAGTTCAATTATTTTTTAAAAATTAGCATTGCTTTGATTCAAAAATGCATACCAACTTTTGTTACATGTACTATTAGCAATAGGTAATAAAAAATTCAAAGCATTAGGCACAATAGAAAAAAAGCCTTAGTATTTTTAATGAAGACGAACTAGTTATTTTATCTTTATGAGATAAGTAAGCTTAAAATTTTGATTTTCCATAGGGATGTGAATACTAACGAACGTAAAAGCTATCATAATTCTGCGCTTTTTAGGGGCTTAGAGCTTTCAAATTTTGTGAGGTTATAGAAAAGTATATAAAAAATCATATAAGCTAATAAAGTTAGATTTGATTTTTTTTACCGATTTTTGTTGATTGAATCGTACTGTTTTCCCCTTAATTTTATAAATTGGCAATAAAGAATTTATTACCAATATATACATATATATTCTTGCTAGATTTTAAAAAGTAAGAAGGCTGGCCTGGAAAAGGCTTCTTGAGAAGGCCAAGGCCCACCTGGGCTGTTGAGGCACTGAGGAAGGAAGATTTAAAAAAGAAGTTATATTTTCTAATTTAATTAAATAAAATAAAAAAAGGTATGAAAGTTAATTAATATTTAAGGGGGTCCGCGGCACATGAATTTTTGAAAAATTATCGATTTTGACTTTTTTACATTTCTTAAAAGTTCAAACATTTCTGCTTAAAATGATATATGCGACATATAGAAATACAACAATTATAAGTATTTTTATTTATTTTTAAAAGGAAGCTATACACTTTCATTGATGTGCAGCGTCAAATGAGCTCTCTAGGAGTCAGTTCCCATGCTTAATTTTTCGATGACAGCGCGATTTGTTTTGCCTACAATTAGTATACTCTTTTTTTTTTTACACTCAAACGAAATGTTTAAGGAAGGAAAAGACAACTCTACAAAGTTAAATTTTTTTTCGTTTGGTTTATTGTTAACTGTGATTATATATTCTTGTTTGAATATGTTGGTTGAAAATTCTAGTTCATTTATCCGAATTTTTTTTTTTTCTGTTTAATCCAAGTTTTACATTAAATTATTTATTTGTATTTTACTAAGGACAAAATTATGGGGGATCTAAAAAAGTATTTAGAAAACGTAAAAATGTTGGCGTTCAAAAAATGAAAGCTCAAAATGTTCCAAATATCACATCAGACAGCACAGAAACTGTTATTCAAAGTCCTTCAAAACGAAAACTTATTTTAAATAACAGTTTATATGAAAATATGGAAGGAAGTAATGAAAAAAAATGTTTTAATAGAATTAAATTTATTGAATAACGCTTTATTGAACTTAACTGTGGCCATTCCATCTAACTAGAGGCTTCTAAAAGGGTTGAAATTGTGTATTACATGGAACTTCGTTGTAGTTTTTGCAAAAAAAAAACATGGTTTCCATATCTCAACTGAACCGATGAATGAAAAAATAAACTTTTCCACTCAAATATCAGATTGGCATTTGCTTTCAGATCTATTGGAAAAGGTCGCTCTGCTACAGAAACATTCTCTGGACTTATGAACTTGCCATATTCTCCTGAAAAATTCCGTACCTATACATAAATTGTTGTTCGACTCAACTAAATTTACCTGTAAAAAATCAACGAGAAATTCTGTTCAAGAGGAAAAAGAATTGAAGGTATCCGTGACATTTTATATTGCCTTAGATGGTTCATGGCAGAAAAGAGGATATCAGTCCCTCAATGGTATTGATACAGTTACGAGTGTCGATACTGAAAAGTTATTGACTTTGAAGTGTTTTCGAAGCACTGTCGGTGCAAAACTGCATTTAATTCTGCTCATGAACCATCATGTATTGCCAACTATAATGGATCACGGAAGTGGATCATGGAGGCACAGAAATGAAAGGTATAACGGCCATTTTGAGAGATCCGACGCTCATTATGGCGTCCGTTACACAAAATATTTGGGCGATGGAAATTCAAGAGGTTTTTCATGGATACTTCCCCAGAACCCTTATGACACCCAAGTGGAAAAAATTAGAGTGTGTTGGGCATATCTAAAAGTGTATGGGTACCCGTCTTTTGATCTCAAAAGTAAAAACAGAGAAAAAAAATTAAGTGATGGAAAAAGCCTAAGTGGTCGCAACCGATTCACAGACAATTTAATTTCAAAAATTCAGAGGTATTATGGTACGGCCATTAGAAACAATACAGATGATTTAGAAAGCATGAAAACTGTCCTTTGGGCTGTTTATTTTCATCTTTTGTATACAAATGAGAGCCCTCAACATGGATTGTGTCCTGCGGGTACAAATTTACGGTGCATATTTCAAAAGGCAGAAGCTAAATTTAACGAAAAGCACTACGATCATAAAAAACACACGCATGTGCTATTTTCCATCATAAAGGAAATTTAACCAATTTTTAGAGATCTAGCTGACCCTATGTTATTAAAAAATGTCTACATGGAAAGACTCAAAACCCCCAATGAATCAGTTAATAATACCATATGGTCGGTGATTCCAAAATTACGTTTGCGAGTTAAAAACTCTAAAATTAGGGGTAAATATGGCAGTTGCACAATTCAATATGAGGTCATGTAGCAAAAACTAATCATTTCAAACATTGTGGTATTGAACCAGGTTTTAATTGAGTGTCATGCTTTAAAAAATTAGATGGACGTAGGATTCGTGTAGCCGAACGAAAGCATCTTGAAATACAAAAAAAAGAGCTAGATTGCTAAAAATAATGAAAATAAGAAAATTGAAGAGTTTTTTATAGAAGCAGAGGGTAAAGAAAATGTTTCATATGCTTCTGGAAAGTATAAGAAAGGTAAATCCTCAAAAATTACAAATTTTTTTCTTTAAAGCCTGTTTTCTCAAAATGCAATATTTTTCCCTTTATGTACCTTTTTCTCAAAAACTAATTAATGTAGGATCCTCACATTTTCAGTAATCATACTTTTAATATGTTTACATATTTTAATGGAGGGAATGAGATATATCTAGCCAACTGTTTTAGATAAAAAACTGTTTTAGATTAAAAAATTCATTTATTAAAAAATTCATAATTATTTTAATTTTTAACAAAAAGACAAAAACCTCCATTAAAGTGTTATTAATAGTATAGTCAGTAGCGCACACAGGAATTTTTCAAGGATGGGGGGTCCGGGGTCGAAAGTTCACCATTCTTGTATCATGCTCCTTTTGATTTTGTTGATTTTCGGAAACAAAACACAGTAAAAAACTAAATATTGAATAAATAATTAGCATTAATTAATAAAATTGATCATTAAAAACAAATACTTAATTAAATTTTACGTACTATATACTTAAAATTATAATCAATCGGAAAAAAAATCAAGGGCTTTGGGGGGTCCCGGGCCCCTTGTGTGCGCCACTGAATAGTACATATAACTCATATACCTATGAGTAGCAAGTAATTTCTGAGAAAAAGGTACATAAACTTACGTAATTTAACATGGGCTCCTATGGAAGTGCCGGACCCCTTAACCAAATTTCATTAAAATAAGATAATTGATAGATTTAGGTAAATATATTCGCGTTTCAGGTTAATATTTTAAACATTTGTAAAAAATCAATATCAGCATATTCCCAATAAATCCATATGAACTAGATACGCATTTTTCTTTTTATAGAATGATATTTTAAAATTTCTCTAAAATTTTTCTGCACTTTTAGTCGTTATTCATATTAAAACAACCAAAATTTAAGAACGTGGAAAAATAATTGATATTGAAAATAATTGTAAATCTTATAAAATGATTCGAAATTTGTAGCTTCTTTTATTTAATTTAATAAAAGCTATTACTTAAAAAAACTCATTTAAAATATTATTATAAAAAAGAAAAATTTCTCATTTGTTGAATACTTTAAGAAGCGTGCAAATGTCTATAAAAATTTATTGTGAATGTAAATTTTCATTTCAATATTCTCTGAAGAAATTTCTTAAATTTTTTTTTTTAACGAGCCATAACAGAAGTTAAAAAGTTTGTTTCTAAAAACTATCTTTCCTTAAAAAGATACCATTCAGAAATTAGTCAACCATCCATACTTTATGGTTAAACGTAGGATTTTTTTTTTTTGAACAAGTACTTAATCTTACAAGCACCAGAATTATAATTAGACGCCTTATATTCATTTTGATTAAAAAATACTGTAATATTAGACATGGTTTCGGTGAATTAACTTAAAATTTAGGCGAGATATCCTAAAAACGAAGCAAACGATAGTGATATTTATACTTTTAGAATTCGATAGAAATAGCAAAAATAGAATTAACAAAAAGAACCAGTTTTAAGCAAAGAATCTTTTAACCACAAAACTCAAGTTATTTTATTTCTTTTTTATAAAGGCTAAAAAATTTGTAAATTTATTATTATGTGAGTGTTGCATTATGAAATATATTACAAACGATTCTTCGGTACTGAAATATTAAAAAGATTTTTTTTTCCTTTTCCAAAACGTCATGGAGGATGTCAAACAATTCTTTAATTAATCGAATTACTGTTTTCCCAAGAAAAACAACGAGGAAGTTTAACATTTTGAATGCTAAAAGCCTTTGACAAACAATCGAAAAACCGAAAGAAATGCGTCACCCGTTCGTCTGGCATTTTACTTTCTCCCTTTCCCATATTAATTTCGCGGACAGAACTTTCCTCCTCGTGTGTGTATGCCTATCACACCTACACTCTTTTTCAGGAAAAACCTCTCTCATGCACGGTGAATGAACAATAGTTACCTTTTTCGCCGCTCTGAAACACAACTACGTCTCCAAGCTGATGCACAGCAAACGAATTATTCTTAGAAGAAATTCTAAAATTTGTTTAAATATTAGCCAATCCTGAATGAAAGAAAAAATCGTAACACACTAGAAATGATTTCAATTTTAATCGCGTAAACAAAATAATCTGATCATTTTTTAGTAAGTAACTGTAATTTTAACAGCTTTAAAAGTATAAATGCAAGGTTTTGATTACATTTCGAATTAAATAAAAACTTACACTGATTAATTAAATACATTTGACGAAAAATATGAACTATACGTAGCTATTATTCACATAAATAAACAAAAAGAATGTTCTAAAGAGAGATATAATAATCGTCTGTCATTAAATTCTCTTAATTAAAAAATATTCCATTTCGATAAAAAAGATATAAAAAAATTCAAAAATAAACGATTTAAACAATTTAATGATATAATTTTTATCATTCAAGAACAATTACATATTTTTTTTAACGAACAGGTGCTAAAAATATAAGCAATCAAAATGACAAAGCGGAATGTATTTTTAAAGAATCATTGTGATGTAAAAAGAATGCGACAGTGTGACGTAAACGAGAGTAGAACACTAAAAACGAAACTATGTTAACGAAAGCTGAAAGAACAAAGAAGAAATGTCAAGTTGTTGGGATCGTTTTCGGTCATAAACTTTAAGACAGTCCCTGCTGATATCAGTTTTATGTCTTGACGAAGTATTATCTTTTTTTTAATGCCGTTTTCAACCCGGACCTGCTTTAAATTCTTTTTTTTTTTTTTTTTTTTTTCGTGAACTACAATTTGATGGAGGTCAACGGATATAAAGATGCTTTTCTATTTGAACTTCCATGTGCATGAAACTTAAGTAACTTGCAGCGAATATGTAAAAAGAATAAATACAAATTTACAAAAGCAAAAATTGTTAAGTTTTTTTATTACCTTTTGTCTGTGTGCAGGATATTCAGCCGTACTTTGAAATAGACAGGACATGGACTAAACAGTAGTTTTTGACATCAGATATGATCTATAAAAAGAGTACACATATTATTAAGATATTCTACAAAATAGTGTAATATAATAAAAAAAATCATTACAAAATTTAGCCATAAATATTGTCATTTGATTCAGTGAGAACATTGCGACCTCCCCTCTAAGTCAGGTTTTGAGCCCCAAACCAGATCATACAAGAATTACCAAAACCATGAACATAACACGAATACAGCCCCAGGTCCTCTAGAATCCTACCCCCACACGATGTAGGGAATTGCGATGCCACTGATCTGATTTAAGGTTTAGTATGTTAATTTTTTTTCTTTTTTTCGCACTGTGACTTAAACTAAAAAGTTTGTGTGGGACTAGAAAAACAATTTTTTAACGTTATTTTAAAGCGAGTGTCAATAGCACCTGTATTGACAAATGATGTTAAGATATGCAGAAGTACTTTGCAATGTAACAATATTATTATTATTATCGGTTTAATTTATGCGATGTGTTACATACATATCCACACAATGTTTACAAGTGAACTACTTCTTACTTTTATATCTCTGTTTTTGTTATTTTAACCTACTCCAAATTCTGAAGGGGAAATATTACTATGCATTTTGGACGCTGAAAAGACTGCTTTTTAATTAATAATTTTTTTACACCACATTGTTTCAAATTAAATACTTTTTAAATTATTTTTTCTGATAACATTTATTTCCTATTTGTTCTTACAATGTTTTTTTTTACGTTGACAGATAGCAGCTCGTAAAAAAAAATAAACTATGCTTTTTGTGCAATTGACACTCTTCATCTCATATGACTTGGTATGGTACAAATATGCGATTTACTAACCATTAAAACCTGTTTGTGCTTTTTGAAGTATACAGGAGTGATTAGATCCGTCAATTTTTTTATTTAATTATGTTGAATAAATTACCATCAAATGAAAGCAAAATTTTTTAAATATGTAGCTTATATGAAAGAAACTAGATAAATTGTGTTATTTCCCACAAAACACAAGTATAAATCTTTCTTCAATAATTTGTCGATAGTGAAAAAAAAATTGTTTTACGTAAATCAACAATTATAGTTAATTTCTTAACGATTACATTATTTATCGACATGCTTTAAATCATGAAATCAAAGAATACACAAGATTATATAGGTAGAAATTGAAAAGTATATTGAAAAGAAATATGCCATTCACATCCGGTATAGTGGTTAGTGACGCTGACTGACTTCAAGAGTCGTCCTCGTTTTTTGACCATGGTTCAAAATTACGAGATACGTCGCCAAAAACCCTCGTGTAGCTGAACAGTACGACGTTAATATTCACTCACTCAGACGAGTTCGACCTCGGCTGGAGTCTAGAAATTGTGGATGCGAAAATTGTTGGCACGCATGTCACATGATTATGTGGCACATAAGAGATCCCTTGAGCATCGATTTGGCTCTGGTACTCTCGCAAAAATTAAATCACGGTAATATTTAGGATCCGACGAG
Organism: Trichonephila inaurata madagascariensis; assembly: GCA_019973955.1. Lineage (NCBI taxonomy): Eukaryota > Metazoa > Arthropoda > Arachnida > Araneae > Nephilidae > Trichonephila > Trichonephila inaurata. The sequence continues at coordinate 33,617 of BMAV01000838.1, forward strand.
ATTTTGAATTGAATAAAATTCACATGTCACAATTGGGTGGCGGAAGCTGCCATTAGATGGTACCACCAATGAAATGTGGCTTCCACTCTTCTGGACTTGCCCTATCTGCAAAGGTTTAGTTGTTAATATGCAGCCTATTGGAGAAAAATCACGCATTATAAAGAAGCAAGCGCTTCTACAGTTTATTTAAGGTATCCGACTACGTTCGGAACCGTGATATTGCAAAAGCGCGTAAAATGGAATGTATCTATGATTATTTACAGTGTCATAGATTAGAATACATATATACAATTGTTTTTAAGGACATTATGACAAAAATTATTTAAATACAATATTTTGGCAAAAAATGAACTTAAAATAACCTTTTCAGGATATTTCTCCTTTTGTAAAAAAATGCTTCTATTGTATTAATATTTTGCCTGTATTCAGCTCAGACCTCTGTACAGAGGCTCAGGCTAGAATTGTTAGAAATGCATAACTCTCAAGTCAGACATCATGTTTTTGAAAGCAGAAGGGAAATTTTAGAAAATACGCTGATAATTATTTTTAAATGGTTTAGCAACTCTAGAAATAATTTGAATTTTCAAAAATCTTAGTTGAGCCTCATACAGGAGTCTGCGCTATATACAGGCAAAATATTAACACAATAGAAGCATTTTTACAAGGAGGAGACATTTTGGAAAAAAGGTTATTCTATATTAATTTTGCCAAGAATAATATATTTAAATAATTTTTTTTGTCATAATGTCTTTAAAACAATTTTATACATGTATTCTAATCTAAGTGACACTAAATATCATAAATATTATCATCCATTTACGCTCTTGCAAAATCACGGTTCCGAACGTAGTCGGATACCTTAAATTATATTTTTACAAATTCTATATTTATTTACTTACGTTTCAATAGAAGATACAAAAGTAATGTTTCTATTAAAAAAATGGTTTCGACGGTATAAACACATATTAAAAGTACATTTCAGCGTTATAACTTTCTAAAACTTTAGCGTTAAACACACTGCTTGAAGCCTCAATTCTGGAAAACATTCTTTCGCGGGGCCTTCTGAGCCGCGAAAGATCATGGCCTCGGATACTGGCTGGAATCCAAAGCAAAAGCCAATTACGATTATTGGCTACTTTGAAATTTGCCTTATTATGCAATCGTTAAAAATAAGAAATGTAAAAAGCCATTGCTTCGGAGAATTTTAAAATGAAAAATTCTTAGATAGTGAAAAACAGAGAAACGTAAGGTGAGAGGAAGAACTAGTTTTGTTTCTACCTCCCTCCTCCCAAGTTAAGAAATTACTTTTATAGTTACTTTTTATACATTTTCACACATAGTTTCACATTTAATAAATCTATACCTTAGGTAGTTAATCATTTACTAAACTGGCCTTAATGATCTCAGTTCGAGAACTGGTCCTACATATGTATAATGGAGATAAATCCAGAGGTGTATAATAAATAAGGGTATGGTGAAAAAGTTTGAAAAGCGAAAGATCAATTTCCATAACATGTTTTTCCCCTACTCATATTTCCTTAATCATTCCCCTTAATTTCGTTTCTACGGGAATTTTGTATTATTCAAACATATGTAATAAACAATGACACACATTGAGAGAAAGACAATTATTATCATTTTTTTCCAAAATACACTGCACCAGATTTATCAAATTACCTTTTAGGAAATCAAACAAATAACAAAACTTATTTTATTTCGCAATGCAGCATAGCAAGAAAGAGCTCATGATTAAAATTATCGACAATTTAGGGTATACAGGGTCCAAAATTGTTTACCGGTGATTCCCAGAGTGGTCTATATATATCTCGACCCCAGAGTCTCTCACGTCAACAGGGAAAAATTGGTATGCAGTCCACTTAGGGAGATTTGCACCGATAGAGTCTATGAGATTTGCTCTCATTTATCCAGTTCGTAACTTTAATTTTAGCACCAATAGGAATAAATATCACATACACAGGTGTTTATTTAGTAACGTAATATTTTATAAAAATATAAACGCCCAAATCTATTTTACACTCAATTTGTAAGATATCCTGAGAAAGAAATTTAATTGGTTTTCATGAAGGAATTTCAGCGCGGATTTTGCCACCAATCTCCACAGCAAAAACTACTAGGAATATTTAGGATTCAAGCCCCTAATGAAATTGATACTTGAAGCGATGCAAAGTGATAAATGCAAGAACATCAAGAGAGATTTATTCTCAATTCAAATCCATTTTGTTTTATTTATCAATTTATTTTTATGTAATGTACCTAAATTTAATTTAATTAATAAGTATTTTCAATTAACAGTGCTTTTTTCCCTCAGGTTTTCACTACTACACTTTGCTTGGCAGGCTCCACGCGCGTCTTTTCTTTAACACTAACCTCTAGGTTCTTTGGTATGAGATTAGTAGCGCTCTTTTCAACTAAAACCCAAGAAGGCAGAAATGCTCTTGACAAAGAAATAAGAACCGAAAGAACGAAGTTTCAGTAAACAGGACGAATTTTACGGGGAAAGTTATGTTTGAAAGAGGAGATGCAAGCGTAGATTGGCAGCCCTCGTAGAAATTTACCTGGAAGCAGCTATTACCAGGTGCATACCATTGCACGCGCTTGGGCAAATTTCACTGATATCAGATCTTAGGATTTGGATTAAAATTGGGACTGATTATTTGATAATGGGACTTATAATGGCAATGAAGTGAGGTAGGTTGAATGATTATTTTGAGAAATTAATTCTAGGATTACGATTCAGGTTTTAACATATTTAAGCGTATTTATTTCTCGACTACAGATTCTCGCTAATATTTAAATTTATAAATTGTGTAGACATTTAAAGTTCTGTTCAACAATAAAAGTCAGTCATAACAAATTTACGATATCTATTCTTTTAAGAAAACTACACACCTCCCAGCTCACGCTTTGACCGTCAAAGATACAGTGCCAGAGGCTGTATCACTTCACAATTCTTTGCGTTGATATCTTTTAAAGTAAGTAGCTCCCATACTGGCTATGCAAGCCATTTTAAATTTGATTAAGGCTGAGAGTAAGCAGGGCTTTTTAAAACAGAGAAAAACATAGCAAGAGGTCTATAAAAGAGCAAATAGTTTGAACTCTATACAAGCCATTTAGATCAGACACTGGAAACTGGATGTATAGGTACGAGCCGTCATTTCATACTATTTCAAGTGCTTGCTACGCTTCCTTAAAATCATATTGGCTGGGTGTAGTGGCAGTTTCGATCTCAGCGCTTTATAACTAGATATTTTCAATGGGTAGAATCTAGAGGACGTACTGGTCAGGCAGCAGTCAGACTTTTTTTTTTTGAAGTTATATTTCTTTAGCGCCTTAAAAGCAAAATAGTAGGGAAGTAAATTTTACGATGCGCTTGCCCGTACACAGTTATTTGTGTGTTGAAATTGCGTCAGGGCCAAACAGGTCTTGCGTTATTTTGTGCAGAAGATGGCGACTCTGTTTTTACTCAAACATATCACAGTCCTCATGCGGGTGAAACACGATCAGCAATCAAGATGAGATAACCAAACTCAAGCCCGAATACTATGATTAGCAGCGTGCTTACCTAATGTCACCCATATCATCCACAGGTTTTAAGTCCAGTATGACGATATTCGATTCAAGCAGGCGATGCGTTCTTCAAAGTGTGGCGCCCATTAAACAAATGTTGCAAACTGGAGCCTGGACTTGGCTTAAACTTGGCGTAGATTTGCCTCCATGTATCGATTTTGTGTTGACACCATTTACGTCTCTGTGCTGTAGTGTAAAGAGATACCTGACAGTAGTCATCCTGTTGGAGACAGTCCGTGCTGCCTCCAGGCATCATCGCTATCTCCGCATGGATACGCTGGCTGCTCCAAACAAGCCTGCCGGTGGCCTCCAGAGGTGCAGCGATGTAGCTGATCCTGCAGACCTCCGGGACGGCGCATGTCACCAGCTCCTCTCGGTGATGATAATGGTGAGTGATTTGCTGAGAGATCCGCAAAGGCCGAGTACAGCCACCTGAATCCATCGATTCATATTTCGCGTGATTTGTTAGATTCCATTTAGTACGGTTAAAATACGAACCAAAGGCTCTAAATACTGCCGGTATTTGAATTCCACGATAGAACGCTGAACAATTTAACCCGCGCCCGACTGCCGATCTACTCATACAAACATAACCAGCATTTAGAGTGTAGTTTTAGAACGAAAAAACCCGCAGCGTGCATTCTTTTTATACAGAAGGTTTTAGAGGCCTTTCCGTCTTCCACAGGTCAATTCGGGTGCATAAATTTTTAATCATTTTGCATATCCTGCATCCTCTTTGTACAGTGTAAATGGACATTTAAAACCTTTCTTCCTTCATGAATTGCTGCAATTTGTGGACTTTCGTCCAGTTTAGATTTAAGTTTCAGAGGGGTTCGGCCAGTGCTTGAAGATATGTAGAACTATATGTATCTCCAGAGGTTCACTAAACCTTGACAGAAAAATCACAAATCATGTAATGGCACTTTAATTATATTTAATATTTCCTTCCTTTTTAATTGTAAGCCATAGATATATACCAACTTGATTTGTAATTATATCTAGCCAGCACAATTGCCGCCATTTTGTGTTCAAATTCCAGCAGCATAAAAAGTAAAATTTTCCTGCCCATTACACTTTCAGGTAAAACCAACTGTGAAATCTCTTATACAAAAATATAATTTAGGATATTGCAGACACAGAGGCGTAGCTGCTGCTATCAGCCATATCAGCCAATACGGGCCCAACGTAAGACCTGATCGCTAACAGGCTCTCGCCCGCATACGGAAGTAATGGGCCCGGAAGAATTTGATTCAGGGAACCCACTCAAGAACTAACACTTTAGTGCGCATAGCGTTAAAAAGAATAGAGCCCCTTCCTTGCGAAACTTTTTTTGGCCAGAAAATATTCGAACTACTGTATCATGGCCCCAGATTCCTTCACTGTAAAGCAGCGTTTCTCAAACTGTGCACTTATCAGAATTGAAGTAAACCATCCCTAAAGGAGCAGAAGCATATATTAAAAATCAAAAATAAAAGATTTCATTGAAATTTACAATTTTGAACGAGCAAAATACATTCAACCTGTAAAATAAAATAACTGATACAATATGGCCTTATTAATTTTATGCTGTAATATATTTGACCAATTAATTTTGTCAATATAGATTGAGGCAAGATATTACATAATTTATAGCGGTAACTCACTGCAAAATTTATAAGGTGAAATTTAGTATATCTTGTTGGCGCGTTTCATTGATGCATATCCTTAGCTTTGGCGTACGGCGCCTGGTACGTGCCGTTGCGGAAATCAGCGTACATTTGTTGTTACCTGAATAAGGCTGGTAAATTGGCATTGAAATTGGGTCTGAAAGTATTGAAGTTGAGAAGCACTGCTATAAAAGGCATTATGTTTTGTAGCTAAGAAGAAAAAAGACATACGTAACCTTATATAGGTTTTGAAGGATCAAAATCCACTTATACACCAGCAAATTTTATTTGCGCTAAAGATTACTTCTCTAAATTATTTCTAATCCACATACTTTGCTTTTTAAACTATAAAAGCCTTTCAGAAAAAGCCAGTCTGTATGCCCCTCGGCTCTATGTCTTTATGGCCGGAGCAGGGCGTAAAAATCTTATACCGGTAATGCCCAGCTTATCATAAAGATGTAATTTTTTCAACACAGGGTCTTTATTTCAAATACTGCTCATTCTATTTGTATTTATCATTTTTAAAATAACATTTAAAAATCTTTTCTGTACAACAACAACTTTCTGCAGCTAGGAAATCAAATTTGTAGATAATGGCTATATAATTAAGTAGTCACTTTATTTGCATACCATGCCTCAAATCCAACTTACTATTTTTCCAGTACTCAGTATACTTTCGAAAATCAGGTGCGGCTAAGTCGAACTTGGCTGTTGTTGGATAGACAATTCGTTTCTTTGTACTAAAATATGCAACTATCCATTTCTATTTTACATTGATGGGCTTATCTATATTCCACCGGGGTTTATCTCTGGTCTATCGCAACATCGTTGTCACTCTGCTGTTGAGAATATCTTTTTAATACCACTTTCTGTCCTCGGCATCAGAATATCGTCCCAGTACTAGTATCGAGACGTTTACTTATGACCTGCGTATGAAAAGAGCAATTCTAATATTCGGAGAACTTGGCAACCTGAAAATTTAACCCCCGAGATCTGGCTCAAATATACGTCTGTAGCAGGAAAAAATATTTTCTTACAAATTGTGTGTTTATAATGCAACAACCTTTTCAGCCATTCCTTTTGCAAAAGTGTATAAATGCATTGGATGGCTGAAGGCGACACTGTGTTGATATCGGTGCTTAGCAGGAAAACCCTTTGAGATTTAAATTTACAGCAAAATCATGGAGTATATAATCGATTGACGGAAGTCTGATAACGTCTCTTCAAGGTCATTTTCCTGATAGAAGTAAAGTGATTTTGGCAGTCTAATTGTTTTCAGTAAAATGATGAACTAGTCCGGATTTCTTGGGAATTCTGTCCGGGAGGTGGGGCCTTGCCGTGGAATAAGAGTCCTTGTGCCTACTAACCATATAGGTAGTTCTTATTATTCAAACTACCCCTCAACTGGCGATATATCTAGTATGAAACCAAATTTTTATGATAGAAGTTAGAGACCTCTCTTGAGATCATGTGTCCCAATAAACTATTCCTTTATATGCGTGCTTAGTATTATCGATCTCCTGAAATATCAATCCAACATATCTTTAAAAAATTGGATCATAAGTTAATATAAGTTGATTTATATATATAAATATATATACCAGCAATTTTCTAATTGTTTTATTTAGTATTTCTGAATAAATAATTTGTATTTCATTGACTATTGTTATTTTACTTGCTTCTACGTTTAACAATTACACCCTATTTTGTTGGTAAAACACTTTTAAACTCTCTTGACAATATTATTTAATAACTGCTGAAACAGCTCAGGGATTGGTTCAAATCCACTTATACTTTATCAGGGAAATGACCTTAAACGAAGACGATTATTTTAGCATCTACCGCCAAGTGATCATCTCCTAGAGTTTGATGATATTCCTAATTTCCATCATTTTCCTTACGGCATCCAGCACCAGTTCATAAGTCAGCTGTGATGATGGGAGGCAACAGATATTTTAAACATAATATTGACCGTTAGAGTAATTATAGGTTCATGTATGTATATAGAAGTCTTTAATACTGATAAAGAGAGATAAATTATTAGCTTCATTGTTTCTCTCATTAAATTTTCTTTAAAATTTTTTAAGTATCAGTTATTAATGAACCATACAATTTTCTTTTCAAAGGCATTGGGGTGCGGTTTAGATTCGGCAAAACATTTTCAGAAGCCGTTTTCTAAAGAGTGAGAACACGGCAGAATCGATGGCAGCTAAAGCAGATGCGCAGAATATAAAATACGAAACGCTAATATATATATATATAATTTAAGCGTAATAAGTTCGTTTTTAGTTTGATTGGTAGAAGACAATAGAACGCTGCAGTACAAGACTTCACGTTCGGACTTAAATCAATTGAATACCAATTTGTGGCTACGTTATTTAGAAATCATGAAGTCTAATAATTATTTTTGAATGGATTTTATTAGAATTCGCGCAGTGACTCAAGCGACACAATGGATTCTTTGGTCAAACAGTGTACTACTTATCCTTCTCATGAACGGAAGGTCACGCGTAAACGGGCTGTCGCCATTTACATATTTTTTCCACTCCATAACTACGGCTCATTTTTAAATACCCCATGCTGCCAGGTATCTAAATAATATTTGTCTTCTTTATTTCCTCATTTCTTTTTTTGTAGTAATTTTTTTTTCCTCACAAAGAATTAATTCAATATTAAATTAAAATAAAAAAAATTCGATGTGGTAACACCAAAGTTCAGTTCTGTAGGCAGAATTAAGTCAAAGTGGTGGTAGTCACGAGAAAATTTCGCTAGTCCCAGAGAAAGTGTAGTATCAGTGGTGGTACGATATTTAACGTTCAATACACGAGGGCTTTTGGCGATAAGGACCTCGTAATTTTGAATCCATGGTCAAGTGACGAGGACGACACCTGACCTGGCACCCCTCTCTCCTAACAACCACACCACACCAACGGGAGGGACGTTTAAGTTCTCCACAGATTTAACGATGCATCATACACCCATGGCGGTCTTTAAATTTGGCTGGGGATGAACTCGTGACAAGCCAGCCACGATCTGATACACGCCGACCACACAAAGGACCGCAGTCACGAAAAATAACTGCAATACCTCACGTTATATGTTTTAAGATACATTGTGTTCTTACATCCTGGAAATTTTATATGTACTTACATTAAAAATCTTATTAGTAGTCTGCAGGATTTAAATTGCATAGATTTATTAGTCCATGAGGTCAAAAGGTTTGCGGCCTCTGCTCTTGGAGTACTCTGCGAATACCTCTTATTTTGCTTATATGCATGTGACGTTAATAGATCTCTCTCACTTTTATGTTTTTAGCACCAAGAAATGGGTTTCCAAATCTTCGGGAGCCCGTCTGAAAAAGGTTTGTTGTTAATGCAACCTAGGAGAGAAAAAAATCAGCAATGAAGCAACCCCCTTTAAGTTTATTTGGGTTCGATCTTTCCGGAATTTTTAAAAAGGTAAATATAATACTTTTTTTGGCATTTGGGGGTAAAAAGGGATAAAAAAAATTTTAAAAATTTTTTTGGAAAAAATTGAATTGAAAACCTTTTTTCGGAATTTTAAAAAGTTTATTGTATTAATTTTTTTTCCGTATTCAGCTCAGACCTCTGTACAAACCAACTAGAATTGTTAAATGCATCCGGAAGTGGGGACCATGTTTTACGACAACAGAGGGAAAAATTTTGAAAATCCGATAATTTTTTTAAAGGGTTTTAACTCTGAAAATAATTTTGAATTTTCAAAAATCTTAGTTGAGCCCGACAGGGCCTGCATATAAAATATTAACAATGTTTTAAAAAGGGAAAAGAAATTTAAAAAAGGTTATTCTATTTAAATTTTTTCCCAAAATTTTTTATTTAAAAAATTTTTTTTTCAATGTTTTAAAAATTTTAAATTATTCTAATCTGTGATTTATCATAAATATTACCCATTTACACCTTTTTGAAAATCAGGGTTTCCCAACGTATATATTTTAAATTTATTTTTTTTCCTAAATTCTATTGTTACTTACGTTTCAATAGAATAAAAGTAATGTTTTCGTAAAAAAAATGGTTTCGACATTAAAACACTTATTAAAAGTATATTCGGCGTTATCAACTTTCTAAAAAAACTTTTACAACGTTAAACACACATAACTTACAGAAGCACTCAATTCTTGGAAAACATTCTTTCGCAGGAATGGCTATAGACGCGAAGATCGTAAGCCTCGGATATGACTGGAATCCAAAACAGCCAGTGCAGTTATTGACTTACTTAGAATTTGCCTTATTATGCAATCGTTAAAAAATTTGAAATGAAAAAAATTTTTGGGCCTTTTTAAAATAAAAAATTTCTTAGATAGTGAAAAAAAAAACAAGGGGTGAGAGGAAGAACTAGTTTTGTTTCTACCCCCCTCCTCCCCAAGTTGAAATTCTTTATAGGGATTGCTTTTAACACACACATTTTTCACACATAGTTCACATTTCAATAAATCTATATAACCCAGGTAGTTAATCATTACTATGACTTTATTTTTATTAATGACCCTTCAAGTTCAGACAAACCCCCACATTTTATAAGGGGAAGTTTTTTAAATCAAAATGTATTTCATCAGGGGGAGGGAAAAAGTTTGAAAAGCAAAAAAGTTTCAATTTCCATAATATTTTTTTTCCCCTATCCCTTATATTTCCCCTTAACTTCCCCCTTTTCGTTTCTTGGTTTTTTGTTTTATTAAAACGTATAAAACCCAAAAAATTTGGGCCCAGGGTTGAAGGAAAAAAAATTTCCCAAACCTCTTTTTTTTTCCAAAATACACTGCTGGTTATCAAAATTTGGGTAACACCGGGAAAAAAACAAAAAAAAAAAAAATTTTTTATTTAGCAAAAAGGAAATTAATGTTTAAAAAATTGTCGACAATTTGGGGTATACAGGGCCCAAAAAATTAGTACACACACGGGATTCCCGAAGTGGTTCATATGACCCCGGGGGTTCCAGTCAACATAAAAAAAATTCCCCGGTTTCCAAAGGAGGTGCAAATGGGGGTTTTTATGATTGTGGCCCCTTTTTAAAACCAAAGTTCGTAATTTTTAATTTTTAACTTTCAATAAAAAGGAATAAATATCCCACAACACGGGGTGTTGTTTTTTAAAACGTAATTTATAAAAATATAAACACTTAAATCTGTTTACCTCGAATTGTGGAATATCCTGAGAAAGAATTTAATTGGTTTTTCAAGAAAAGGGGGAATTTCGGCGCGGTTCCCAACCCCTCAAAAAAAAAACTACTAAAAGGATTTTTTTGGGTTTAAAACCCCCCCTAAAAAAATTGATCCCAAAAACGTTTAAAAAATTTTAAAAGAGCATCAGAGAGATTCGTCCCTCCAATTAAATCCATTTGTTTATTGCTCAATTGTTTTATGTAATATGTACTAAATTTTTTTTAATTTTAATTAATAAGTGTTTCAAATTCCAAGTGTTTTTTTTCCTTTGGGTTTTTTTCCACACTACATTTTGGGTGATTTTTAAACCTTTTCCCCAAATCAGGTCAACAAAAAATTTATTTTTTTTAAAAAATTACAGATTATAAATTGTGAGGGGCTCACGCGCCTTTTTTTAACATAACCTCTGGGTTTTTTGGTGGCCAAGATTAATGGCAACTTTTTTTCCAAACCCAAAAACCCAAGAAGCTGGCAAGGAAATTAAAACAGAAAGAAAACGAAGTAGCAGGACGGCAATTTGGGGAAAGGTTTAAAGGGAATCAAGCGGGAAATTTGCCCCCCCTTTGGAAGTTCCGGGGAAAACCCAGCTATTCCCAAAGGTGCATACCATTACCGCGCCCAGACGTTTCCAATAAAAGATATCAAATTTTTGGGTTGGATTAAGGTAGGGACTTTTATTTATTTGATTTAGACTTATAATATTATTAGGTGGAGGAAAGGGGATTGAATAATTATTTAGAGAAAGTGGTCTAAGTTACGCGATTCGGTTTAACTATCTTTTTTGTGTGTTTGTTCTCATTTCCCCCATTCTCTCAAATTTTAAAATTTTTCTTTAAAATTTTTTAAAATTTGGGTTTTTTCCTTTAAAAAAGTCAGTCATATTAAGAATTTAAAAAGTCTATTCCTTTTGAAAACCCCCACAACCTCTAGCTCACGCTGACAATCAAAGATACGGTCACCAAAGGGGGTGACACAAAATTCAATGCAGTTAAAAATTTAAATCTTTTAAAGTAAGTGTTCCCTCTTAGCTATTAAAAACTCATTTGTTGATTAATTTAGGTAAGCAGGGGCTTACCCTAAACCGGAAAACATGGCAAAGGGGTCTATAAAACAAAATAGTTTAGGAAACTCTGCTCTAAACCATTGAATCGAACTGGGCTTGGATGTCAGGTACACAAGTCCTTTCCCGGGGTTTTTTCCAAAATCTATGCTACACTTCATAAAAATCATATTAGGAGGTGGTGACGGTTCAGTCTCTCAGCACTTTATAACCCAGATATTTTCAATGGGTGAGAGATTGGGGAAAGTTACGGGGGGGCAACAGTCTAACTTTTTAAATTTATTTCTTTTTTCGTTAGGGAAAAAAGATTGGGGAAAATTTTCGATGGGGGACACAGTTTTTTGTGTTGGGGTAAAATCAGGGCCAAACGGGTTCCCGGGTTTTTTTGTTGAAAAAATGGACTCTGGCCCTTTAAAACATATGCCCAGCCCTTTATCTCAAGATTTGAAACACGGTCCCAAACCCAAACTGGGCCCGATAACCACGAAGCGAATACTAGGTGCTTATGACGTGTACCTAATGGTCACCCATATCATCACACCAGGTTTAAGTCCAGTATGACGATGTCCGATTCAAGCAGGCGAAGTGCGTTCTTCCAGGTGCTTCTAGGCACTTACAAATTCATCATGATATTGCAAACAGAACCTGGACTTGACTTAAAAAACGACGTGGTGCCACTCCTGTATCCAGTTTTGTCGTTTGACGCACCACTGATGCCCCACGTCTCTGTGCTGTAGTGTAAAGAGATACCACAATGATAGTCATCGTGGAGACAGTCCGTGCTGCTCCAGACATCATCGCTATCTCCGCGTGGATACTTGTTTTCCAAACAAGCCTACTTGATGACTCAAGGTGCGTGATGTGGCTTACGATCCTGCAAGGCCTCCGGGACAGCATGTCTGTCCTCTCATTTGTTAATGGTGGTAGGTTGCTGAGATCCTGCAAGGCGGAAGTGTAGCCCACCTGAATCCATCGATTCCATATTTTCATGACGGTTGTTAGATTCCGACCAATGCGGACAACAAAAATGCAGAACAAAACTCTCGATATGCCATTGAATTCCGATAGGTGCGGGCAGCCATTTCTTCTTATACGAGGCATAACACGATCTTCTCATAAACAACCAACATTTAAGTGTGAATTTAGAACGAAAAACCCGCAGCGTGCATTCTTTTTATACAAAGTTTTAGAGGCCTTTTCCGTCTCCTGAGTCGTTCGATTGCACTTAATTTTTAATCATTTGCATATCCCTGCATCCTCTTCCTTTGATGTAAATGAGACGTTAAAACCTTTCTTCCTTCATGGTGCTGCAATTTTAATGGACACCAGTCCAGTTGCAAGTTAAATTTCAAGAGGGGTTCATTGATGCTTGAAGATATGTAAAACTATGTATCTCAGGAGGTTCATAAACCTTGACGGAAAAAAAATCATAATCATCATCAATGGCTTTTAATTATATTTCGTATTTCCTTCCCTTTTAATTATGTGCCGCAATCTTTCCAACAGTTGTAATTATATCTGTCGCTGAAATTGCCATATTTTAATGGTCGAATTCAACATAAAAATAGGAAATTTTCACACAGATATACTGCTAAGATAAGAATAACTTTATTGAAAATCTCCTTATGCAAGAAATATATTTAGGATATTGAGACTGTTTTTCAGAGGCGTAGCTACCGCTGTATCAGCCGTATCAATAATGCGGGGCCCCCAAGCTACAGGGGCCCCAACACGTAAGACTACAGTCCAACTAACAGGGCTCTCATACGTGAAATGGGGCCCGGAAGGAATTTTGATTCAGGGCCCACTCAGAACTAGCTACGCTAGTGCTGTTTTTGCATAGCGTTAAAGAATAGGCCCCTTCCTTGGAACACTTTTTTTAAATAGAAAAATGTTCGAACACTATTGTCATATTTAGATTATACTGTAAAGCAGCGTTTCTCAAACTGTGCGGCACGCCCCCCTTGGGGGGTGATAACCATACAAGGGGGGAGCGAGCATATTAAAAAGTCAAAAATAAAAGAGATTTCAGTAAATTTACAATTTTTTGAAGGGAGCGAAACAAAATACATTCTGACATAATAAAAAAGTAAAATAAACATTTACATTGATATAATATATTTATAAATGCATTTGTACTGTATAATGTATTTGATAATTAATTTGTCAATACTAAGTTAAGAACAAGATCAATATAATTACTAATGACTCATACAAAATTATAGACAAAATTTAATACTTATCTTGATAATTTGTACGGTTTATAATTAAAGTCATATCATAGCTTTGGCATGTAGCTTTTAGTACGTTAATTTTGAAATCAATACATTGTTATTGTACGAATGGGGGCGCGATGAAAATTATAATTGAAAATTGGGTCGAAAGTATTGAAAGTTTGAGAAGCACTGCTGTAAAGAGCATTATGTTTTGTAGCTAAGAAAAAAGACATATGCGTATTGCTGTATACAATGGGTTTTGAGGGATCAAATCCACCCATACACCAACAGAATTTTAATTTTTAGCATAAAGATTACTTCTCGGTGTTTTCGTCCACCTTTTCTTTTTTAAATATAAGCCTTTCCAGAAAAATAGTCTGTGTGTGCCCCTCTGACTCTATATTTTTATAATAGGAACGGGGCGTTAAAAATCCTTCTTATACCGGTAATATTTAACTTGTCATAAAGGAATCTATTAATTTTTTTTTAAACACAGGGTCTTGTTTCAGAAATATATGTATTCTGTTTGTATTTGTCGTTTAAAATAACGTTTTAAAAATGTTTTTGTTAACAATACCTTTCTGCAATACAGGGAAATCAAAAATTTGTGAATAGTATTACATATAATTAATGGTCACTTGTTACGTACCGTATTTACTCGAATCTAACCCGCACTATTTTTCCAGTATAAATGCTACTGAAAATCGGGTGCGGCTTAGAATCGAAGGCAAAACATTTGTTGGATGGGGACAATTGAGTTTTCACCCCTTTTCAAAAGAAAAATGCAACCATCCATTCTGTGCATTTGCATTGATGACTTATCCTGTTCCGCAGTTTATCTCCAGTCTATCCTAAACATCGTTGTCTGCTCATATTTAGGAAATCTTTTTTTGTATACGCTTTCTTTTAATCACCTAAACATCAAAGATATCGTCGGTAATAGTATCAAGACGATTTCACTGTCACGCAAGTATGAAAAGGGAGGCAATTCTATGTATGTTCAGAGCAGCGGCCACTGAAAATTTGACACGGATGAAACAAATATACGTCGATAACGGGGAAAAAATATTATTTTTCTTACAAATGTGTGTTCCTCAATCTTTAATAATACTTTTTCATTCTTCTAAAATGCATTCTTTTTTAAAAAAATGTTGCATAACAAATGCATTGGATAGCACAGAAGGCGACACTGTGCGGGAAATTGGTGATGTCGGTGTAGCAGGAAAATAACGAAGTTAGAATTTCGGCAAATCCTTAAGGTATATAATCGATTGACGGGAGATGTTAAAATAACGTCTCTTCAAGGTCATTTTCCTGATGAAAGTAAGTGATTTTAACGAATCCCTGAATTGTTTCAGTAAAATGATGAACTAGTCAGGATTTACATTGGCAGAATTCTGTCCGGGGAGGGGGGAGACACCCGTGTGGGGGGTCGAGTCCTTGTACTACCTAACCATATAGGTAGTTCTTATTATTCAAACTACCCCTCAACAATGGCAAATCATCCTCTAATGCTCAAAAACCAAATTTTATGATAGGGGATTAAGACCTCTCTTGAGATCATGTGTCCCAATAAACCATTCAACCCATATAGGTAGTATTATCGATCTCCTAAATATCAATCCCATATCTTTAAAAAAATTGGATCATAGGATTAATATAGGGATTGATTATATATATATATATATACCAGCTTAATTTTCTAATTATTTGTTAATTAGTTTCGAATAAATAATTTGTATTTCATTGACTATTGTTGTTTTACTTACTTCTACGTTTAACAATGCACCCTATTTGTTAAGTAAACACTTTTAAACTCTTGACAATATTATTTCATCATTTCACTGAAACAGCTCAGGGATTGGTTCAAATCCCTTACTTTTATCAGGGAAATGACCTTGACGAGACGTTATTTTAACATCTACCGCCAAGTGATCATCTCCCTAAGGGATTTGATGATATTCCTAATTTCATCATTTTCCTGCGACATCGGCACCAGTTCATAAGTCAGCTGTGATGATGGGGGGCAACGAATCATTTTTTAAACATAATATTGACCGTTAGAGTAATTATAGGTTCATGTATGTATATGAAAGTCTTTAATACTGATAAAAGAGATAAATTATTAGCTTCCATTGTTTCTCTCATTAAATTTTCTTAAAATTTTTTTAAGTATCGGTTATTAATGAACCCTTTACACAATTTTTTTATTTTTTCTCAAAAACGTGTAGAGAATTGGGGGTGCGGTTTAGATTCGACGAAAACATTTTTTCAGAAATACATTTTCATAATTGGGGGCGCGACTTAGAATCGATGGCAGCTAAGATGCGAGTATAAATACAGTATATATATATATATAATTTAAACAGTAATAAGTTCGTTTTGAGATTTGATTGGTAGAGACAATGATACTGCAAATGCAAGACTTCACGTTCGGACTTAAATCCAATTGAATGCCAATTTTGTGTATGTTGACATTGAAAATCATGAAGTCTATTAATTATTTTGAATGGATTTTATTAGAGTTGTACAGTGACTCAAGCGACTGATAAGTTCTTTGGTCAAACAGTGTACTACTTATCCTTCTCATGAACGGAAGGTCACGCACAATAAGCAGACTGTCGCCATTTACATGTTTTTCCACTCTCAAAAGCAAATGACTCATTTCCGTTCACAATATGAGTGCTCAAAATAATATTTGTCTTCTTTGTTCCTCATTTCTTTTTTTTGTATTAATTTTTTTTTCCTCACAAAGAATTAATTCCAATAGAATTAAAATAAAAAAAAATTCGATGTGGTAACACCAAAGAGTTCAGTTCTCTTGGGCAGAGGTCGTCAAAGTGGTGGTCCACGAGAAAATTTCGCTGGTCCCCAGAAAAGTGTGGTATCAGTGAGTGAGTGAATATTAACGTTCAGCTACACGAGGGCTTTTGGCGATGGACCTCGTAATTTTGAACCATGGTCAAGTGACGAGGACGACACCTGACCTGGCACCCCTCTCTCCTAACAACCACACCACACCAACGGGAGGACGTTTAAGTTCTCCACAGATTTAACGTGCATCGCTCCCTTACTCGGCGGGTCTTTAGTGGTACGGGGCTCGAACTCGTGACAAGCCAGCCACGATCTGATACCTTGACCACTAGGGAACCGCGGTCACGAAAAATGTGGTATCACGTTATTTGTTTTAAGATGCATTGTGTTCTTACATCGCAATTTTTTTATAAGTATATTTAACATTAAAAAAATCTTATTAGTGGTCTGCGGGATTTAAATTATGAATTTATTGGTCCATGAGGTCAAAAAGTTTCGCGACCTCTGCTCTTGGGTACTCTGCGAATACCTCTTATTTTACTTATATGCATGTGACGTTAATATAATTCTCTCTCACTTTTATGTTTTAGCATAAATCTTGCATCTCGGTGTTTTCGTCTACGTTTTTTTTTAAAAAAATGTAACCCCTCGCATGAAAATGGACTGTGTACGCTATTGGTAGATTCAAAAGCTGACCAATTCAACACAAAAATTTGGCGTCAAAATGTGTTCAAAATTCCAAGCAGTGCTGACCGTTCATTGAACCACTGGCTTCCTTTTAAAAAGTAAACAGTAGAAGTAGAAATGTCTCGGAGACAAAGGGTCGTGCAGGTTCCAGACTCTATAAACTTCATACAGGTCATTCTTTAAACACTAGACGGGATGATATTTTTACAAAAAAAACAGGATAGGAAAAATTCAAAGAGAACAAAACAAAAATGCTACGATTAGATGTCGGCTTCGTTTCTTAAGGGATTAAGAATTACAAAATTAAACATAAATAATCTATTGTGTAATTTTATATATGACGAATTAATTCAATACAAAATCTACATTTCAATTAACGCTTCTCCCTAGAATAGTGGTGTCGCAATGGGGTAGCTTGTCTTAAATGGGCCCTGTAACAAAAATTTCTTGGGGACCCCTTTAAAAATTCCCGATTTTTTTTCTTACATATATTAGGCCCCTGTAGCTTGGGAGCCCCGTATCATTGATACGGCGGTAGCTACGCCCCTGATATATCGCCAAACACATGTAGTGCCTGAGCTAGCGCACCGTGTTTAATAGTACTGTGAGGGACCAAGTATATTAACTACTGCTAGAGAAAGTTATATTATCATACTTTTAAGCTACACGAGGGCTATTGGCGACGGGCTTCGTAATACTGAACCATAGTCATATGACGACCTGAACGACACCTGAGCAAGAACCCTCCTCTCCTGACTTCCACACCACATCAACGGGAGGACATTTGAACTTCGGCAGCCTCCTCTACACGATGGGTGTTCAGTGGCATTATGCACGAACTTTTGACAAGCCAGCCACGAGTCCGTGACCTTGACCAATAAGCTACCACGTCCACACTAACCGTAAGGGCCACTAACGCTTTAAGGGCTGCGGTAGCCCAGAGGTCAAGGTATCGGATCATGGCAGGCATGTCATGAGTTCGAGCCCAGTACCACTAAAGACCCGCCGTGTAGGGGAGCGATGCACGCTATGGGGCAATCAAGCTTAGCCAACCAAAGTGTTAACGCGATGTACCAAAAATGTCCCTTGCGAGTTACTAGTAGTATCTTGCGTTCGACAATTTGGTGATAACCAGGGACGTAGCATACGCCATATTATAACTGTATCAATGATACGGGAACCCCAAGCTACAGGGGCCCAACATGTGTAGCTACAGTCTCCCTAACAGGGCTCTCATATCTAAAAAAGGGTCCCGAAGGAATTTTGATACAGGGCCCAGTCAGAACTAGCTACGCCAGCGATGATCACTGTCCTATAGCTATATATGAGGACTGAGGTAAAATCGATTGAATGAATTGATGAAGCACTTGTTTCCATGCTCGAAGTTAACAGATTTGGAATCTGTTCCTTATGCTTCTAACTTCCACACCACACCACATTAGGATTTCGGTAATCATTATTATTAAGCCCTTTACTTTCATATTCTTAAGGTACCTCTCTGTAGGTTGCTACAGTCGCTTTTTAAAATGGCATCTTTTCTAATTAACTATGAATAATTTTCTCGGTAGTATTTATCATATAGGTTGCACAATCAGGAATCCGAACGCTCGATTTGACATACATGCCGTCGATCAGAAATGCTGCTTTCGTTTAATGTTAAGGAGCTAGATACTAATTTATATAACTTTTTGAGGTAGAAGAAATATCTCGACATTGAAATAAGTTCGTGTGATTTTAACATTTATATCTAACACATCTATCATACTTAACGTACTACTTCTAAGTAATCTGCCATGTTGTCCCAGTGTTTCAGAATGTTCTGTTTCCAGAAAGAGAGCAGTGGCCGCGGTCAGGGACGCTTTAAAACTTCTTGATGCTCTGGGCCCCTACGCAAAAGTAGGCGATGGGTCCCTACCAGTAGCGCACACAGGAATTTTTCAAGGGGGTCCGGGGTCGAAAGTTCACCATTCTTGTATCATGCTTCTTTTGATTTTGTCGATTTTCGGGAACAAAACACAGTAAAAAACTAATTATTGAATAAATAATTAGCATTAATTAATAAAATTAATCATTAATAACAAATACTTAGTTACATTTTACGTACTATATACTTAGAATTATAATCAATCGGAAAAAAATGAAGGGCTTTGGGAGGGGTCCGGACCCCCAGGACTCCCCCTTGTGTGCGCCACTGGTCTCTACACAAATGTAGGCCCCACATATGACCCTTAAAAGTAGACAGTGAATAGCATACGTTGTCAAAAAAATGTACAAACGGTAACTTGAAACACATAAATGCGCATGACTTGCAATGTCACAAACCGGCTCGACTGACTGCCGTCTTCTGATTGAATGAGCAAAGATGGCGTATGGTGGTAGGCCTAGGCCTATACATGGACGCTATACATCACATGTAGGTATACCGTTCGAAATTCCCAGTTTTTCGGAGAATACAACGGGAAAAAACCTTTGACCATTGAAATTGTTCGAATCATTATCTTATTAAGGATGAGTCGAGAACGAGACGAGGCCCCCATTGTGGACGAGTCTCTGGGCCCATTTGGTCCATGCCTTAAAATGTCCCTGGCAGCGGTAGGCTAGTGGTCATGGTCACGGACCCGTATCCGGCGTGTCAAGAGTTCGAGCCAAAGTACCCCTGAAGATTCAACGTGTAGAGGGGTTGATGCTCGTTATTTCTGTCGAGGCTCAATATCCTCTCGTTAGTGTGGTGTGGAAATTCAGAGATGAAGGTCCCGCTCAGTTGTCGTCCTTGTTCAGAATTACGAGGCCCATCTCCGAAAGCCCTCGTGTTGCTTTATAGTACGACGTTAATAAACACTCACTCACTCATTCAAAGAGAGTAAGCTACCGTATGAATAAAAATAAAAAAAAGCACGAAAAATCAAAAACACATTCAACGGTAGTGTCTGGTACCGTTAACGGCTTGCGCAATTCGTCTCTCACGCAAGCAAGTAGGTCAGCTTCCAGCCAGTTAATTTCAGTATTGAAACCTAAGTAAATATTTAAAAAGTTTAAAAGTCGAGAATTGCAATTTTATTTGAAATCTAAAAAAAAAAATACCTAAGCAAATTTTATCTTCACCTAAAGATAAAACCCCGTGATTTATTCTTTTTTACGTTATTACTTCTTATGTTCTTTTCATTGATAAATAAAAACTATGAAGAAATATGCGTTTTTCTTGAACGTACATACCGCTAAAAATTATAGATGTTCCGTTTTGAGGAGAAAAATATTCTGTAGCGTCATTTACATTTTAAAATAATCTAATAAATATTTTTTGTAATTTAATTAATAAAATTAAAGAATCATTTAGCATTTCAACAGGGGGCGCGAAGTGTAAAACACATTTTTATACAGGAGAGAATAAACTGATTCAAACTAAACAGTGAAATGTAACAAAATATGCAGTTCTCTGTAGCATACCTAAGATAAAATATGATATGAATAATGGAATATTTTTTTAAAAAAGAAATTGGGGCCGAATTTTGCACGCGCGGATTCTACTATTTATTATAAGAAACACAATTTTAATTGGACTATTGTGTTGTATCGCATAATTAAAAACAAAATCTGTTGTACCTAATCATGTAATCCAGTGGTTCTTAAACTGTGGTCCACGGACCTCTGGGGTCCACAGATCTTTTTTAGGGGGGTTGTGGAGTCCCTCATGTAACGTTGAGGTTTCCTTCTTTTACAGAATCTGAAAGGTGTCCTGGAAAAATTGAAAAATGTGCCATACTAGACTAGATCACTAAATTGTTCCCAGTGAAAAAAACTCTTTAGAACATGTATTTTGATCAAGAATATTAAGTCGGGGAGAGATGTTCAAAATATTGGACGTCACGCTGATTCGGAAAGGGGCAGTGGCGTAACAGAATATTAAGGCTTTCCTGGAAGTCAGGTTTTGCGCCTCAAACTGGATCTTACAAAGGGTATGTACTAGGCGTCAGTCAGGCTTTGGGCCTTCTAGATTCCTGGGCTCCCCGCGATACGGGGATATATGTTACGTCATTGTAAAGGGGGCCACGACGATTGAAAGCTCAAAAGCTGTTGATGTAATCTATTTGGCGAATGAAAAAAGAATCCGGGAGTAACCCGAGGGAGTTGAGAACGATGAGAGCGTACGATGTGTGTGTCCCTCGTCATTGCCTGGTTTTACAAAATCAAAGTGGATTTTTTTCCCTTTCTTTTTTCTTTGTCTCTTTTTTTTAAAATTTTATTTAAAATATGCATACATACGTTCTGCAAAAATAATTTTCTTTACATTGAAAATAAAAAGAATTAAAAATTATTTGAGATTTAGTCAAAAGTAATTTAGGCTTTAGTTTATTCCTTAGGTATTTTATGTATTCATTTTTCCAGCGAAAATTAAATGTAATCACACACACACACAATTTTAATTATAATTACACATACAATATTTAACCAGATTTGATTTTGATTCTTTCTTAACGTCGCACTCCAAAGCATCGGGAGAGCTATTGGCGACGGACCTCGTAATTTTGGGAAATTTGTCCAGGTCTGCCCCCACACACACACTCCGAACTTCCACACCACGCCAACGAGAGAACTTTGAGCGCGACAGATTTAACGTGCTTCATCCCTCTTACACGGCAAGTCTTCAGTGACATAATGATTCGAACTCGCTGGCCACGAGTTCGTGACCATGACCACTCGACTCCTGCGGTCTTTATGCCATTTTTTTGTTATCCAAAGAAAATGAAACATTGACCAAATATTGTAACCTTATTCTAGTAAGTCATCCACCAAAATCCCTTTTATAAGTACAGTAGAACGTCGTTTATCCGAACGTTTATTATCCAGAGCGTCAAATATCCGAAACAGTTTTTTTTTTCTTCCGAAAAGTGCAATGCAGATTTAGAAGGCGAAAAAGACTTCAATGACGACCACAGGGAGAAGTTAACCGACTTTGTCCAATCAATCCCAGGATTTAAAGGAATGGCGATGTTAGAAACCCCTGGACGGCATTTCCTGATGCAGAAGGGACCTTGTGGAAAGTTCAAAAATTGTAAAAATAATGACAGGGGAAAATTTCCTAAACCCTATGTTCGACGAAGTAGGAATCCAAAGAACCTTAAGTCGAAGTGACGATTAAACGGGTGAAGACGAGGACAACAACAACAAAAGTAGCAAGAGTTCATCAAATGCTGTCACGTTTTCTGCGTTAGAGACTGCTATGGAGCGGTACGAACAACAATCAGAGTGCTGTTCAAGAAATAAGTCATTATTTTCCACAATAAAGGTAAAATTGTGACATATTGCACCTGTTTAGCTTTTCTTCCAGCTCGTTTCCCGCATGTTCGTATAATTTTCATTATTTGTATAGAGTCCGGTTTCATATACTTCATGGATAGCATTATGTTTTCGGTTATCCGAACAATCACATATCAGAACGGTGTCCGGTCCCAATTGATTCGGATAAACGACGTTCTACTGCATATGAAACAGTAAATTTTTGTTGTTTAACGATTTTTTTTATGCATGAATGAAATGTTAAATTTGCATTAAAATAATGTAATTATTTATCATTTTCATGCACTCTTAGCGACACCAATTCGCGCAATGTAATCAATAGGAAAGTGTAATAAAACATTATTTTAATTCACGAAATTCGTTTGCATCGCCCCCTGCTTTCATTTGGGCCATCCCTAAAAAAGAACCTTTAGGTTTGAAAAATATAATAATTCCACCCGAAGCTGACTGTCACAAAATGTTTCACCTTAGTCGAACAACGTAATACCGACGTTTCAGAGCGTCACTGTGCTGTCACACAGCACTTTTGTCATGCTTGTCATTCCCCGAGCGTGCTCTCGCGCGAATATCGCGCACGTACTGGGGTTGTCCACCGGTGATCGCCGATATAACATCGCTTCTTTTTTATTATTCGTCCTTCGCGTCTTTCCACGCTCAATTTACTCGGTACAATTAAATGTGGCAACAGCACTTATCTCTCTTGTGTGGAAGCCGCGCATTCTCTTCTTCCAGAACATTTTCAAAATAAGTAACGCGCACACATTTGTGATTTAATTCTTTTTTTCCTCTCTCTCTCTCTAAAAGGTAAGTTGTCGGAGTCGATACGAAAAAGGAAACCATTCAGAATTTCAACCCTGAAGTGCAATTTAGCCCTGAAAATCTTTGAGAGCCTCATAGACATATGTATGTTTGTTTTTAAAATTACTCATGATTACCTCGACCTGAAAACTTAAGTACTTTTTTCTCTTTATTTACGAAAAACGGTGGTAAATTCATTATTTCATTCGGTCATTATTTCTGAATGTAATGTAATAAGAATTTTTTTCAGAATAATAACATCACATAATCAAAAAAAATTTTTTTTAATTGTTTAGATTGGTCCAGGGTCTGTCAGATTTTCGAGTGAGTGTTTATTCAGTGGCGTAACGTACATCCCCGTAACCCCTGCATTTCGGGGGGCAGGGATTCTGGGTGGCCCAAAACCTGACTGACGTATTGGGGCTTGGGGCCCAAAACCTGAGTTTGCAGGGGACTCTAATATTCTCCGTTACGCCATTGTGTTTGTAAACATCGCTCTAAAAAGCAACTCGAGGACTGTTGGCGACGAACCTCGTGATTTTGAGCCTCGATCAAACGACGGAGCTTTCACCCCTTCTCCAAACCATCACACCACGCCAATGGGAGGACTTTGAACCACGGCAGATTTAACGTGCATTAGTTCTTCTATACCACGTATGGCGAACCATTGGCACACGAGACACAATATTTTGGGCACGCCAGCGTTAAAAATGGAGTTCACAATGAAGTATTACGAAAACGCGAGTAATCGGTCGTGGTGCAGCGGAGAGCACACTCGTTTGTTGTTTTGTTTTAGTTACGTCGTGGACTACAATAGATTAAGATGCAAAGTTTGTCTACGCATAGCATAGTCAATTTCATTGACACACAACTGTATTTTAAAGTTTATTTGTGTTAGGAAATTCTTATATCAATTTTTTATTGTTATTTATCACTAGTTGTTTTCTTTTGCAAGGCTTCATTCCCTAATTTTCCTCCCACAAGCTTTTGCACGCGTTTTGCGTGGCAACTTCACCCCTCATGATCTTATTTTAGCTTCTCTACCTTTTCATACTTTCGTTCAAGGGGTTATTTATAATTTGCTTTCAATAATCACGTGTAATTATTTTAGAGGAAACGAGTAACGGACTTAGAAATAATATTCTTTTTAATCTTTTACATAAAGAAATTCATCCTCTTCTTCGAAAGCGAAACTGAAACTAAATCAACTGGGGAGAGAGGTTTCCCACTCACCCTTCCACCAGCTTTGCTACGCTGCACTCAATGAGGACTGCTATCTAATTTTATGTAACTTCAACAAATTATTCTTTTTTCAACTAATTATCATGTGTGGATAATAGAGCTTTCTCTAATGTTCGACGTAAATGTATAACCGTTACCGTTACTGTTACCAAGTATATAAACTAAAATTCTTTGGAAAATGAAGACCAACAGTAAATCCATTGCTTATCCAGAATGAAAATTTCAACTTTTTGTCAATTTAACACATATTTTCATCAAATACGGTATTAAGGGTAGCTTAGCAGCCGAAATGATTTTTAAAATCATATTGATGTTATTCTAAAGTCTTCCCAAAAAGTATAAAGAAATTTACCATTTTGAAGAAGTAATAAATGTAGAAAATAAAGGTGAAACTTTACTCCCCCTAATATTGTTTGCTATGCAATACAACATCAACACTGGAGATGGAAAGTCCATGATAGTATAAGATTTCGTCACTCGGCCACGTCATTTCCTACATTATACTTTTTTTTTACTATTTCAAAACCTAAGTTTTTCTCTGAAAAAGTTTTATATTTAAATATTTCCTATAATTTTTTTTTCTTTTGCTTTTCTGATAAAAAATTTTCCTTGCGATTGAATGATATGATAGTTTCCAATTTAATTCTAAATTTAACACTGATATGCAAATCATCGTGCCTAATATGAAATGCCATTCCTTTTGTTTTTTAAAAAAATTCTTTCTGATAAACATTTACAGCTTAAATTTGCGCCAGCATTTTTTTCTTTTATTTTCTAATTAAAAGATATCTAGAGAAGCATTTTCCTTTCATTATATCAACTTTAAAACATAAAGAAATCTAAAATCAATTTAAATTACAAGTAAGGTGCAGAAAACCATTAATGACAATAATTATTAACTAAATTGTAAATGAACAAAATGGTTAAAAATTCGAAAAAAAAATATTTAAATATGTAAGTGCAAATATATTTAATAATTTAAATTTATTTCAATAATCTGTGCTTATTTTCTAGATAGAATATAGAAGTTACTAAAGAAATTTGCAAAATTTGAGAGAAAAAAGTTAGTTAAAATGATTCACAGAGGTAAGTAACAACTAAATAGATAAAAAAAAAAAGAAAAATTCGATGATTCATTTCTAAATTAGGGATAAACATCAATACAAATAAAGAACTAGAAAAACAACTTACGATGATAAAAGAGAATCACAAAACTATTTTAGGAAAAAGTAAACTCTGAGTTCCTTTCATTTTATTCAATTAATTTTATTATGCCAGGCTATAGAGAGGGAGAAGAAACCTGTCTTAAATCGAAAATAAGTGGAACAAATTTCGAAAAAGGGAAATTTAATGGCATAATTATAGAAATTACTCACAATGCGCGCGTACAAACACATACACAGAAATGCTGGTGTCAAGAGGGAAAGAGAAAGCCCGTGCAACGCCGGGCCATTCAGCTAGTATAAAGAATAATTGATAAATTTTTAAAAATGATTTCGGAATTAAAAATGACGATGTATTGAATTTTTTTTACTGACAGCGTTATCTAAAAAACATAATACCTTTTAATGTTAGACCTTATTTTTAAAAATTTTAATCTAAGCGTTTTGACAATATTAAGTATTATTTTATTAAAAAAGAATTCTGAAATTGATCCTTGTAAATTTACTGGAAAGTAATAAAAAGTTTTCTTACCTATGAAAGAACGTATATAAGTCTTCGAAAAAATAATGAAAATACATTTGTTCACTTATAAACGTAGAATTTAATTCGAAGTATTAATTGACTAAAAATGGCCACCAGATTATGTGAAAGCGAAGTATTTCACATCGTAGACATTTCTCAAATTATTAATACGATATAACTATTTCCAAAAGATTTTAAAATTTTAAATATTCATTGGGATTTTGATTTTAAGATGTGTTATGAAAACTATCATTTGTGTGCATTTTTTTTTTAAAAAGAGATTTGCTACCTTATAAATATTTAAGCAACACTGATTATCTTTTTTAAACAATTATTAATTCCGTAAAGAATTATATTTAATGTGAAATGAAAAAGGAGAGAGAGAGAGGTAATTGTAAAAAACTTTAAAAAGCTATAAAATAATATATATAAGCATATTTGAAATTTTAAATAATTAATATTACTCACCACATGAACATAAAGTCTATCAAAATATTTGAATGATGAAAAATGCGTAAGAAGACTTAGCCATATTCCTATCTTATGCGAAAAATGCAAATTCTGCATGTAGCTTGAACGTTGATAACAATTTAAATGCTGTTGAAGGCAAAAAAGTATTTTAAAATTCGTTACACATGTTGGGGTCCCAACATGTGTAATTAAAAGTCCCATTAACCGGGTTCTCATACCTAAAAAAGGGCTCCGAAGAAATTTTGATACTGGACCCACTCAGAACTAGCAACGCCAATGGCTTAAAAATATATTATCTTATAAATATTAACTGTTATAAGATATTTTGACAAACGATTATCTTTTCCTTTGAAAATAATTTATTTCTCGAATCACGTGACAAAAATAAATGTCTTTTTATTAAAGGAAAAACATATATCGTTTGCATTAAATGAAATGAAAATATTTAACTTGATAAAATTGTAACGAAAACGAATTATTTTATTTTTTATATCGCTAAAAATATGAATTTTTACATTATAAATATTTCTAATGTAAAAAAATTTTACATATTTAGTCTTTTAAATCTGCGAATTTTATGTGATATGATGTTTAACAAGGTTGCGGATATCTTTTAATAATACTTAAATATACTTTTTACGAAAATAGCTGCAATGAAGAATAGTTCGTAGAAAAATATATTTACTCATCTTCCATACGAAGGTGAGTTTTAAATTTCGAGTTTATTGACTTTACAGTTAAAGGCGTGGAGTTTTCTAAACTAGTTTTCTTGAATTTTCTGTCGGTAGGAGTGAGTGAATAAACTATGAATGAGCAGGAAATGACCTGTACCACAGCATCCAAACCACAAATGACTTCACCTTTACTATCAGAGGAAATAATGAATGACGTCTCTAAGTGAGGCTTTACCGCAGTGAAAAATGACATCATGAATTTTTACTTATCGACCTAACCATTCGATTTGTGGATTGAAACATTCCAATTTAGGAACAAAGGGTGCGGTTTTTATTGAGGTTTCTGATAAAAGAATGAAAATTGCATGAATAAGTCTGAGTAATTTTTAATGCTTATAAGTAAATTTGAAAAAAATATTTTGGAAAAAATTAAGTATCTATGTAAAATTTATAAGAAAAAAAATTTATTTTGGGATTTGTACTATGAAAAAGTAATCGTTTAAACGCTTGTGTTGGAGCAAACCCTCTTTTACACAAATAAAATATTTTCTCACGTAGCTTCTTTTTTATGAATTTAAGTATTAATTTCTCTGTTGTATTTAAACACAATAAAATGTTCGTAGTAGTCGATGTTTTATATTCTTTTGCAGAAATTCATTTTTCATGTTTAGTGTTCTGAAGTTTCTTCAAGAGATTGTTCTGAATCCATGAAAAGATCGGATTATTTAGTGTGGGGTTATTCTCTGAAATTACATAATCCTTAAGAGGTTTCCGAACACGTTGAAAATGACTGAATTCAATCAAGACAGATATTTTTGTTTTTTATTTCATTGAATAGAGCTATCTTTTGGCTTTACAAAACATACTTTGTTTTGAATCTACACTACCTAGAGGCCAAGCTACAATCAATTTTAGAAAAACCGGAAGTGGGGGTCTTTGATCTACCAGAAGTGGACATTTAAATTTCTTAAAATCTATCATGGCGAGTCTGATAACTCAAACTATTACAAATGTATTTCTATAAATCTTTTTCAACCTGATATTTATGCTATTTTCTAGAGAATGTACTAAAATATTTCTTATTGTATGAATACTTTTTGAATTAGGACCTGTTATTTAAATAATGGTCTCATAAAGAATGTTACTTTTCTTATAATGTTTACTCAATCAGCTCTAAAATTTTCAAATTTTAATAAAACATTAAAATTTTAGTACATTCTCTAGATAAATGTGTCTAATTTTTGTTTGGCTAATACTTTTACTAATATAAGTTTATTACTTTTTTCTCTAATTGCTTTGAAGTTTTACAAAAATATTGCTAAAATTTCACTTATAATTGTGATTTTTGTGAAATTTAGGCAGTTTATTTTAAATATTGTTGGTTAAATATGGGTATTTATTGCTATTGAGTCCTAAAAAAGCATTTATAATGTTTAAATATTTTATTTTGTCAAAAAGTACTCCGAACGTGTTGGGATACATTAAAATCGCTCTTTTAATCTTTAGAATCAGATGATAAAGTTTCTAGTAGATGATGGAGTCGCTGTTGCTCTCTCCCATGTATATTTTGCAATAATTTTTCAAAATGTTTAAAAAGTTGGAAAATATTTGTTTTCTTAAAAACAATTTTAAAAATACTGTTTATAATTATATATATTAATACATTTATAAACAATTTGTAACAGAAAAATCAGAAGGAAAAAAAAATGATCCTATTTTTGAAGCTTCAAAAACAAAAGTGCAATGTAACATCTCACTCGGAGTTTTCTCGAACACCGATGAGTTTTAAAGGTCCTTACATCCAATTGTCCAAGCGAAAAAGAGTGGCCTCAGACGCGTGAAGATTCAATGATCTTACAATATGTAACTACTAAAGAAAGAAATAGCAGTTCCGCGCATCCTGCTTAGAAACGTAGGAGGGTTTTTTTTATTGAGGTGTACAAAACACCCTGCGTGAGTGATCCCGGTTAAAGAGACAACTTTAATAACAATATTAAGCAATAGGAAACGTTATTAAATTTTGAAATACTCTGGACATGTCTTCTATGGAGTTTGCTCTGCTTTAAACAATGGGTCGTGACTAGGGTTTCTTTCCCGGGATTCCAGGTTCCCTGGAAATCATAAGATTTCTGTACTTTTTCTATTCCCGGAAATCACACGCGGCTTCAATAGTTTGTTGGCAATGCTTGAAAGGTTTTTAGAAATAAAGTCAGCAATTTTGAAAGCATTAATTGATATTAAAGGAGAACAAATGATGGCCAATGCAGAGTTTGAAACTGTGACAACAACAATTGTAGCAGGCTTAAAGCCAGTAAAAATTGGCTTAGAAAAATTATGCAGTCGAAATGCAACTTTGCTAACTGCAGAAGGTGTATTTTCTTTCGTTGTTGGAGAATTGAACGAATAAAATTCAGAATTTGTGAAAAATATGAAACATTCTCTAACCCAAAGAATTAATGTGAGACGCAACGTTTATTTAATAGAATTAGTGCAACACCTAAATTTTGGGGAGAAAATACGAATCATCTGCAGTTACTGTCGATATTCCGCGATTGCCTAGTACAAACTGTTTGGTTAGACAAACCCAAATGATAGGGACCAGGGGCAGCTACCGCTGTATCAATGAGCTACCCCAAGGTACAGAGGCCCTACAGTACCACTAACAGGGCTTTTTTTTTTTCTAAAAAAGGGCTCCGAAGGAGTTTTGATACGGGGCCCACTCAGAACTAGCTACGCCAGTGATAGGGACAAGGCGTTTTGCAAAGAAGAGGAATCAATATCCAACTCTTTGCACTCAGAAGAAGAAAGCATGGAAGTTTTGAAAGAAAAACCTCTGACGTTGGACGAAAAATAAGAGAAAACAATTTACTCTAAGACAAAAGTTTTATATTGTTCAACAAAATCATGAAACAAGAAATGCAGTTGTTGGACTCGACTGAAAATCCATCACCAAACATTATAAAACTAAGTGAGGCTTTAAAAACAATTCCTCCAAAGTCAGTTGAAACCGAGAGAGCATTTTCTGCTGCTCGATTGTTCGTCACAAAGCTTAGAATTAGGCTGAGTAATAAATGTATAAATTGCTTATGGTTTCTGAAATCCTATTTTAAAAATGAATAATCAATTTCTTATGTATTTTTAGCTCATTATGTAAATAATTATTAATTTTGGAATTTATGTGTGTCATTTTAAATATAATTATTATTGATTTCATTTAAAAATAACTTGTTTTTAAATTTTTTGAAATTTTAATGCATTTTCGGGAATGTGGAAAAACCCGGGAAATCAGAAACCCTAGTCGTGACAGCTTGGTAAGACAATTATTGGAATCTCACTTCCACTAAAACCGCGGTTCTTAAACTGGTCGACCGCGGGGTTCCCCCACCTTTCCCGGGGACCGC
>BMAV01000839.1:0-21403 GCA_019973955.1 Trichonephila inaurata madagascariensis
ACAGAGATCAGCAGAATATTTTAGAACTAATTTTTGAAGACAAAGTTTCAACTTTATTTGGAAAGAACATTGATAAAGTTGAGCGTCAAATGAACAAAGCCTCTAATCACACTCCTAAGTCAACTGCCACTTATTTAGCTAAGAAAGTATCAGAAACACAGGAATAAAGTGTATTTTATTTGATGAAATATTTGTAAAACACCCTTACGCTTCTGTAATATACTTTTGTGCTTTCAGTATATTAAAACGAGGCTTAGGAAAACGGCATCCAAAAACACTGACTGGACTTTCAAGAGGAAAGGTGTAAAATTTACGAGACAGTAAAAACAACTGTCATGAAAGTAAAATTTACTTCATCGAAACTTCGAGCTGAAACTATTCTTCCGTCCGTAGGATATCAGATAAAGCAAATTTTTCGAAATATGGTATTTATTGATAAAAATTAACTATATCAAAACGGTTTCCATAAAGTGTGAACGACCTTCTGTACAATCTGGATGTTGCAATTTTCTCTAAGAATGTGTTAAAAACTTACATTCAACACAGCGCTTCTCAAACTGTGGGGTGCACCCGCCTAAGGGGGCTTGATAACCCTACGAGGTGGGTACGAGCATATCAAAAAGTCAAATTAAAAGATTTAAAAAATTACAAATTTAATGAAAGGAAGTAAAACAAAATACATTCTTACATAATAAAAAATAAAATACACATTTACAGTGATATAATATATACTTATAAATGTATCAGAACGGCACAATAATTTTGATAATTAATCTATCAATACTAACTTAAGAACAAGTTTAATAATTATTACTGACTTCCATTGGCTTCTGGTATACAAAATTATATACAGAATTCAATACTGATTTTGATAATTCGTACTGTTTATAATCAAGATCGTATTGTAGATTTAGCATCAAAATTTACATTTGTTACTGTATTAGATACGTGCAAATTATATAAAGAGGGGTGCGATGAAAATTTTGATTGAAAATTGGGTCGCAAATATTGAAAGTTTGAGAAGTATTCATTTAACGATTGGAATGTAGGATTAATAAGCGAGTAGCTAGAAAAAACGTTAGGTATTAATTTCTTACTATCTTTAAAAATATTGGAAGGCACTCTTTTTCATTTCTGATCTCTTGATCCAACATCAAAAACGACAATCGACTGACGTATACTAAGTCAGAATAGAGATGTAAGAGCTTCTTATTGAGAAGGAGAGGGGTTACGTCGACGTCGTGTCATCTGAATTAAAAGCTTCGGAGAGATCAAAAATGATAAGAGATAGAGGTTACTTAGGCAGGGTAAAAAGAAAAATTGAGCAGAACATAAAATGATTTGATATTAATGAAAGGGGAAGAATTATATGTACTCCATTCAAGTTTTGTATTGAGTAAAACTTCAACGGTTGATGGTAGTATTAATAAATCAATCCCTAAGCTAGGACGTTGTTTAGGGATTGATTTATTAATACTAACTAAATTCAGAAATCTAATATATGGTCACTTTAAAATAAATAAAATAATGTCTTTAAAAATAAAAAGTACTATTAAGGTATCCGACTACGTTCGGAACCGTGGTTTTGCAAAAGCGTAGAAATGGATAATATTTACGATATTTAGTGTCACTTAGATTAAAAAACGTACATAAAATTGTTTTAAGAATATTATAACAATAAAAAATTATTTAAGTACACTATTTTGACAAAAAATGAACATAGAATGACCCATTTTCAAAATATTCTCATTTTGTATGCTTCTATTATAATAATATTTTGCCTGTATATAGCTCAGACCTCTGTACAGGGGCTTAACTAGAATTTTTGAAATATTTATCTTAGAAGTGGATATCTATATTTTACTACAAAAAGGGGAGCGATTTTAAGAAAAAAATGCCGATAGTAAAATTTCAATTGGTAGTAACTCTGAAAATAATGTGAATTTTTCTAAAAAAAAATAGTTCAGACTCATGTCTTTTACTTTATATAAACACACACACACACAAACACACACACACACACACACACACACACACACACACACACACACACACACACACACACACACACACACACACACACACACACACACACACACACACACACACACACACACACACACACACACACACACACACACACACACACACACACACACACACACACACACACACACACACACACACACACACACACACACACACACACACACACACACACACACACACACACACACACACACACACACACACACACACACACACACACACACAAAATAGTTATTTAAATAAAGCATTTTTATAAAGAGAACGTTTTGAAAAAGATTTATCCTAAATTTAATCTTTTGCGCCAAAATATAGTATTTAAGCTAACTTTTTTTCATCTAATTTCCTTAAAAACAATTTTATACATGTATTCTAATCTAAAATTTGACACTAAAAATAATGAAAATTATCCATTTATGCTCTTTTTTTAAAATCACGGTTACGAACGTAGTCGAATATCTTTTAGCTATTTGTTAAGTAATAATATGAATAGGGGCTCGAATTCCAAAAGAATACCGCGGTTTTTATTAAAAGACAGTTCATAATTTATAAGCAGATTATTCGATACACACTATTTCTATTACTGAAATTTCTCCTGCAGTAATAATTTTAGTTTCTTTTACCTAGTACCTCCCAGATGCTATTCTTTTTATGCCAATAAAATTCGTATTTTACAAAGGAAAAGACTGGCGCATTCGCATTTTGTTATCAGTTCTCTTGTGTTTCTCTTTTGCCAGCAGCATATCTTAACCTTGGGCAAACATGAGTCACAAAACATTATGTACTTTCATACACTTTTATCTGTTTTTAGAAGTGTTATTGCTGTTGTTTAGCATTAACGTAATAAGTTGAATGAAAATTGCTTTGATATTTAACTAATATTAAATGTTTGATTCTTTTTCTCTGTAAATATCTTTTATAATAAAAAAAGTTTGCGTGATTATATTCTACAAATGTTTCACATCTTTGTTACAGACGATTTTTAATGATGTAAAATAACGTTAACTCTCAGAAAAGCTATAAAATGGAATTCTGATACAAAATTAGAGTAATTATTACTATTTACTACTTTTAACTAATTAAATTTTTACAGAAATTTGTTACTTATACAATAAATGTTTAATTGTTTGATTTATTCAGATCGTAAGCTTTTCATGTATAATTGAAAATGAAAAAAAAAAAAAAAAAATAGTAAGATACTAAAAACACAGCACACTACCT
The DNA here is from genome assembly GCA_019973955.1 of Trichonephila inaurata madagascariensis. NCBI lineage: Eukaryota > Metazoa > Arthropoda > Arachnida > Araneae > Nephilidae > Trichonephila > Trichonephila inaurata. Next base: position 3,268 of record BMAV01000839.1, read on the forward strand.
ACATAAATGTTGCAATAAATTAAACCGTAATTTATAAATTCCAAACAATTCAACAAAGTTAATTGTTAAGATGCATTGTATACAAATACATAAGAATTAAAAAAAAACCTTATTGCGAAACAATGAATGTGTTTAAAATAAACTATTTCTGTCGTATTTATTGTTTCGCAAGCTAGAAGTGAAGATGAAATTTGTGCCCGTAAAAAAACTTTTTTAAAGTCGTTATTAGGTAAAAAATTGTCAGGCTGCACGCTTTGTAGTGCCTTTTTGAGACATTTGGGCATTTCAATTTACAGTATTATCTTCATTTGATCCCTTACTATATTTTTATTGAATTTCTCAAACTAAATTCATGTAATTTGAAAAGAAAATTTCAAAACACGGATCAAGAAATGAATAACTCTCTCGTGATTACAAAACCGGCAGAAAAAGTGAAATAAGTGCAGAAATTGCTGATAACAAATCAATCCTAAATTATGAAGACAATGATATTGATGCAACGAAAAAAGTCGAAAAAAATGTGAATATTTTCTACTAGCAAGTCACTATATCGAGTTTTAAGCAATTTTCCTCCCCTTCAGGAAGGCATATCATACGTATATTTTTCATGCAATTTTTTCGTCCAATTTTTGGCCGACTGAAGGGGAAGGGTTGCCGTAAACAAAATGAAATGCTCTGACGTCAGCTACGCTCTATCTCCACACTGAAAAATTACTCGCCAATTTTTCTGCTTCGGAAAACGAACATCCAAAATTATTTCTTTCATTTAGCTTGCGCTTTTGTTGATGGGTGTAAACAGAAATAGAGCACCATTCTATTTAAAACATTATACGCCGTTAAAATATTATACACCATTAAAATATTATGTGGCATATCTGAAGTGTTAGATGAAACCGAAGCCGCCATCTTGTTTATGACGTAGGACGCCGAAGAACCCCATTGGTTGGAATTTCAAGCAATTTTTATTTGGAACAACTTTTTGAGCTCGCTAGCAAAAATTTGTTCTAAGGCGGCTGCTATGGCTACTGAGTAAAAAAATTGCACGAATTGGACGAAAAAAATTGCTTGAAAAGTGTACGTGGGATACGGCCTTTCATTCAACAAAGTAACGTTTCTGGACTAATGGAGCAGACTTCTGCTCACTCTACTGAAACTCCACTGGCTAAATACTTAACATACGAGTTTTATGATGAGATGGAGAGAGTTTCATTATCGACAATGCCAAATCTGAAGAGGAAGAAAAAGAATTAATCGATATTTTTAACTCGAATTCGAAAATATTGCCCAGTAATCCATTTTATGAAAAGGGATATTATAATGAAAATTCTTCTTATAGTTCATAAAATATTGCTTGAAGAGATTCATAGGTACTCAAAAAATTTATAAGATTATACATATGAATTTATTTTGTCAGAAATTGTATCAAAAGTACACCCGCGTCTCCTTTTTTTACAGGGTAGATACGTTTCTTAGAAAACCGCGCATGAAAATCGAGTAAAGGATACATGCGACATACCGTAAAGTTGGGGATATGTTCCACAATTTTTAAAAATCGTGTAAGGTAAAAAATCTCTACATATTTTCCGAAAAACTGGGTGAAAAAAGTAATAATGAAATTCATTTTATTTATTTATAAAACAAAAATAGTTCATTTTTTATTTAAAAAAAATAGTGTGCTGCAAAAATTTAGTCTATAAGTATATACAACATATAAAAAGTAATATAAAAAAAAATTAAGTCAATTCCTACTTAGATCAACAATCAAAAATTTTATTTTTTAGCTACTTTTTTTATTAAATAGTTACAATTAATATAAATCAGAATCACAACATTAAGTGGTTATTAATTTTTATTAATTATCATTAAAGTATTGTATTTTCATCTCAAACAATCATGTCTATAAAATTTCAGTTCAACTGAATGTTTTAAAATGTGAAAAAAAAAAATTCAAGTTTTGACACAAGTCGCCAAAAAGGTCGCTAAGTCGCCAACGTGGCTTTATTTGTAATTCTCTAAATAATTAGTTTTAATCAATGAATTTTCATTAATTATTATTATATTATTGCATTGTCATCCAAAATAATCATGTATATAAAATTTCAGCTCAATGGAGCGCTTTAAAATGTATTTTATGAACGATTGAAAATTCCACCAAGATAAATAAATATATAGAGAGTGTGAGCTAATAGTAGGAATTGAAAAATTCAAATTGAAATTAAGAATAGAGTTACTAACTAACAAGCACGTTTATTGCGAACTGGATCGAAATTGCTATCATCTTCAGCTGTGTCAGGCTTTAATTCAAATGAAGAATTCCGTTCGTTATTAAAGGCGTTTTTTTTTTGTTGTTACAAATCTCTTATTAGAGGCTGTTTGTTTTTGTTTCTCAAGTTGCTTATATAATTTCTGATGTCCTGCTACACGAAACGAAATAGTTTGTCAAAATTTATATGCACACTTTTAGTCAGGATTATGAGTAAAAAAATGTCGCTGCCTACTTGTAGCAAATTTTGAGCTTTCGCTAATTAAATTAGCTGTTAATGACTTCATCTTCGACATCATTATTATCAACTTCTGTATGATCATAAACTTTCATAAAATCAATCAAATGTTTCTCAACCAAAGAGCACGAATCCCCAATTTTTTTGGGATTCATGCTAGAACAAAAAAATCCTTTAAATTCGTGTACCGTGTTATTTCAAAACCGTGTAAAAAATACCGTGTAAAAAAAAGAGTTGGGTGTATATGCAATATCAGAACGTTTTAGAACTTATAAATGATTTATATGAAAATATCCTGCTGTATCAAGTTTTAGAATTTCTGAGAGTTTTGTCAATTTTGGAACTTTAGTTTAACAAAGTTTAAAATTCAAAATCTTAGTTTCTTAAAACCAGTTTAGCAAAGACTATGCTTTTAAATATTACTTGATTCTTTTATTAGTGATTTTACTGCAAAAGAGACCATTTCTATTTAATTATTTACTAGAGGCAATTTTTCATAAAAAAATTCTATACAAATGAGAAATATACATCACCGATATATCCTTAAGATAAAAATTCGAAATAGATTTATCACTTACCAATAAACAAGGGATATAAAAATATTTTTTGAAGCCATTACCGATTTAGGTCAACAAGGAAGCATCTTATTTTAGTTACTTTTTATTAAAAAGTTACAATTAATATAAATACGTATATACATATGATAGATTCATAATATTAAGTGACAAAATAGAAAGCGATATTCTTTGCAATTTTCCATTTTTCTTTCTATATAGGGTGTTGGGCTGTTTTTTTGTTTGTTACTATTTATTCATTAATTAAATTTAATTATTATAATAAAATAGTATAGTAAAAGAAAAATTACATTTTCAGAAATTAGGCCATCCCAGGTGGTATTCGAAACCACGACCTTTGGATTAGAAGTCCAACGCGCTTTCTATTGCGCCACAGGGACACAACAAACAAATTTTCTTTCTAAAAATGCTGTTGGACTATTATTTTTGTTTCTTACTATTTATTCATTTTTTATATTTAATTAATGAATTTTCATTTGAAAAAAACTGTGTTAACATCAAATATCATCCTCTACAAGTTTGAAAAAATGTATTTGAACTTGAATGGATTGATACAAAGTATTTTATTAACGATTGAAAATTCGAACAATATATATATATATATATATATATATATATATATAGGGAGAGTGTGAAGTAACAGTAGGAGTTGAAAAAATAAGATCGAAAAGTAAGGGCCCGTGTTATACCCCGGGTATAAAAAATAGTAGCTATAAAAATAAAGACAAGGTGAGTGTATGAAAATTACCTTTCTAGCGGGCTTATATGTTAACGTTAAAGTGTGAAATCCGTTATTTCATAGAATAACTAGGCATTTCATGATATAACTAGATAATTCATGATATAACTATATAGAATTATTGAATTCTGTAACTAATAGTTAGAATTGAAAAAAAAGCCAAGTTCATTTTCTTTCAAAATGCTTCCCAAATCAGAAAATTCGCATTTACGGTTTCTTATCACGCCATATGCCGACAGAATGTGTGTCTAGAATATACTCTTTTGAGAATCAGCACGAAATGTGTCTCAACTTTTCCTTGGAAGCTGTAGCCAGCTGCGTATTTCGATAGCTACTCACCATTTCTTGATTTGAAGGCGTTTGTGGATTCACTTCTCATTGATTCCTTGGGGATGCCCGACTTTAGAAGAGAGGAGGTATTTTCTAGAGTTATTCTACCTTTTCTAGAGAAGGTAGTCGATGAGATTTATGTTATGACTGGAGTTGTAATGGAATCGACTTGAAGACTCATAAATCGAGAGGGTGTGGTGAAAATGGTTTTCTTTGCTTCGATGGTTTTTACATTCCTGAAGGTGGCTATCCTGAACATTTTATTTCTTTCTTTGCTTAAAAAAATAAATTTATTTTTAAATTTAATATACATTATTAAATAAAGCTCGTTTCATTGTGATAAACATTTTGATAATATTGTTGCGACCCTTCGCTTGTGAATTTGGATGCACCTAAGTAAGAGACATTTTAGTAAAATTAACACCTTTATTTGACTTTCAAATTACTAGTTAAAGATTGTTTAAGCGAAGGGAGTGGTCAAAATAATTGCTAACAAATTTTTCTTTGCGTATAATCTAACTACTAGTGGATACATGCTATGCATAGGATAAAATTCTCATCGTCACCTCATGTAGATACATGAATTATTTAGGTATACAACTTGTGATATAGCCCCCTTTGGTGACCGTATCTTTGATTTTCAGCGTGAGCTAGAGGTGTAGGATTTGTAAAAGGAACAGACATTTTAAATTCTTAATATGACTTTATTAAGGATAGAACTTAAATGTCTAACAATTTACATAAATTTAAATATGAGATCTAGAATGATGAGAACAAAAACACACACAATGATAGTTAAACCGAATCGCGTAACTTAGACCACTTTCTCTAAATAATTATTCAATCCACCTACTCTCACTTCTAATAATATTATAAGTCCTAATATCAAATAATCAGTCCTACCTTAATCCAACTAAGATTCAATCTTTATATGGAGATGTCTGGGAGCGCGTGCAATGGTATGCACCTTGTAGTAATGGTTGAGTTTCTAGGTAACTTTTCGATAGGCTATCAATTCACGCTTGTGTCTCCTCCAAACATAACATTCATCAAATTGCAATCCCGCTTACTGAAACTTCTGTTCTCTTAAAAGCTACCTCATTTGCATTTCTTGTTCACATTTCATTTCTTGGGTTTTGGTTGGAAAAGAGTTGCCATTAATCTTGGCCACCAAAGAACCCAGATGTTATGTTAAAGAAAAGACGCGTGAGCCCGTCACAAACTCTCCACCGAGATAAAATGAATTTGACTTGGAGAAACCCTCCTGCTAACCACGGATACGCAGCTATGGTTCCTAGCCTATCTCTACAGTGCAGGTGTTCTAGGGCGCTTCAGATGGCCTTGGTGCACTTTAGAAGCGGTTACCAGCATGGTATGACTTTTGTGCAGGGAGTAAAGTCTTTCTTTACCTGTCCCTGCTTCTACTTCTCATCTTCTGGAATTCTGGGGTATTTTCCCGGGACAGTTGTTTGAAGATAAAGACCTGGTGTGTGATATTATTATTCAGAAAGGTCAAATGAACTTGGTGTAGGCTTTCCTGCTCCAAGGTGATTTGAAACAACAACAAACAACAACAAGTGTACAACTAGTGTTACCACCACAGGAAACATTATAAGGTAGATTTTTTTTCGCTGTGATTGTATAAAATTACAAAAGTTAAATAACAAAATGTCTGGGCTACAAAATTTTGAAAAAATAGGAAAACTAGAATTAAAATTACAAATCTCTTAGTAAAATTTTTCGCAATTTTTCTTGGAACAAAAAACGCTTTTTCACATGCTTTACATAAGTGTATTGTCATTTTTATTTTCATTTCTTCAACTTCTTAATCACAAATAAATAAATCCATATCGGAGTCACTGTCGTATTCCTCTGTTTCCATCAAATATTCTCATTCAGTATTACTTTCATTGAAATCTAACAAATATACCGTATTGGCAAAATAAATAAATAAATAAATAAAATAAAAACAAAATAAATAAATAAAATAAAATAAAAAATAAACAACAAATGTAGTTGTACAAACATTAAAAAGCGAAACGAAATAAAAAACGAACGCCATAGTCAATGTCAAAAGGAAAAATGAAATGTCCGTCAAAACGTCAAGCTCATTATGTCCAGAAATCTGGGATTTCCGAGCGTGCTATAGAAGGCAATCTGGTGCACATGGGGTTTATATAATTCTTTAAGAGTACTTAACTGTGATTATTAATTCTTCAACACTGACGATCTTTGTCTGTAGAGATCTTGGATCTTCTTTCTGGAACTTCGATGTCTTCAATTATTACCCCCTCTAACTTCAATATCAGCCTGGTGACTCCCCCATTGACTTCGTTTGACTTTAAATAGCAACCCACATTTAAATACATCACTGTTCTTCAGGGAGCAATTTTATTATCATACAACAGTTAAAAACAATTTCTCTAGAGGATTAATGCAAGATGCAGGTAGGACCCGATACAACATAGTAATGAAAAATTGATGTGAAAATGTAATGCATGAAAAATAATTAATGCTCAAAATTGTTGGTTTCAATGGATGATTGATTTTTATCATTTTGTTTAAGTTTGTTCAACCAAGCACTATAATCCTTTTCAGCTATTTTTCTTCCGTTTGGACGAGTGGTGTATTAAAATTTTAATTTTGATCACAGTTTAAAGGATTTTGTGGTTTCTGATGTATAAGAGGGTTGAAAGAGAGTTATAATGAATATACTTTAAAGAATTTTTCATTTGAAACACTGAACGTCCTCTTTGTGATGAATATATTGCATTGATAGTGTCGTTAAAAACATTTAGAATATTAGAATAATACAGATTAATAGAGTAATATATCTTTATATGAAATTTTTTTATATATGGATAACAAAAGCCACAAAAAACTTTCTGTGAATGGATGAATTAAATTTGGATTCATGTTCAGAACTATCTGTTGAGATCTATTTAATATTTGTATTATTTTTTAGATTAACGCACACGCACACACGCACTCACACACACACACACACATACACAACCATTTCAAAAAGTGTGAACAAATAAATGTTTCTAAGATATATGAAAAATTCTTCATAGAGATGCAGAGTATATTTATAGAAGGAGCAAAAAGTAAAATTTTTTTGTTTCCACAATTTTAAAATCAAATATGTAGTAAAAACTTTAAAATTTATAACTAAATACAATTCTTCTCTTTTCTCCTTCTATTAAGTACAGAGTTTAATTATTGGCAATAAATGATGTGCCTTTTTTACCATATTATAAGAACCCCAAAAATAGAGCAATAGAACAAACCAGTAACAGAATGACAATTAAGTCCAAATCGAATTCAACAGCGAGTTTCATAAGTTTTAAATCAGGAACTTATCTGAAAAAATACAGTCTATTTCAGTCTCTAGACTTTTTTGTGTACAATATTACTACTTCGAGGACTTATTCCTTTTTTTCACTCTGAGTATGTGTAGTTTTTCAAAAATTTATCACAAAGAAAAAGTATAAAAGTAAGTATTAAAAAATAATTAGCTACACATTAGAAAGACTTTATTTGCTTTCTAAACAATTAAACATTATTAAATTGTTGTAACTACTACGAACAAATTATTTAATATATATATAAGCCTTTGCTCATTAAAACAACATTATCGTCTGAAAATAAATTATCATTTGCATTATACAAACGCATACACATTAAAAAACATAAATATTGTCTGCTACTTTTTTTTGCACTTTTAGAATTAGTTCAATTAGCCCTAATGTACAAAATGCATAGTAATGTGCATAATTTACGCGCACTTTGTGTTTAGTTAGTTTTAAGAATAATAAGTTTCAGGTACTAAGTTTTATGTTATTATATAAGGGTGACTTAAATGAAAGTAGTATTACAATCGGTTTGACAAATGGTTTAATGGTATTATTATAAATTAATAAGCAAAGGAAAGAAGAAATACAGGCTGAAACAAATAGGTCAGACAAAGTCACCTTGTAAGTAGAAACAAGTGTCCCAAAGGTCCACGAGATGATGAACACTCTGGGTGAAAAAGCTCCGGTGTTGGAGGTGAAACAAATTTTTAACAAAAGCTTCGATTTCATTATCACCGGCAAATCGCCGTCCCTCCAAAGCTTTGTTGAATGGACACAAATAAGGTAGTTATACGGTGAGAGTTCCGGGCTGTAAGGAGGATGTTATCGGTACTGCTTCTTCCTCTACGAAAATCCCTACATATCGAAATACCGATCTGCAATTCATACACTCCGTGCCATACACATTTTCTATTCGATGACAGATTTCACTTGCACGCATTTTCCACTGTTAAAAATTTCACAACCGTGCGTTGACACCGTTCGTAAGTATCCATGATACGAAAGATACCTTTAAATAAACTCCCATGCTATCACACACTCATCTGGTGGAATTCTGACGATATTGCAGGCATTTCCAGCATTCTGTGCTCTCTATAGTGGCATGCGCAGTCATCTTCCTCTTTAAATTATTACAGCAATGCCACTTTATGGTGCGAACCCTTATATTTAAAAAAAATACCAAAGCTCGTAGAATTTATTTAACTTATTTGATCTTTTACTTATAACACTATTCAGGCCTTTTATTTTTGGAAAAAAGTGTTTAATGTTATCTCTTATCCAATGTTTTGTTGACATTATGAGATATTTTTAATTTTGATACATTTAATTTAATAATGAATGTAAAATTAGAGAAATATTACCATACGTGTTTTAAATTTTTCCAAACAATTAATGTTCGTGCTTACTATCCACTGACGATTAAAACTGATAGTTAAAACAATTATGTTTTGCTCTTAAGCAAAACACAATAAAATTTGTTTTTTTCCCCCTTACTAATGTATATAAAGAAAAACATTCATTGTAGAATAAAATAAATAAATAAATAAAAGTTTTCTAATATTCGTAATTTTACAGACCAGGTCTCTGTATTGGCTCTCTTCTTGAAAAATTAAGTCGTCTTTTTAAGCAATTAATTCGTTAAATATAAGAAAAAAGGACAGTGTCAACTCTTTTTTTTTCAATCCTAAATGTGCATTTTTTCTTATTCAGATCATTATAAATCATTTATCTGTGATTCTTGAACAATTTAATTGATTTTTTTTATATCAATAATACCGCAGAAAACCTTTTAGTCTTCCAAACTATTATCTACTGCATCTGCTAAGTTAGGCTGCACTTGTATTATTTAGCATAGATTGTATTACATATACTATATATAGTTGAAATCATCCTGAAATGGAAATTTAGCCGATATTCAAGATTATATCAATTTCACGGCACTCAGGAATTGTTCCCATTGTGTGTATGTATGATTAACATCAAGGGGTTGTCATTATTGGCTTTGAAAATTTAAAGGGAAACCTTCGTTTTTCAAGTGATTTTAGAGATACCTTAAATGAACTGATTTACCATTACAATATACATAGTGCATAGGAAAGTTCCTTTAATTTGAAAATGTTTGCGAACGAAAAAAGATACAGCTAAGCCGGGAATGGGAAAGTGATTACCCCCCCTAATGAAAAAATAATTGGCAAATCCCCCTTAGTGGCAAAAATTTTTTAAAATAAAACATTACAAATAAAAAACAAGGAAAAAAACTTTTCTTTTTAAAAATTTTTGGACAATCTTATTTGGAAAGGAAAAGAGACGTTTGGTTCTCACGGACAGGATAAATTTTTGTCTGTAAATTTAAAAATTACGAAAACCCAACCCTTCATAAAAAAGGTATTTCTAAATACAGTTAAATGACATCATCCACACAAAAAAAAACTCAAAAGCAAGCTAAAAAAATACAACAAAATTTAAATTGATGATAAAATTAAATTCTCATTTAAATTAAGGTATCCGACTATGTTTCCGGAACCCCGATTTTAAAAAGGTTTTAAAATTTTGGATAGTTTTCATGATATTTAGTGTCCTTAGATTAGAAAAACATTTTTTAAAGGGACATTTTGACAAAAATCATTTTAAAAAAATATTTTGGAAAAAAATTAATTTAAAGAAAACCCTTTTTTTTAAAATGTTCCCCTTTTTTGTAAAAAATGCGTCAAATTACAAATAATATTTTGCATGTATATAGCTCAGACCTCTGGGGGGGGAGCCAAAACTAGGTTTTTTGCCAAAAAATTTTTCAGAGTTACTACCAATTAAAGGGGGAAATAAAAAGGCTTTTTTCTTAAATTTCTCCCCTTCTGTTGTGAAAAAACGGGGATAAACCCACTTCAAAGGGAATTTGATATATTTCAAAACCTTTTGACCTCGGGATAGGGGTCTGATAAAAGGTAAAAAATTATAATAGAAGCTTTTTTCAAAAAGGAGAGCATTTTAAAAAAAGTTTTTTCCCAATTTAAAATTTTTTAGCCGAAATATTTTTACTTAAAAAATTTTTTTATTGTAATATTTTTTCCAATTTTTTTCCCCTTTTCTAACCCTAAAGTGACACAAAATATCAAAAATATTATCCATTTATACGCTTTTGGCAAACCCGGGGTTCCCAAACGTAGTAATGGGTTTCCATTTAAATTCCATATCTCGTCGACCCCTTTTTTTGTCTTTAATATAGCCTTGGTTAACCTCGACAATGAATTTTATAAGATGTTGATAAGTTTTTTTGAGGAATTCGGGACTATTTTGGGAAAGGTAAAAATCCTTTGCTTTTAGATGACTGTGGATCTAAATGTTGGATTAAATTTTTCCCTGTTTCAAATTCTGAAAAAAAGTTTGACTTTTTGGGGGACTCAATAAAACAAAAAAAATTTTCCCAACAGGATTCTCAAACTAATCCTTTCCCCAAACTAACCCCAAATTCCCAGGAACATTATTTTGGGGTTGAAATGCCCCAAATTCTGGGAGATGAATCGGGCATTACTTGATGCACTAGATTAAAAAAGATAATGTCTAGAGATTATTGACAGGAACCATCATCGTTATTGTTGGATCAATACCCCCGGCCAACCCGGCCTTCTCCGGGGTTTTTTTTCAAGCAGTTTCCTTTTCTACAATTCCTGCCACCCCCCCCTTTTTTGGTTTGGGGGGTCAATTTTTTAGGGATTTTATCCTAAATTCTTGGTCATACTCTAGTTCTGAAATATTTTATATTGTATGATTGAAAACCCTATTTAGAGTAGTATTACCCAAACGAAAAAACCATAAATCTAATTCTGCATAATTTGTTGAATTTTATTATACCTTATATATTTAAATTACCCCCTTTCCCTTTTTTATTACCCCCTCCCTCCCCCTTAAAATTTTTTTTGTGGGGTTTAGCTTTTTTCTTTTTCATTCTTTTTAAATTCCCCTCGTTCCCCGGGATTTTTTCTTTCACAAAAGCATTATTGGCCTTTTCTTTTTTTAAAGGGTCTAAGTCTCAGAAGCAAAGGGCTAGACTGGACGCATATAAAAAGTTTTGTACAGTAGTAATTTTGTATCTCTCTTTATGTATGATGATATCAGACATCCATGCATACGAAATATAAGCCCCAAAAATATTCCTCAAATCATATTATAACAATGTATTTAGAATCCATGCTTTCGTATTGTTTCCCCAAAACATTTTTAAAAGTTGTTCCAATTTAATGTTTTTGCTTTCGTTGCATTTTTTTATTCTGGATACAAACTTATGAATTTAATTTATCGCATACTTAAATTCCATCGCAATTTGTTGTCGTACACTAAATTTTACCATGCTGGTTTTTTCTCTTTTTCCCCATACCCGTAAAGTTTTGAAGAAAAAATGTGGAAGGGGGAGAAAGAAGATTTAATTATAAAATTTTATTTTTTAACAAACATGAAACTCTTTTTCGTCTAAAAAAGCCATGATCTTATTCTTTTCAAAAGGGGTTTGGGATTCCCATTCATAATATTTTTGTTTTAGAATAGTATTTTTCAAACTGTAAAAGTCTCTTTTTTCGTATGTAATCCAATTTTCATTCCTTTCCATTTCTTTGAAGTGGAAGATAATAATTTTTCGACGAATATACTTTTCAAAAAAGACTGGAGCTTCATAACTTTTCCTAAAAATAGAATCCGTGAAAAATATATCTTTCAATTTGTCATAAAATATTTTTCTTTCTGTTACGAAATTCAAGTATCAGTTTCTATCATTTTTAAAAGGGAACTTACGCTTTTGTTCCATTTTTACCCCGTTTATTTTTGTCATCGTTAGGAATTTTTTAGCCGAAAAATTTCCGGGTAAAATATACCGTTAAAATATTTAATTCAGTTCTTTTTTAAATTAAAATTTTTATTTAAGCATAAAACTTTTTTTTAATTTTTTCCATCATTTGTAAGAAGGTAAAGTATTCGTATTTTAAAAGTAAGATAAAGCTGATAAAATACGCAAATTAAAAAAAATCGCATAATTTGTAATAAAAGTTAATACAAAGTATGGGATTGATTTAAAATTTCATTTTTAGTTGTTTCTAGGGTTTACAATCCCGAGTTATGTTTTTCATCCTGGTATTGCGGGATTACAATATCCAAATCCATTGATTCCCGGATTGGGGGCCCCATTTTTAGGGTTTTACTTTTTTTATGAAAAAATTACACATTAGCATCATTGAAATTACATAATAAAACTGAGAACATAATTAAAAAAATGGTTTAATAATATTATTTATTGAAACAAGCCAAAACAAAACTTAATTCGTCATAAAAAAAAATGAAAAATAGTACATAAAGGGAAAATAAACAAAAAGGGGTTTTTTATTTCTTGTTTTCTGTAAATAAACTTTTAAACCAAAATAAATATTAAAAAAAAAAATTTTTTAAAAGGGAAAGCGTATTTAGAACAACAAAAGAAAATTTTTTTTTTTTGCTCATTATAGTTACAATTAATAATAAAAAAATATACCCTAAAGGGCAGAATCACAACATTAAGTGGTCATTAATTAAATTAAATTTATTGTCATTAAAGTATCGTATTGTTCTCCAAAAAAAATCGGGCTATAAAAAATTTTTGTTCAACTGAATGTTTTAAAACGTGAGAAAAAAAATTTTCAAGTTTTTACACAAGTCGCCAAAAAAGGGGCCCAAAGGGCGCCAACATTTGGCTGTATTTTGTAATTTTTTAAATAATTAGTTTTTTTAAACAATTTTTTTTATTAATTAAAAAATTTTTTATTGTTATCAAAAAATCATGTAAAATAAAATTTCCCGCTCAATTAGGGGCTTTTAAAAAATTTTTTAACGATTGAAAATTCCACCAAGATAAATAAATAAATATATAAGAGGGGGGTTTTTAATAGTAGGTTTAAAAAAGTAATAAAAAATTCGGTGACATGGGGGAAAATGCGGGAAAAAAAAAATAATCTCGAGATATAAAAAGGAAGATGAAAACATACTTTTTTTTTTCAAAAAACCAACCCACATGGAACGTGCCGTTGGGGGGTTTTGTGAGGGTTTTGGGAAAAAAAAAATAAAAAAAAATATCCCTTAATATTTGTCCATTAAAACATTCTAAATAAAGTTTCCTTTATACATACTTAACACAGCTAAGCAAAACTGAACTATTTTAAAAAGTTTCCCAAATCTTTTAAAAAATAACATTATATAAGCAAAACGTATATTTAACTTATGCAAATGATAAATTAGCTACGTGTATAGTTCACCTGTTTAAAATTTTTTTTAATATTTGTTAAGGTATCCGACTACCCTAAAATCGTAATTTTTTTAATATGATTTTTTTTCCCTCTTATTAAACTTTGTAAAATAAAAAATTTTTTTTTTTGCATTCACTAGAACAAACACTGCAACTATTTTGAAAAGTAGATGCCCTTTATACATAATGTTAAAACTTTAAAATGCATTTTTCAAATGTTTTTTTTAAGTCAAAGAAAGACAAAAAAAAATTAAAAAAAAAAATCACGTAAAAAATTTGTTCCTGAATTTTTAAGGCTTTTTTCGTTGTATGTCGAGGCGTGTTTGCCCCGAACTTTTTTTGGACAAAAAAAAATACCTCAATTTTATAAAATTTGTGACATCGTAACTCATTCTTTGTCCGTATAGTGTTTTTTTTCAAAATATTTCCAAAAAAATTAGTTTTTTCCTTTTAACACTGAAGGGGTCTCATTTAGCAAAGGTACAGAAAAAAAAGCATAACTATTTTATATAAAAAAAAAATTTTCAAAACTCGTAAAAAAAGGGAGTATGATAAAATAAGTTATTCTGTGCGGATAAATTGGAATATAATATTAAATGTTTAGTATTTTTTATATGTGGTATTCCGAATCCCCCTTTTCAACATTAGCCGAAGATGCCTTAAAACGTAAAAAAAAAATTTTTTTTTAGGTTTTGCCCAAAGTCCCCAAAAAAGGGGGATACCAACGGGGTTGTATTTGTAATTTTTTTAAAATAATGAGTTTTAATAATTGTTTCAGGGTATAATTAAATTATTGTATTGTCACCCAAAAAATCGTATTAAATTTCATCAATTGGCCTAAAAAATGTTTTTTATTAACGTTTGAAAATTACACCAAGATAAATAAATAAATATATAGAGAGTGTGAGCTAATAGTGTAGTATTTGAAAAAACACAACTCGTGCTACGTTTCATTGTTCAAACGGATTTTTACCTTTGTTACAAATTATACTGCCGAAGAAAACATGTTAATTCAGACTTTATATTCGTAGACTACAATCATTAATTAGAAGTATGTCACCACATTTCGCTCCATTTTCAAAAAAGGTACATTTCTTTTCGAATTTTTAATGGAAGTGCTTCAAACAGGCTGAATTGGTGCATATTCTTCTTTGATAACTTTATCTAGTTCTACATCTAATGGTTTTTGTGCACGCATTGATTCAACCATTGAACCCGAATGTGAATCAATTTCACGCGTTATCTCAGGGAAAAAACAGATCCAGTTGCATGACATGTTAATAATAAAGAGGATTGAAGTGTCAAGTTTTTAACGGGTCCACTATTAATTTACATCATTTAATTAAAGAAGGGAAATGTGACAAAAACTATTCCTGAAGACCAAAAAATACCATAGCGTAAGTATTGCTTAAACCACTTGAACGTGCGACCTTCTCTCATACGAAAAAAGAGAGTTACAATTAATTTTTTTCAATCTTCATAAAAAATTAAAAAGCTGCTACTGTCTGTACAAATTTTAAATTATTCCGTTAAATTATTTTTAATATATTTATAAATACGAAAAAGTAATTGCACAAAAAATTCTATACGTATATATTTCATAATATATATATATATCTAAGAAAATTAGAAAATTTTGATGGGAAAAAATTTCTAAATGTACTTTAAATAAAAATTAAATTCCCGGATTAGTTATTTAAATGCTGGGCCTACAAACTGTAGTTGATTCCTTTTTATTAAAAATCTTTTGTGTTTTCTTATACATGCAAGTTATGAAATTTTTTTAAAGAGTTGCAGATTTATAGAATTCATTACTATAATATATTATATTCCAATTACTAATTATATTTTTTGCTATATTTTTAAGCGTATACTATTTAAAACGAAGCGATGCAATATTTATATACAGTATAAAATGTTTTTGTGAGGTAGATAGGGACCGCATGAAAATAACCGCACAAAAAATATTCAAAACTTTTATGAATTCTTACATATTACAAACAAATTCATCGAGATACTTCAGAAAACTTTTTTGATGTGGTGGATAGGGACCACATCAAAAAAGTCGCACTTAGCTTAGAAAATACACCAATAATTTACGAAATTTATGTTAAAGTACTTCTATGACAAATTTAACAATTAAATTAAACATTGAAACATTTTTAAAACATTTAGTTTCGCATTGTATACATGGAGAAGTTTTCAAAATGCCCATTTATAATTCTCTGCTACTCATCTTAATCCAAAATATTTATCTTCTTGTGAAAAACAAGTTCAAAATCGCTTTCGTCACTTGAAGATACAATTTCATTTGATTTATTTTTTGGCAACAAAAAGTAAGAGATAAATTTTGGAAAGTTGGTTAGTTAGTTCTAATAAATATCATGATAATCGAAAATGCATGCTCGAAGCTCTTTTAGAATTACATACTCCATTCGGATTGGTATCTATTTAAAAAAAGCTTTTCCAATTTGTTGGAAAGCCTTATCCCTGCATATATTTTATCCACTCTCAAAGAATCCGATTTTTCTTGTCCATCTTCATAATCTATCAAGTTATTGAAATGTTACTGTCATTGAAAACTTCGGGGAAATCAAGCGCGGGGAGCTGGCAGTTAAAGCAACTTGTGATTTTTGGTCGAATCTTTTTCAACCCTATCGTTGGGTCGGCGTGAATTAGAGGTTGGGATTCTCGAAAGGAAGAGACATTTAGAATTCTTAATTGACTTTTAGGGGTTTAACAAAGTACTTAATATTGAACAAACTTATATTAAGTGAGAATAAAAAAAACCGTACCCTAGCTAAAACAGATCCCAATTGGATCACTTATCCTAAATAATTATATTATCCGCCTATCTCAATCCCAATAATAAAATTTAATTCGGGAAAAATAATCTTCCTACCTTGAATACCAAGCAATGGTTCAAACACCTTCAATAGGCTGTTGGGCTCGTGTGCAATAGTATCACCTTGTATTTTAAAGGCTGATATCCGTGATTCGGGTGGCCGTCAAAATTTAAACCTACCTTTTTTAAACTGCTTTCTCCCAAATTTCCATCCCCCTTACTAAAACTTCTGTCCTTTAAAGGCTATTTTATTTGCATCTATTTTTTCCCTTTTTCCTTCTTGGTTTTGGGGTTTTGGAAAAGATTTCATAATTTTCTCCAAAACCCAAGAGGTTATGCTACAGAAAGGACGTGTGAGCCGTCACAAACTTAACATGCATTGTCCGGAGATTGTTTATAATAAATGAAGAGAGTGTCTTGAAGTGTATATATGTACACTGCATTGGCGCAACGTACACCACATTAACCACCGTCTCGCTGGGGAAGGGGATCGGGACTCTAGGGGGCCCAAGGCCTGACTGACGCCAAGAACGTATTTACCTAATTTATAAAATATTAAAGGCAAAGTCTTACTTTGCAGGGGGCCCTAACATTTTGCGTTAAGTCACTGGTACATTGATTGAAAGCATTACAATGGCGCTAAAGCCGTTGAAAGTCATGTACTGCATTAAAAATAAAAGATCTTGCAGAAAAAAATCGCACAAAACGAATCGCATAAAAAAAAGGACCACACCAAAACAGGTTCTACTGTATAATGTGATGAAAATTGAACTTAAACGTAAAAAAGAATTGCTGTTTAGAAAAACTTAAAATTTGAACCGAATATAAAGTTTAAGTGCAAATGATGAACCGGATTTTTCAAAATTATATTTTCGAGAAACTATTGCACATATTACAGTATGTGATACATGAATGTAAAGAGAGAAATATACCATTTTTTTCAGTTAATAATGTTCGATGTGTAAACCTTCTTGTTACACGGCATACATCCAGTTTGTGATCCAGTTCGTTCCATTGATGTTTGGCATCACTCTATGAATAGTTCGTAATGCTGCTCAAAAGCTTACTTGTCGTCCTCTATTACTTGTTGTGTCGATTGCAAATGATACTACTTCAAATTTAATCTCTTTCTTAAAATTTTAATATCATTTTTTTTGTCATTCCAAAATTACAGGTGGTAACTCTCTCTCATAGACTTTGAACAAAACTTTACCTCATCCTCTCGACTGCTTCTTTCGATATGCTTAGCTGACTGTTGCTTTTCAATTTACACAAACAATTTGTTTTCTTACAGTAGGTATGCCATTGTAGAATTGTTTGTTATTTGTTGCTTCTTTTCCTGCGAATTTTTTAAATGCACGTTACATATATAACTAAAAAAACCGTCCATACTGTAATACGCAAAAACTCTTCTCTGTCATTCCGCAATGGAAATTTTTATTGCAGTGATCTGGATGCCTGTTTATCAATGGTGAAAAAAATTGATTTTTTGGTTTTAATGCATCCCGAAATTATATATAGTTTTTTGTTT
>BMAV01000840.1:0-73355 GCA_019973955.1 Trichonephila inaurata madagascariensis
AGTGGGAAATCTTTGCAAAAAGACCCGTTGGCATCATCTTTGGTGACCATGTTGACGATCTTTTTTGGCGGCCCGATCTTAGGGATTTTTTTTAAAAAGTGGAAAATCTACTTTTTCCGTCTATGCGCAAAAAAATTTTTCTCGAATGATCCCTGAGGCTTATAAATGGGGTAGCTCGCCAAAACGATTATTTTTTGTTTTGACCGGTAAATAATATTGATTAGATCGTGAAAAGTCGACCAGCGATTTTTTTACTGGCTTTGGTAAAAAGAAGGCGGAAAATCACATGCTTGTGTTTTTAAAACGGGGATATTTTGAACTCCGTAGGGTGTAAAGGGCCCTTTTTCAGATTTTTCTGCTACTATGTGATGTACCCGAGGTTTTTTTTTGACAATCAATCGGTTGCCTTTTTTTGGACTGATTTGCATAAAATCCTCAACCCCCGACCCAAAAAAAGAAAAATTGTATATTTTAAGAAATCCATTTTTATTTTAGTTATGTTTTTTTATTAAATAAAAAAAACCGAAAAAATTAACGTGGAATTGCTAAAAATAGTATTTATAAAACAGAATAAAATCATATTTATAAAAAATGAAGAAAACCAAAAAAAAACAAAAATTTAATTTTGGAAAAAAAAAACCCTTTTTTTCAAGTTTTTTTAAAAAAACCCTATAAGTCAATTATGGGTTTACAACACCATACTTTGTTTTAAAATTTATGCCAAACAAACAAACATTTGTTAAATTAAAATTAATTAATTAAAATAAAGTTTGATATTATACAAGCTATCAATGAAAGCATCTGTCCTATCATCAAAAATATATTTCCACAGAAAAACCTTTTTTATCCGGAATTTCTTAAGAAATACGTTAAATTTACAAAATGGAATCTTATAGCAAAGAAAATCAAGGAATGTTTTTGTGAGCGTAAATATAAATTACTGTAAATATGTAAATAGCATCATTGTTTTAAAATATAGTAATATTAATTGTAAGAATCCAGGACCCCCGATCCCAGTTTTTGGGGGGAAAAAACCAACACCCCCCCTTCAAGAGTTTTTTCATATATTGACTAATACTTAACGTCTACGTTATAAATTTATCTACTTGTAAATAATTTATTTACCTGTAATTATAAAGTATATATAAGAGTAAAAAATAAAACATTAATGAAATACAACTAAAATTTGTACTGCGAAATTTTCTATTTTAGCCAGCTAATAGATTATAATAGCGACAAAGTACTTTAACAAAATGATAAACAAACAAAAGCATTACAAAAAACAAGCAATATAAAAAAAAAATTAAGTCAATTCCTACTTAGATCAACAAAAAATTTTTTTTTTATTTTAGCTACTTTTTATTAAATAGTTACATTTTAATATAAATATGCATACATTGACAGAATCACAAATTTTGGGTAATTTGTTTTATTCATTACATTGTATCGTATGTCATCCGAAAAAACGTGTCTATTTTCAGTTCAACTGAATGCTTTAAGACGGAGAAAAAACCTTTCCCGTTTTAACACAATCGCCAAAAGGGGGACTGTCGCCAAAATGACGCCATCATGGTGTGTATTTGTAATTTTTTAAATAATTATTTTAACAATTTAATTTTTTTAAATTTGAATTAAAATATAAAATTTTTTATCCAAAAAACAAAAAATTTCAGCTCAATTGAGTGCTTTAAAAGTATTTTATTAACGATTGAAAATTCCACCAAGATAGATAAATAAATAAATAAAGAGTGCGAGCTAATAGCAGTAATTGGAAAAAAAAAAAAAACGTTTCGAGAGCGATATTGCCAGCTCTGGCAAGAATTTCGCTGTGAAATGAAGGATGTGTAAAGAGTAGACATTAATGGACAATGCACTTACACTCTGTGCACTATTAACATTCTGTTTTTCTTAAACTCTGCTACGCTATCAGGAAATCGAGACTTATGTTGATTTTTCAATAACCATTTAAAATTCAGCATATACAGTCGAACCTCTATATAACGAACCTTTATATTGCGAATTTTTCTATATAGCAAACTTTTCCTGGAACCTTGAACATTTCACGATTTTCTTCGTAAAATAACCTCTCTATAGCGAAGTTCATTTCCTATGTAACGAACTTTTTCTTTTGTGATTCAATTTTTGTTCTCCCTTTTTTAAAGTATTTCTGAAAAAAATTCAAGTTATTTTCTCTTTAACACATTTTATGGTGGTCATAAATCTTGAACTGTTTTTATTAGATCCTAACTCGCCGAGAGCAATAGAGTTCTGGACGTTTCATCCAAGAAGTGCAACCTTTAATCCTCATTTCCCAGTTCACTAGAAACATCCTCGATATCCTCTTTCACCCTCAGTGGAGTTGTCCCGTGTCCCTGTATTCTAATTATAAAATAATGTATGTTTAATATTATTCTTGTATGCTTTTAAATTGTAAAATGTTCTTAAAATTCATTAATTTTAGTAGAAAATTATTTTCTTGATATTGAAAATGCAGTGAATTCTTCGACATTCTTTTTCTAGTTTTCCTTGCAGATTTTCTTTTTTTTTTTGTGTAAGATATATAGAATTCATAGATATTAATTTAAAAAAAGGTATGAATAATGTAGTGTTTATGATTTTAAAGTTTGTTTTATATGGTTTCTAAAGTATACTAAAAGATGAATCTATATAAAGGACTTTTTTTCCGGGATTTAAAGATTTCATTATATAGAAGTCCGACAGTATATTCGACTTATAAGTTTTATTTTGAGAAATTCGTTAGAAATTTTTCTTGGTTGGTACTCACGTGGTCTGCTCACCTTCTAGGATCGGCCTTGTGTAGGAGTTATAAATACATGCCTAAGAGGCTTGAGTATTTTAAAAGTAATGAAACTGCGCTGGTGTAATGAACTTTTCATCTTAAGATCATTAAAGTGGAAGTCGATAACACTTAAAAATTTGTGCAACAGCTATTAGATGTTATGATCGTTTTAGTGGATCTGCCGAAGCCGTAATAATTCCATTAATTATAATACTTAATCTAAATTAGTTGCCTGACACTATTATTAAACAAAAATCAGAACACATAATAAAATAAACTCAACTTTTTATATAATTAATTTTGTGTTGTGCTATTATTATGTACAATCTTTACAACATATTGTTATCAACTAAATGTAATTAAATATTTTTAGCTTAAAAGTTTAATAAATAATTACTACTCTTATCTTTTATCAGTTTTAAGAACGGAAATGAAACAGAATGAAAGACGTGCGATATCTCATTTCAATTTCAGTATCGAATTTGTAATGTACTTTAATATATATATTGCTTTTTCACATATTTATGCTTATAACAATCCATATTTATTGCGTTAAAAACATGTCTCTTTTTTACTAAATTTTGATGCCGCAAATTAAGAATTATTTAACGTTTTTAATTTAAAAAAAGAATGCGTATAATAAACACATGAATTTCATGTTTCGTTTGTTAAAATATTTTATAGAGGATGCATTCTTATTATATAACATGACTTTTAATAATAAGATAGTATATTTCCTTTAAAATTATTCAAGCAATATAGGCAGTGCTTTATTATTGGCATTATTGCTTATTAATTTCTTTATCGCTCCAAATACACCACAAATATACTCTAAAACAGGTGTGGGCAAATTTTCCCAGAGTACTGGCGACTTTTAATGTTTTTAAGGAGTTGTGGTTCACCTAATGACTTAGGTGTGACCATTCTGTATATTAAAATTATGTGGTTTCTTTTTTTTTTAACAACCATACACCATCCTAAGGCGGCAGTCGGTCGAGTTGGTTTGTGCGATTGTAAGTCATGCACATTTATTTGTTTCGAATTATTGTTTGTTCAAGTATTTGACAACATATGCTATATACTGTCAACTTATAAGGGTCATAGATGGGGCGTAAATTTCGGGAAGGGCCCAGGGTCTACTTTTGCGTAGGCGTCTAGGCAGTGACGTAATAGAGAATATTAGGGCCCTCCTGCAAATCGGGTTTTGGGCCCTAAGGCGTACTTTTCATCAGTCAGACTTTGGGCCCCTTAGATTCCTAACTTCCCGCAATGCAGGGTGTACGTTACGCCACTGGGCCCATGGCTTCAAAAAGTCTTAAGACATCCCTGACAAAAACACAAAATTGTTAAGTTGTATGCTTGATCAGCTATGAGCGACGGCAAACCTTGGAGCGTGGACGTATTCAATGCAGCGAGCAGAGAACATATCTGAATCGATGAATCTGAAACCGACACAAATACTTAATTTGTTCGCTGCCGAGATCCCTCAACATCACGGGCATGATGCGGTTTGTGAGATGATGTTTCAATAGCCAATCCAGTGCTGTCGCGGGGAGAGCTATCATCAACATTTCTTCTCCCCTTCAGTCAGCGTGTGGAAAAAAAATCATTTATACAGCTGACATCGCTTGTTTGTCGTACGGTGGTAATGAACGTGTTAAGCGTCCCCGTGCGATTCAATGAATGTGCATATGTCGTTTACACATTTATCAAATCATTTGCTTAAGTAAACAAGGTCGTATCGATTGTAAATTGCCGATTCACCAGTCTTACTGACGTCGGTGTTCCATAAATATGTCTTTTAGTAAGCGCGTGTTAGGTCTTAGTAAAGCGGTCACCCCAAAATGTCTTGGCGATCCAGCGGTCAATCGGAACCAACTTCATGTTCATCCCGGGTCTAAAAGAATTATGAAAATATTTTCTTAAAATCTGTATCGTGGTTAAATCATAAAATTTTATTAATAATTTAACTTTTTCGCAAAGATTTATTAATTTTAATGAAAGGAAAATGAAAAACGTACCTCTGGTGTAAGCGAATGTTATACCTTAAAAGATCTAAAACACTGAGAAAAGTATGAACATGCAATGAAATTATTCTCAAGTTCTTGCCTCAAGTCTTGCATGTGTAAGATTTAACTCCTAAAATTGAACAAAAATATTCTTTAAATTTAATTTGCATATATAAATGCATAGTTATATTTTAATAGAATTTGCATATTTAAAAAATTTTTTTATTAAAAAATTATTAAATGAATATTAATTAGTATATATATACTTTTTTTCGCATTTTAGGAGCATTGTAAGTTATATGAATCTGTTAACCTTTTACATAATGGATTATTCCTTTTCTTCTGTGCTTAGCTGTAAAGTTATTTAAAACATGAAAGACTTTTTTTCCCTCCACATTAAAATTTCCTTAACTGCGATAATTGCTGTATACATAACTTTCAATTCATTTATTCAATTTAAATCTAACATTACATGATTTAATGAATATTTAATCTCGACATCCTGCATCTCAGGAAAAATATGCATATCAATAGCTGTGCATTAAAAACTTGGTCAAAAAACTTTTTGAAATAAGAGAAAAAGTATTTTTTCAATCTCTACAAAGGAAATGTCTATTTTTGTCCATTTTGAAAAGCGTAGAAAAGCAGAATGCGACAACACTAAAAAAATTTCTTTGTCGTAACCAGCAAGAGGAAATCTATTCCCAGCTGAAAAATATCTTTTAAAAAATAAAGCATATTTATTAATGATACGCTTTTAATTTTACTTTAAAAAAGCAGATTAAAAAAATTTCATTTGAGGATTTTATCTAATTTATTTTTAACATATAAGTCAAATAATTTTTTTAGTAATTCAAAATACATCATGGGACTTTTTTCCTATCCTATACTCGATTTCTGATGTCAATTCCGAAAATTTTCGGTATTTTCCCCGTACTTTTTAAATGTTTTCCTAAATTTTTAATGCTATTTTTTGAGTATAAGAATTTTAATACTACGCAGTAATTTTTAACTCTAAGTTGAATAGCTACTTCGATAAAAACAACCACTTTTTCATTTTCCCATGCTAATTAGCTCAATAATTTCTCAGGATATTTATTATTAATCTGACTAAAATTTATTTTATTTGAATCTAAATGGCTCCCTTCTATATGGTGAAATGCACTTTAAAAAGATTTTTATCCTTAATTTTAGGATTATAATTTATTTTGATTAATTTAAGTATTTTTAAAAATGTTTCGTATTCATTTATGCTTAAAATGTTTAAATAACATAAAATTCTACCAGGCTGAAGGAAAAATTTATTAATTATTTAAATGTTCTTTATAGTTTAATAAAGAATAATTTAGAACTCTTGTATTTAATTAAGCAGCATCAGTTGAGATTAACAGTTTAATTTTTTTCATGAAATTTTACATCCTGTGAATTATATGTGTAATTAACAAAATCATCGAAGTTTTCTTTTTATTTGAGAATTTAATTTTCAAACATCCGCCTACGCAATGTATCAGAGCATTTTTTTCCTATTTATGCTATTGCTGATACCAGAAATTGTAAATTAATTTATTATGCTTAAATTATTTCTATTTTGGAATTAAAAAAAAATCGTTGGCGAATATTTTATGGCAAAAAGTACCTTCGTCAATTCTTCTATTTCTCTTTTCATTCTTTTCAGTTTTTTGTTTTCATTTTATTTTATTTTAAAATGATTTTCATCGAATGCACACTAAGCAAACGTAAACTGTGAGTCAAGTAAACAAATATTTGAATTTTGCACAAAACTTTCATCATCCATTTTTTCCTTTTGAAATTTATGTACGTTTTTATCGAAAGTGAATGAATATTTCTATGTTATTCTATATCATTTCAAGTTGGAGTTATTTTTCACAACTCGATTTAAATTATTCTATACATCCAGGTTCTATTAATAATGCAGTTCATGGATCCTCTCCTTCCTCCAAAAAATATTTTTGCCTTAAAAAAAACTTTATATAAGAAAAAAATTCTAGAAAAAGTTAACTTCTCACTCTTTCTCTTTTAAGTCATACATAGTTTAAAGTCGTTCTACCAAATTGGAAGACGGGAAAGTAGTCAACAACTGCTGTACAATAACCCTTTAATGCGGGATTTAAGATTGGGATCTGTTTTTGTAACCAGAATGTGTGGTATTCTTCTTATATAAAACATTAGTTTAAGTCCTTCATTTGGGGATATTTCAATAAGAGACTCATGTATTAGTATGGATTCATTTATGTTAGTCCACACTCAACAGGGTTCAACACCTAGTAGGGAATATCCAAGTGAATGATTGCTATTTATTTAAGGTATCCGACTACGTTCGGAACCGAGATTTTAAAAAGGCGCATAAATGGATAATTTTCATGATATTTAGTGTCACTTAGATTAGAATACATGCATGAAATTGTTTTGACATTTTGACAAAAAAAATTATTTAAATACATTATTTCGGCAAAAAATTAACTTAGAATAACCTTTTTTCAAAATGTTCTCCTTTTATAAAAAAAATGCTTCTATTATAATAATATTTTGCCTGTATATAGCTCAGACCTCTGTACAGAGGCTCAATTATGAATTTTGAAAAATTCGCATTATTTTCAGTTACAACCATTTGAAATAGTTATCGGCGTTTTTTTTAAAAAATGTCTCCCCTCTGTTTTCGTAAAACATGAATAAACCCACATCTAATTTATATATTTCAAAAATTCTAGTTGAGGAGGTCTGAGCTATATATTATTATAATAGAAGCATTTTTCACAAAAGGAGAATATTTTGAAAGTAGGTCATTCTATGTTAATTTTTTGTCAAAATATTGTACTTAAATAATTTTTTATTGTAATACCATTCTTAAAACAATTTTATATACATTTTCTAATCATAAATATCATAAATATTATCCATTTATACGCTTTTGCAAAATCACGGTTCCGAACGTAGTCGGATACCTTAAGTTTTCATAAAAATAAAAACGAATAACTTTTTTAATTTTATATTAAACCTTGCTCGGACCCCTTGACGTTGTTCAGGGCCCCCAAATCAATTTTAATTTTCCGCAGAGCCCCTGAATAATATCAGGGACCCCTAGGGGTTCGTGGAGACTACTTTGGGAACAACTGATCTAGATCTCTAGAACACAGATTCTCAAAGTGATTTCTACGGAACCCTGGCGGTCCTTGTCACTTTTGAGGGGATCATAATTGTCTGGGTGGGTGGACAACGGTAGGATCCGCGAAAGTTTTAATTTAAAGAAAAATATTTTTTATTCATTTCCATTATTATGAAAATAAAAATAAATTTGTCATGGTTTGTACGTTTTAAAACTTTTAGAGTAAAAATTAGTAATTTCAGCTTAAAATATTATAAATAAGTACATAAAATTCAAGTAATGACAAGCTTCTTACGGTGGAAAGTTGAGTTGATCACGGGTGTTGCTCTCAATACAGATTTAAATAGCAACGAAATCTCGCCGCTACGTGCAATGACTTGTCTAAATTATGACAGTATAAATGAGTCGAGAATCTAGTCCACTGTTTTGTTTTTTTGTGCATCATCCTGATATGTGAAGTGAATGCAATAAATTGCCTTAGTTTTGAACAGAAAGCAGTATTATTCTTTGTACAGTACGAAAATAACAATCCATTGGTTCTCCTATTTAATTGAAAAGAATGTATTTCTATATTTTTTAAAAAGTTATGATTTGAATAACTACTGTTTCAGATATAACAATGCTTTATTTATGCTTTATTTTTACACCAACATTTAACAATCAAGAAAAACAAATTTAAATTTATTATCTTTCTGTTATGCATTGAAATGGAGTTGGGAACTTGTGGGTTCATAGCCAAGCTTTTGGTATAAAAAGGGATCCATGACACGGTAAATTAGGGAACCACTGATCTAGAATGACACAAGACTCAAACTGAGGTTTTAATCAATGAGAATCTTATTCATTAAACAGATAGCCTTTAACAGTGAATTCTACATATTTTAAGTACCATCAGAAAATCAAACTAAGCTTTCCATCCATATTCTTTTAATCTCTCATTGAAGAAATATAAAGAGAGAAAGTGTATATAGCATCCCTCACATTTTCAATCACATTCTTTTTCTTTTTCAAATTCCAAGAAGTTCGCTGCAACCGGCCCATTTACCACGTGATGAGCAGCGCAAGCACGCTGCAGTTTCATCACGTCAAAGATTACGATCTCGGATTTTCATTCCGATGTTGGCAAGATCTTCAACGCGGGTCTGTGATACAGCCTCACAAGCGAGGCTTTGTTTTTTACGCAAAAATAACTCGCACGTTCAATTTGAAAAAGATTTATGATGGTGGATGTCCGATTTAGTGCTCTGAAAGAGGAAATCGTTGACGATCTGATCTAAAAGCAATTGCAGTGTCAATCAAGCAATGCTGAGCAGCTCGTAGAACAGATTTTAGTA
This sequence comes from Trichonephila inaurata madagascariensis, assembly GCA_019973955.1. Classification (NCBI taxonomy): domain Eukaryota; kingdom Metazoa; phylum Arthropoda; class Arachnida; order Araneae; family Nephilidae; genus Trichonephila; species Trichonephila inaurata. Next base: position 9,268 of record BMAV01000840.1, read on the forward strand.
TAATTATTCTTTCAAGATTCTTTTTCACATGTATCTTCTTTACATATCGTGTCAAGGGTAATGATGTTTCATAAAATGTATAAATGTAAGTCATTTTCAGCTTGCTTATTGAATGTATTCAAAGATATTTTAATATAGCCATTATGCGTCAAAATTTTGTGATATGGACGAATGGAATAGTTTATACCCGAGTTTGTGCAACGTGGGTCTCATAACCACACCGCATCAATGAAATAACTGAAAATACGACGTATTTGGTAAATGGCAAACCTTACTGTATGATATAAAGGTAGGCTGCATTACGTCCAGGATTAGACAGCACATGCTTATGTTCTTAGTGCTATTCGGGGTAGTCCAGGATTTTGAAAATTTTATGACTGGTGATGATTTTTTAAAAATTTTAGACCAATATGTTCGGTATCTAATTTTTAAACATTTTTTAATGGCTGTGCGTAGTTAATAATGTGGTTCTGAAATTTTAAGCAATTTTTGCTACAGCAACTAACTTAAGGATAGATAATTTTTATAATTTTAATATCCAAATCTTAGAATTGAGGAAAACCAATTTTGTTAAAGTTAATAAGATTAAGTAGAAGGGTGTGTGTGTTTGTAAGCCGGTTTTGTCCGGTTTGATAAAGAAGAAAATTCATAAGCTACTAACGAAATTATGAAAGATTATATAAATATCGATAACCTATTTGATGAACGTATATCGTTGAACCAGGTAATTTGAAACCAAAGGATAGGCTGTGATTCAAATTCTGAAAAAGTACCAAATACTGTTAAAGAGACATACAAAGCAATTCTTATGCAGGTTTGAAAGAAATATTTATATAATGTTACGATATTTCTAAAATGGTTGAGTTTTCCATGTCTTTACCTGGGACATCTACGTTAGTTGAGGGTTAGTTTTTTCAATTACGGGGAACATTTGGTAAGCAGAAAGGGGTAGACTTTCAGTTCCTACTGTTGAGTATCTGGTAAGTGCTAAAATTAATTCAGAACTTATTTGCTGTGAATTTAATGATGCAATATAAGCAAATCATTTCTTAAAAAATCACATCTGGCAAAATACAACTGAATGAATAAAGTTTAATGTTTCGATAAACAATAAATATGCTTTAAGCAATTTCAAAAATGTATTCCTGATTTGGAATCCCCAAAATATGACAAGCTTTTATGAAGGTATTTTCTCGGTCAATTCACTTTCTGCCTAACAGATGCTTCTCTCTAGCTCACAGGAACTAACTTCAAATATCATGCGAGTTTATTTGAGCAATTATTATCATTTTGCTATGATTTCATCAGTTTTTATTAATGTTTGTATAAAATTTTTCAATCACTATCAACTTTTAATAAAATCAAGGCATTTGTCCACTGACTATTTTGAATTTGAGAAAGTAATGTTAATCTTATGAATATTTTTTCATGTTTCTCTCTCAAATTTAGCTTAGAGCAGTAGCGCACACAGGAATTTTTCAAGGGGGGGCTCCGGGGTCGAAAGTTCACCATTCTTGTATCATGTTCCTTTTGATTTTGTCGATTTTCGGGAACAAAACACTGTAAAAAACTAATTATTGAATAAATAATTAGCATTAATTAATAAAATTAATCATTAATAACAAATATTAACTAAATTTTATTTACTATATACTTAGAATTATAATCAATCGGAAAAAAAACAAGGGCTTTAGGGGGGTCCGGACCCCAGGCCCCCCTTATTATTAACCACTGGCTTAGGTATAGATTTGAGGGCAATAAAATGTATCCAAGTATCAAAAATTAATGGAGGCTTCTCTTGAATTACATTTTTTCGGTGATATTTTCAAATATTTTTATGTCCAATTTAATGATTCGTAAATTTTCAAACCTTTAAGTAATGTTTTGAAGTAATGAAGAAAAGCTATGGTTTCAAAGAAATCTTTATGTTGTGCTTGTTCGGATGCATTTTATTACATCAAAATCGATTCTTTAGTCTAGGTTTGAGGATGAAAGAACCAATTCTATACGGTGAACCCTGTAACTGATTTAATCCTGTAACTGTACCCAAATCTAGCCACAACGGGCAGTGATATTTTCTTCTTTCTGTCTTTTATTTGCCCATATTTTCCCTTCTTATAGTGAAGTTATTCGTGCTATTATTTTTAAGAGATGCATTTTGTTCATGGTACTGAAATACTTCTCCCCCAGGATTTTCTTTGAGTGAAGTGGGAATTTTTCATTGAAGGCAGGGATTTAAATTCTTGAAAATATTCGATAAAGAAAAGGGATTGGAGAGGCAATGGGCTATGTATTGCTTAAGAAGAAATGTAAATGGAAAGATAATCCAAAAAAGCTGATATTTTGTGTCTCATTGCAATATATAAACTCAGTAGCTGAGTGTTAGTGTATCGCGCTTCCACATCAAAGGTCCGAGATTCAAATTCCGGGATGAGCAAGGTCGACTTAGCCTTTCATCCTTTCAGCGGGTCGATAAATGAGTACCAAGCTTGCTTGGAAACTGAACACTGGGGGTTTTGCGAAAGGCCGACCACTTGACCGAAACATCTGCAAATGCACTCCAGAGCCTAAAGTCACGAAAGCTGAGATAGGCACAGTAGGCCTTACCCTCATGGGCTGTTACGCTTCTGAGTTCAGTTCATTGCAATGTAAGATTTAGTATTATACCTTGTAAAATTTTATATTTATATATATATATATATATATTCAAAATCCTCAACCGTTTAAAAAAGAAGTACGAGCATGAAATTTTTTTGTAAGTATGAGAGAAATTCTTTTAAGAGTATGAAACATTTTTCATAGAATGCAGAGGAAAAATAGGATTTTTTGTGTTCCCCAATTCTAAAATAAAAAATAGTGTATAAAATTGAAAATATAAAATAAAATTCTTCCGTTTTCACATTCTTTTAAGTATTATGGTTAGTTATATGCAGTGGCGCACACAAGGTCCCGGTGGTCCCCAAGCCCTTGATTTTTTTCCGATTGATTCTAATTCTAAGTATATAGTACGTAAAATTTAATCAAGTATTTGTTATTAATGATTAATTTTATTAATTAATGCTAATTATTTATTCAATAATTAGTTTTTACTGTGTTTTGTTCCCGAAAATCGACAAAATCAGAAGGAGCCTAATACAAGATTGGTGAACTTTCGGTCCCGGACCCCCTCCCCCCGTTGAAAAATTCCTGTGTGCGCTACTGGTTATATGCAATACAATACGTGCTTTTTTGGAACACATTTTGGGCAAAAAAATTAACCGCTTAAGGGTATAATGTTACCCACGAAATCAAAACGCACACGAGGGATTTAACACAATTGAAATGTTCTGAGTCTTCCCTCCTTTGAATAATACGCCGCCTCGGTGAAATATCCTCTTTATTCTTTTTTTCCACTCGTTTATTTTTAATTCCAGTAAAACCAATTTGATAAAGTAATGAAAATATGACACACAAACAGTCTATTCGTTTCACTTAAAAAATAGATGACTGGTTCAGACTCTTAAGGGGACACAGTACGATTCAATTGACAAAAATCGTTAAAAAAATCAATTATAATTTTTTAGCTTAAATTATTTTTATATACCTTTTTATAACCTCACAAAATTTGAAATCTCTAAACTTAAAAAACGCAGAACTATGATAGCTTTATGTTCGTTTTTATTCACATCATTATGGCAAATCAAAACTTTAAACTGACTTATCTCTGAAAGATAAAATAACTAATTTGTTTTAATTTAAAATGCTAAGGCTTTTTTTCTATTCTGCCTAATGCTTTGAATTTCTTTTTACCTATTGCTAATAGTACCTGTAACAAAAGTTGGCATGCATTTTTAAATCAAATCAATACTTATTTTTTAAAAAATAATTGAACTCAGCATTTATACATTTTTTAAGGAATTTTCAATAAGCATTCATAAAAAGAAGTATTGTACGAATACCAATCATGTTATCGCAATACCCATACCAACTTCTGCTATACATCATTTGACATACTTGTAAATCAAATTTCACGTGTGTACATACATTTTTCTAGGAGGAGTAGCATTTTAAAATCACTTCACAATTTTTTTTTCTTTAAAAAATTAAATAGCTAGCTTTTTATGAAATTTTGAGCACAAAATCTGTTTTAAATAGTGTACCCATATAGGAGGCAACCAAAAAAATTTTGAAAATTTTTAAATTAAATTTTTTTGCAATTAAATCGTACCATGTTCCCGATAATATAGTTACATTTTCTCTTAAATGAAACTTCTAATTTCTTATTTCCAAGTTTTCGATTGCAACGTTATTAAATTGCCATATTTAAATATTTCGCTTTCTTTTATTCCAGTCAATAGTCTTAGACAAAATTGAAACCAGACATAAAATTTTTTTCATATTTTCTCAAAAATAAATGCTCAATATTTGTAATACTACTCACAACACCGTTCATATTACCCCCTTATACTCGTATTTAATAATGTATTAATATGAATTTATAATTTAATACAACCGCCATATGTTGCTACACGCATTCTAATATCAGTCGTCTGGTTGATGAGATTAGAATTAGTTTATTTCAAGGGTAAAGCTTCTAATACAGGGGTCGACAACCTTTTAGCTGTGCAAAACCAATCTACCAATATAATTCAGCGTGACAAATAATAGGACATTTTTGAAAAAATTCGATTTCCCTGATAACGCTTGCAGAGTTAGAGAGTTTAGAGGTCAATAATATAGATTTATTTGTAGTTTTATTATACATTAATTTTGCATCATTTTTACAGTATTTCTTAACATAAAAATAAACAGCATAATATATAACTATTTCTTTAAAAAAATTTAAATTGTGCATATATTATGTATTTTTTAACGTTTTAATTAAAATAAAAAAAAGTGAATGTAAATTATGAGTATTTTGCATCATTATAGTTCAATATAAAGATAAATAAAATATTTTATGCTAGCTTAGTGCTTGCACCGCTCTACTTTCATATCACAAAATCAGGGGAATAATTTGTGATTTTCAATTTGACACAGTTCAAAGCATTCAGTTGTTAAACAATTTTTTGTGAACTCGAAATATTTTTCATATGAGGAAAGATTTATTACTTATCAATTTAGAACCAAAAGTGGAAAACAGAGTACATGCAATTTTGAACAAATAAATCTCTCCAGCAATGGCATTCAATAATTTAAAAAAAATAACTGTATCTTAAGAGTTATTTTTCAGATTTTTTTCCTAATTCCGTAAATATGATCACTACAAATTTATCGACTTCCATCTACTCAAGAATTGACAAATTTGTATAATGCAGAGTACCACAGAGAATTGTACTACGTGCCACATGTGGCACGCGTACCATAGGTTACCGACTTCTGCTCTAATACATCCTACGATTCTTTTTATCTGGCTAAGGGAAAATTCAATAGAAGATATTAAATCACTCTATATGCCAAAATAACTAAATCGATCTTTAAGGTATCCGACTACGTTCGGAGCCGTGATTTTGCAAAAGCGTATAAATGAATAATATTTATGATATTTAGTGTCACTTAGATTAGAAAACGTATATGAAATTGTTTTAAGAATATTATTACAATAAAAAATTATTCAAGTACAATATTTTGACAAAAAATGAACAAATAATGATCCGTTTTCAAAACATTCTCCTTTTATGGAAAATGCTTCTATTATAATAATATTTTGACTGTATATAGCTCATATCTCTCTGTACAGAGGTTGAACTAGAATTTTTGAAATATATAACTTAGAAGTAGGTTTATCCATATTTTACTTCACCAGAGGGGAGAAATTTTAAGAAAAAATGCCGATAATTATTTCAATTGGTGGTAGCTCTGAAAATAATGTGAATTTTTCATAAATCCTAGTTGAGACTCTTTAGAGAAGTCCTTACTTTATATAAACAAAATATTATTATTATAAAAGCCTTTTTTATAAAATGAGAATGTTTTGAAAAAAGGTTATTCTAAGTTAATTTTTTGCGAAAATATGGTATTTAATTTTTTTTTTTTTGTCATAATCCCCTTAAAACAAATTTATACATGTATTCTAATCTAAGTGACATTAAATATCTTGAAAATTATCCATTTATGCGCTTTTTTAAAATCATGGTTCCGAACGTAGTCCTTAACACAAATAACAAATAATTGGTCATGAATAATTCTTACACTATATTTTCTAATAAAGATGAAGAATATATTATTTCAACCAGTGGCGTAACGGAGAATATTAGGGCCCCTCCAAAGTCAGGTTTTGTACCTCAAGTAGTACTTGGCGTTAGTCAGGCTTTGGGCCCCCATCACGATGCTGGGTTGTGCGTTACACCACTGTTTGCAACAAGGCAAAGCAAATAGTAATTTTTTCATCGTTTGATAAACTCGAATTTTAACGTTTTAAAAACTTGTATACATTATTTTTCTTACTAATGAAAATAGTTTAAAATTATTTAAGATCTAGTATAAATGGGTCTTGTAAATCAAAAACGATGTTCTTTTGCAGCTTGATCCTATGTGAATCTTAATCATTCACGAAATTTAAATAAGAAGATCCAATAAAACATTTAAGATCAAATGTTATGTTTCTTAATTGTTATGCTGTATAAATTAATTTCCTTTCGTATCAATGCAAGTTTTAGGAGTTAAAATTAATATAAGTAAGTACAGCATTCTTTCTTTTTTGTTGTTATATAGTGCAGTTGAAGAATATTATATTATTTATTTATAACTATTGATAAAATATGCAAATATAGAACACTTTTTGGATTATAATTAAATACCAAAATGTTTTCCTTAAAAAAAATTTTGTTTTTCGAAATTTAAATAATCATAATTATTAAAAGTTTCCACTCAGCAACTGTTCAAATGTCGTCTTTTTATATGTATGAATACCAGTGGTGTGACGTACACCCCCGCAGACCCCCCATTGTGGGTGGGGGCAGGGACTCTAGGGGACCCAAAGTTTGACTGACGTAAGGTAAGTATTTGGGTTTTGGGCCCAAAACCTGAGTTTGCAGCGGGACCTTAATATTCTCCGTTACGCCACTGGTGAATACTTATATATGTGATGAAAACGGTAAAAAGCCCGAAATCCTGAAATAAAAATATTTCATATTCGGTTAATTTAAATATTTTCTGAGTTTCAAATATAAAACTGAAAATCAATGCGATAAAAGCGAAAACGTCATTCAAAAAAATAATAAACTATCTTCCAATTTATCTGCAAATTCGTCCAACTTTTTTCCATTTAGTCCTCAGTAACATTAAATATAAACAAAAAATTACTAAATTTATTTTTTAAAAAAAAGATGGACAAATAAGCATATATTTAACGAAATGCATTTAATAATGACTTAGAAAACAAATTCTGTTTTTTTTTTTTTCATTTCTTTTTGATCTTCAAGGGATGTAAAGTTACTTTCCCCCTCAAAGTAAATTCTTTAAAAAAAAAAACTACAACTAGCACAGTAACTAAAAGGCTCCGTTTGTCACATTAAATAAATTACAAGTCCAGACAAAAGAATCTTTTGAACTTCAATTCTTCAGAAGGCTTGTTTAAATCTTTAATCCTATCCACGGATTTCAAAGTTTCACAATGTGAGTCAAGTCATCACGTGGCTCGAAAGACGCAAAACAGCTATAATTAAACGATACGGACTCGAGTAAGCTGTGTTTCTGGTCCACATTTTAAAATGTAACACTGCAGCTAATAGAGTCAAAAGCTTCCGCTGGCACGCGTTGCCCGTCCATAAAGCACGAAGTGGAGTCAGAAATAAATCCGGTGCCCGGATCGTCAATGCCTTGGCTTGACAAGTCCTGTCTTGAGCTACGATGTGGAGGTTTTTATTGTCTCATTTTTGTACAAAATTGCCAAGTTCGCTGTGCTCTTTATGAGTGTTTTTTTCAAGCTAAGAAAAAATACTGTCGTTTCTTTTAGCTCCTTAGTATGAAAATCGAGAGAAGAGAAACAAAAGTGCTTTTTATTATTTCTTTTCTTCCCTTTTCGTACATCGTCGGCCTAATTATCAGAATACGTTGTTCCATCTGGGATGGCTAATTTGATATCGGAGTGCTACGCGCCAAGCTGTTGTTTATGTTCGCCAAGATGGGAGATAACATTACAATATGGTTACCTTGATAATAGTATCGTGTGGTAATGTGTATCCTCATTTGTATCGTTTGGCGAGATTAAAGAATCTTGCCAAACAGCGCTTGGCACATAGCATTCCTATATCAAATTAGTTTCCTTTATGGAGTTACGCATTCTGATAATTAGGCGACGATATGTTACCATTAAAGTGAAAAAATCAGTTAATCTGCACATTAACAAGAGTGATCCGTTAAAGTGCGGAAAATTGCTTCATTTCTCAAATTATCTAGGTAATCTACATATTACCAACTAAATACTCATTAATTTGCACTCTTCCAACTAGACTCTCATTAATCTGCACATTACCTACTAAACACTCGTTAATCTGCACTTTACCTACTAGGCACTCGTTAATCTGCACAATACCTATAAAGTACTCTTTAAATTGAAAATAAGATCTTAGGTGGAACAACAGCAACGTTACTGTACTCTTAAATTAAATTATGCTTATTTATTTTTTGATATATTTTAGGAATCCCTTTAATACAACCAAGTAAACAAATTAGTTAATAAAATCAATTATCAGCCAATTGGAAAAACTATAATACAAAGAATCAATTAGTTTAACATATTATTACAATTAAGAAAATGGATTTTCGAAACACATGATAAAATTATGCCTATTGATTAGTGCAGTCTTAAGATTGATTTTTATCGAATTGCATGTGGCAACTGATTTTGCATCAAGCACACCTATGTATTTGTGGTACAAGTAGATTTATAGACTGGTCGTGTCGTAATTAAATTTATTTGAAATTAATTCCAGGAGTTTTTTTATGGAATATTTTTACTGTCTCTGCCATTTTGTTTTTAAATGCTGAAGATGAAGTATTTTGGGGGGAACCACAGTCAAAATTCCTAACAAAAAGGGAAGGAAAGAAACAAACTTTAGAACTCTTTATATCAGTACGAAAACCACAAATGTGATGATTACCTAGTTAAAAAGCGGGAAACTCTTTCTTCCGCACTTTAGCAGGGCAAATCATTTAATCCCTAGAGATTAGCTAGGTAATTTGCACATTAATGGCTTTCGAGCTTTATAATGGTTATATATATACAGTGGTGGCGAAAAGTTTTGAACAAATTAATTTTTTTGCGTTGTTGTTGAAGTCTGTTTTTTATCCTGGGAACATATGAAATACAAGTGAAGAACAGAAAGCATACGCGATACAACAGAAGAATATAAACATTTATTACACATAATGTGATCCCAGCATATAACAAGAAGGGGTGCGCTGCTTTTCCTTTCGAGACGGGAATCCATTACAGGCGAAAGACCGACTTCTTTCCCGAAGAAGATACAACCATGTCTTACTCGGGATTCGAACCCGAACCCACTCGATTACAAGCCGAGGGTCATAGCCACCATACATTATACGACAATTTTTTTGCGTAATTTATATAATTGACTTAATTTTTCTTTATGAAATTATGATATCTTAACTTTGCTTATGTTACAAAGATTAAATTCTATCTCAAATATCGGACTAAACATTTAATCCTAGATTAGTGAAGGTAATTTGACATTAATGGTATTAGACTTAAATGGTAAATATATAGCAGTATGTCAAAATTGTTTTGAACAAGTTAATTTTTTTGTGTAATTTATATATTTGACTTAATTTTTCGTTATGAAATTATTATGATATCTTAACTTTGTTGATTGATTGAGTAGTTTTACTATTTCAAAACTCACTAAAATTTTTAAATATGAGTTGATTAGAGGGAAAAATACTTCCAAAAGCTATATTTAAAGACTAGGAAAAGGTAATATTTGGGGATGAAAGTCAGCTTTGTATTTCTAGTGACTAAAATAGTGCTTACGCAAGATGACGCACTCATAAAGAATTGCCTGAAGCCCACAATAAAGTTCCCGATTATAGTGATGATGTGAAGCTGCATGTCTTTTCGTATTGTTGGAAGACTACACAAGAAAAACCAGATATTACATTGAAATACTACAAAATAAATTACTTCCAAATAGCTATATCATTTTGGGAATCAGTCATGGATTTTTCAGGACAATAGTTCTCTACGTCACCGTACAAAGATAGTCCAAAAATGGTTGGAAGAAAATACTATCAATAGAATGAACTGGCTAACACAGTCTCCATATCTTAATCTGATTGAGAACCTATGAAATAACATTGGTTACGATATTCGGAAGAAAAACCTTTAAACAAACGTAAGTTAACTGATGTTTTAATATTTTCTTCCAACCATATTGTCACGAAATAACTGTTTGTGAAGTTGATGTATTCCATGTGCAAAAGATATAGAGCCATTATTAAAGCAAAATGAGTGACCTGTAAAATATTCATGCTCAAACATGCAACATCCATGTAATTTTCAAAAACTATGTTAAATGTATGTAAAGTTTTTTTTTTAATTCTATAACGTATGTTATGTGTTTCTATATTGTGTGTTTATTCATATACTGTTGTTGTGTTCAGGTAGCTGTACTACGAAAAAATATTTGTTGTTTTGAAAAACTAGTAACAGATTTAAAACAGCATGAAAAATACATTAGAATCAATGAAAGTAGTTAAGACATACGATAATTTTATAATGAAAAATTAGGTCAAACACAAAAATTAAGCAAAAAAATACGCGTGTTTAGAACTTTTTGCACCGTACTTCGAGTTCAAGGAGCTTCTTTAAGATTAAAATATTTTCAAGAAAGAGAACTTTGTATTCTGAGCATATATATGTATCTAAAAAGGAAAAATTCCTTTTTCTGCAGTTTAGTTTCTTTCGACAACAGAAGGATTGCATCCCCAGACGATGCCCCGTTTGTTAGGTTGAGTTGCATTTATAAATTTATAACGATGCATTTCCAATGTCAGACTTGTTTTTGCAAGCTGAAAGTAAAGTATTATCATTGTTTTTCCCAGGACAAATTTTCGAGTAACTTTTGCTTTAACGTCGATTTTAGATCATTTTTATTTGAAAAAATTTAATCCAATAAAAATTTTATAACGTAGTATAGTAGTATGGATAACCGTTAAAACAATCAGACTTTTTTAGCTCTTTCAAGCTAACTTTAAAATATTATTATTTAAATATTATTATATGGAAATCCTTAGTCAGGGAACATGCGAATACATAATGGTCAGCGTCCCCAACAGATCCATAAGGACAATTGGGAGTAGCTTTTAATTTGAAGCAATGCAAATAAGAAACAAATGGGACATGGCTTGTTAAGAATTGTGTAACCTAACTGGAATGGAGATTGAGGCTTTTAGCAAAGGACTTCTTAATTTTTACCCACGACCGAACAGAAACAGTCCCAGCCACTAGTTAGCAAACGTGACCATTCTGGTACTACAGCTATTGATATCTCTAAGAGATATTTGTTTTTTATCTTTTCCTCGATCAAGTAATGTGACAACTTCACAGATTTAGTATTAAAAAATATTGTGTGTGTACTTATGACCACATGATAGAAGCGAACACTTCTGATTTATTCTGGGCAAGAGAATCCGATCGTTCGGATGTGTTACGTTTTCTTTAACGACACTTTCACATGCGGGCGAAAAGTAGTTTTCTTTTTCGTGCCCATCTATCGGGGAGATTTGTTTATTTCATCCATTTTCTGTAAAGGGCAATTTTTAAATAATTATACTTTCTTATATACTTATATATGGGTATATACGATTTAAATGTCAATTAGTCTTCGTATTTAAAAATATTCATATGTATAAATTACTAATGTAGATTATATTTATATAATATATATGTTTATATGGTACTTACGTACCATCGCAACAATGAAAACGTTTAAGATAACTCGCCAAATTGGCAATGTGTCCCCATGTGTCGTACGCGCTGAATTGGCAACCCTGTGCTTCCTTTCATATAATGTCACCAATACCGTTGTGATAATACGTAAGTACCGTCCAGAAAACTTATATAACGCCGTATCTATGTGGTATGAAAATTACCCGACAGCCGTTTTGTTTTAAAAAATTTTTAATAAACAAAAGAAGGGGTTCGTTTTTTTTTCAAAAATGGCTTTTTTTTTTTCCGAAATTCTTATTGTCGTCACTAAAATAAACAAAATATTGGCAACTTTCTCGTTGGTTAATTTCATTAAAATTTCAGATTTTAATTCTTTTGCCACATTTTTGTGTTTAAATGCTCTTTGTACTGCATCAAAAATTAGATATCATACTTCGTTTCGTCTTATCTTCGATCTCTTACATGAGAATAATCTTTTTTTCAATTATTTTCGCTTGCGCACCTCTTCTCTCGATGGCATTGAGTGAAAAACAGCTGCATGACAGTAATATATATTTAGATAAAGAAAATAAAACTTCACAGGAAAAAGATAATTTTGCAAAAACATCGCCTAAAAATTTACAATTAAAAAACTAAGGGGAAAAACTTCCCACCCCGAGCACTAGCCAACCCTGAAACTTAATTTAGATTCACTCTTCAGCAAAACGCGTCTAAAGAAGTTATCACTTAAAAATTTTTTTTATAGATTCTTAAGATATTTTTTCCCAAACGTGATGAATCATAGTAAAAAATATGCCATGTAGTAAAATGGTAATGAGTATTAATTTTGTGGAAGGAATTTTTAATAATGAGAAGTTACATGTAGAAAACGCTGATGCCCGTTAAGCATGTTATGTTTTAAAGTCTTTACACTATCATGTAGTGGATGTGACACGGCTTGAAGTTTCATCCTCGTTGTCTGATGGTGGCACAAAATTAAGAAGCCTATTGGCCGTGATTAGACAATTATAAGTCGAACAAAAATAGATATAGTCAAACACATTCTCTCTCTCTCGCTTTAGTAAACTTGACAAAAACTTTAAGGTATCCGACTACGTTCGGAACCATGATTTTAAAAAAGCGTATAAATGGATAATTTTCCTGATATTTAGTGTCACTTATATTAGAGTAAATGTATAAAATTGTTCTAAGGACATTTTTACAAAAAAAAAAATTATTTAAATACAATATTTTGGAAAAATAGCTTCTAAAAATTTTTTTTCCAAAATGTTCTCCCTTTTATAAAAGCCAAAATAATAATATTTTGTGTGTGTGTGTTTTATAAAAAAAAACTTCCAAAAGTCTAAACTTTTTTTTAAAAAAAAATTTACATTATTTTCAGAGTTACAACCCATTGAAATGATTATCAACGTTTTTTTTTTTTTTAAAAAATTTTTCCCCCGGTTTTGTAAAACTGGATAAACCCCCTTCTAAGTTATATATTTCAAAAAATTCTAGTTAGCCCCGTCAAAAGGGCAGCTTTCAGGCAAAATATTATTATAATGAAGATTTTTTTCAAAAAGGGGAATATTTTTAAAATGGGGCATTCTATGTTCATTTTTTTTTCAAAAAAATTGTACTTAAAAAATTTTTTTTTAATACTATTCTTTAAACAATTTTATATACATTTTCTAATCTACGTAACATAAAATCATAAAAAACCATTTATACGCTTTTGCAAAATCACGGTTCCGAACGCAGTCGGATACTTTAATTCTTATCACCAATGATTTTCATGTTCCTATTGAAACTGAATATACGATTTAATATCCTGATGTTATCGTGCATTAAAATCTCTCGATACTTATCGAAGAAATGTATTTCGTGACAGAACGTCAAGAAATCTTGGTAAAACATTAAGAAAAAAAGAAGTACTTTTTTAACAGTGGTGTGTTTGAGTATATTTCAACTGAACTCGAGCACGAACAAAAACCCAAAAAGGATAACAAAAATCTACCTTTTCCAAAAAATTTTTTGTTCTACTTTCTGAGAAAGAGAAGACAAAGGCTTTATTTATTTTAACTAAAAAGAGAGAAAAGCAAGCACATAGCATACAGAGACAATGCGGATCTGGAATTGGACATTTACCAACTCAAACTTCACAAAAGTAAAATATTTGTTTGGTGTACATTAAAAAAAAATAAGAAAAGGTTGGGATTATGGGTTATAACCCCTTTATTAACTGAGTTTATACTAGATAACAACTCACTATTATGGTTGGTCTCATAATTTCTTATTATTGTTAAAGGATTTTAAATTTTGTACAGCTAACCATCCTTTTTCAATAACATCAAACTGAAACAGCCCCATTATTGTTTAGGTAGAATTGAGATTCAAATCTGCAACTCATCAACTACATCGATGTTTCAGACAGTTCTATCAAGTTACAAATATTAATTATATTGAACAAAAGGGCATCCCCGTCCTTTTTTTTAACATAACCTCTGTGTTCTTTGACGGCCACGATTAATGAAAAACTTTTCCCAAACCCCAAAACCAAGAAGTGAAACGAAGGATAGTCAAATAAGATAACCTTTAAAGGACGGGAAATTTTAGTGAGCGCGATGGCAATTTAAAAAAGTTCAGTTCAAAAAGATAGAAGTGTAAATTGACGGCTTACCTAAGAATCACGAAAATCTCTCCATTCATCCAAGGTACATACCATTGTACGCCAGCTTAGAGGCATATCTGAAGTGGATTGGACGTTGCGTAGAAACCAAGGTAGGAAGATTATATTCTGAATGCGAATATATTAATAAGATTGAGAGTAGGCGGATATAGTATAATTATATTAATAAGTGATCTAATTGCGCGATCTGTGTTAATTACGTTACGTGTTTTGGTTTATTCTCATTTAATATAAGTTTGTTCGATATATAAGTAATTTAAGTTAAATTCTTAATAAAAGTCATATTAAGAATTCTAAAATGTCTCATCATTTCGAGAATCCCACACCTCTAACTTACGCTGAAACCCCACGATATGGTCAACGAAGATTGACCATGCCACAAAATTTATTACGTTGGTTTAATGGAAAAAAATATAACGTTGGTTATCTATAGAGTGTATAATTATGTTTTCTATTTAATGAGAATTATCATAAGTCGGTTAAGAATACAATGTGTAACTGTACATTATTAGGGAAGATGTATAGGAAAAAAGCATTTTTCATAAACTTTATTTATAAAGCGAAAACTTCTTAAAAAATGAATGAAAAAACGAAATGTTTTATGTGTAGACTTTTGAATCTTTTTGTGGTGGTATACTGTAGGATAGTATACAGTATATTTCCGCCTGTTACACGTACCTGTACTTTCAAGCTGCACATTTCAATTCATATAAGTATAGCTTTTTCGGTATAGATAAATTCATATTTATCTTTTGAAGTTTATTCGAAGTATTATACTGGGCTTTTGAACAACGGTATACTTCTAAAACTAAAACCCTAAACAGCAAGGAAAAAAATGTTAGAAGGTGGAAAAACATTTACAAAGGGAGGCGAACTAAGTCATGCCAATCTGGAAGTAATGTTTGAGGGGATATTAAAAGCTTGGAATGAGAAATTAAAACTGACATAGTTCAAAATTCATGCAAAAATGTGTAGTATATCTAACAATCTAGCGGAAAGAAGAGGATGATTTTTTTATTATGAATCGGAGTAACAGAGATGGTGAAGAAGAAACAGAATTCGATGATATGCCTGAAGATATAACAGAAAACAAATATAACGAATTTTTCATTTAATAGAGTAATGCAAATTCATATGGTACGCTATTTTCTTTAACACATTCAGGACCGCGCGATTTTTCTTCCTAAGCCTAACTCCATTTAAAAATTCGTACAAAACCATTACTGTAAGAAAATACGCCAAAATGGATAATTCATAATCATTCCAAATTCCATGCGTTCCAAATTCAGATTACACCGGTGCGATCACGGGCCTCAGAATAGGTAAAACGTAATCTTACATAAGATACATTGTTCCCTGAAAAGATTACATATATCTAATCATGTTCCTGAACGGGTTAAATAAATAATACTTACATCTATGAAGAAATCTAATTTTTTTAGTACTCCTTTTTATTTTTGATGCTACCATTTTTATATCCGGCGTATATTTCGATATCATTTTTTGTGTTAAAAGTGCACGTTATAAGCCTGAATATGGGTAATTTTTTGCTACTTACAAGGTCAACAATCTGATTGAGTATAACTGCGCAGATTTACTGTTTAAATCAAGGGTGGGCGGACTTTTCCAGGGTACGGACTACTTCTAAAGTTTTTAGAGTGTTGCGGTCCACCCAGTAGCGTAGGTGTGGCCATTCTGTATTCAAATTGCACGTTTTCTTTTTTTTAACACATATTTTCGACATTGTTCCTTTTTTTAAAATGTGACAGAATACTATTCTTACTACATAAGTAAAACAAAATTGTCAAGTCGAATACTTTAACAACTAAGAGCGACTGCTAGACCTTGGAACATGGACGTATTCAATGCATCGAGCGGAAAAGATCAGAGTATCGATGAATCTGAAACCGAACCTCTACTTCAGGGATGGCGAACCATTGGCACGCATGCCATTGATGGCCCGCGGCACAATATTTTGGGCACGCCACCGATCAAAACGATCAAACGTGATTGATTCTTTAATCAATGAATTTTCAGGGAGATTTTCTCCGTTCAAAGAATTATCAGAAAAGCGCAAGTTAATTATGTACCCTGATGTGACATCATTTTATAAACTGAACTTGCCGAAATTCAATTGGTTGGAAATTGAAGAATTTGAAATGTAACTTATTAATCCTAGTCTAGTTCAATGTGGATTCAAAAATGTATTGAAACAAGGAAAAAGTTAGAATTGATTGAAACAGAAAGATTAACAAGCACTATAAGTAAAAATGCCAGTAACGAAATTTTGGAAACATTAAATTCGATTCCAGATACATTTAACTGTTTGAAAAGGCAGGCTCATGCTATTTTAACCATATTTTCATCGACCTATGCCTACGAATCATTATTTTCAGGGATGAATAACATTAAGACTCGCTTACAAACCATTTAGCAGATGACTCCAATTCAGCATGTATTCTGCTAAAAGTAACATTTTACCCAATCCCAATATAATTTATTTGTCTTCTAATCTGCAACAGCAGAAATCACACTTATGTTACTTAATATAATTTGAATTACACCTTTAACTAAAACATTTACTACTATAAAATACAAAATGTATTTTTCTTTAATAAATAAAGAGTTTTGTGTTAATTGTATTTAGTTTTATTATTTTCCCCGAATAATCACAAGTCAAAATTATTTGACGGTACGTCTATACCTCATTAAGCATTTCTTTAGAAAAAATGGCACGTTGATCCATAAAGGTTCGCCACCCCTACTCTACTTAATTTGTTCGCTACCGAAACAAGAGCCATCGCGGACGTCAACGTATGTACCCAATCCCGTGGAATCGCAAGAAGGGCTAGCTGATCATCAACATTTATTGTCTCCTTCAGACGGAGAGTGGAGAATTTTCCCCTTACAATGCAGAGTGAACGTGGTAAGGGTCATCGTTTGCTTCCATTGAAGGTACATGTGTTGTCTACACATTTATCAAATCATTTTCTGAAGTAAACACAGTCGCCTCGATTGTGAAAAGCCCATTCTAAAATGTAGATGGCATCAGTGTTCCATAAATAGATTTCTTTTAGAATGCGTGTCTTAGGTCTCAGTAAAGGCAGTCCCCTCAAAATATCTTGGTGGACTAACGGTCGATCGCGATCGACTTAATGCTCACCCCCTAGGTTTAAATTATTAACAACCTAAAAATTGAAGAAAACTCTTCTTTCTCATACGACCAAATGGCTTAGATACGTGTGACCACGTCACTGGGTTATTGTAATGTTCAAAAAGAATTTTCGAATTGAAAATATTTCTTCAGCAAAATTAAAACTTAACATCTTTCCTGCCAAAATGACGCGAATTTCTTAATAAATCTTTTCTTATCTGCTTGGGATGCTTTCAGAGAGCAGACGAATTTTTTTCATACCTTTTTTCTAATTTTTATTTCATGTCAGAGAGGAATAATTTTACTTCAAAACTGTCTCTCAACCGAAGTTATGAACAGGAATGATGTGGCATGGCGGAGGAAGAAGTTGAATCTTCACATTTTATTTTTTCTTTCTCTTACAAATCTTTTTTTTTTCTTCGCACCCGTCTTCTTTCCTAACCGTGACTATTTTCACGGGCATTTTATTTCGAGCGTGTGAAAAATGTCACATCCGTAAATTACACTAATGGTCCCTTTCCCGCCCGAAATAGCGATTAACTCCTAATTCTTTCGCGACCCCCATTTTCAAAGTGGGCGAGGTTGCCATTCATTACGGAAAGCTCTCGCTTTTCAGCGCCAGATTACTCGCCAAAACGACCGCCGGCGACATAAATCGGGTCGCACTATTTACATTGTTCGCTCGGTGAAAAATCTTGTTTATGCCAAGCCGGGGTTCAACTTCGGGATTTATTGCCGTGCGTAGCTGTGGCGTGAGGTAGTGGAATTGTCAACACCTTTCTAAAGAAACGAAATACAATAGCATGTACTTAAAACAAAAAGAAGTGAAAAACTATTTGGATTCAGAAGTTACACTTCTTAACTAATCCCCACATTTGTCAAGATTAAGGTTAATTTATTTCGAGGACTGGTATAGAGTAAACATTGAGTCATTTGTGTAGACAAAAGACAAGCATTAATTATTAGGAATAGTAATCATAAATGTTAACTCGCGATGTGGTATTTTCGCGGACTAGAACGTGGTATAAAGTTATTGTCAAAGTTGCAGAACACACACAATTACTTGGTTGCAAAGAATTAAATGAAAAAGGGCTTTAAGTAATTATTTTGAACCGGCAGCATGAATTACGATAAATTAATTTTTGTTTAGAGGCAATACAGTACCCTAAAAATTTCATAATATCCCATTTTTTTTTTGCATTTTCTAGTGGCCCATATCATAGAGAAGCTTGCAACCAAATTTCAGATCAGTTAGCAAATTAGTTTTTAAGATATTTGAAGTTTTTTGAGCTATGGTTTTGATTTCAGTTTCATTTTAAAGCATTTTTCCACTCTTAAATTGAATTAATTAAAAATGTTTTTGAGCTTTTAATTTGAAATGGTTATTAATTCCAATTTTCCTTACTAAAATCATTTCTGCTTGATTATGTTTTTGAGTTTTTTGAGTTCTCATAATGAATTAATTAAGATTAATTTCATGGCCAATTTTTGTTTTCAAAATAGTTTATATGAAGTATAAGCTTTATCATTAATTTTTTCCTATAGAGAAAATGACATGGCCAAAACGTTCTCAGGTTGCTGTGAGAAACAATATTTCGAAGAGATGGAACACTACTGAAAATGATGTATCTAAAAATCAGTCGTCAGCTGATACTGCAATTACACTTCCGAATACAACTATTCTGAATTCAAATGTTGCAGATATAAATGAATATTTCCTTGATGTACCAAACAACATTATACTAAACATATTGTAGTACTATATTTTAGTATTTTAAAGTCGTACGCGCGCGCGCGCGACAAGAGCTAAAATTTCCTAAGCTGCTCCAATTCAAAACTAAAGAAAATTAAATTTTATGAATAAACCTGGCTATTTTTAGCTTAAGTTAGTATCATTATTATTTTGTACATAAATACTACGGGTTTCAAAACTTTAGTGAAAATATTAGGTTAGGATTAAGCTGAATAAACTGTCGTCTTAACAAATGCTATCAATCTTATGCAAAAATATATTTTGAATTAAAAATATTATTTTCAGTCATATTTAATTAAAATAATATTTTAATGTAGAACACACATACATTGGAAATAACATATTAAAAAATTAGAGCTTTACGGGCATTATTAAGTTTTGTTTTATGCCTTTACGAACTTTAAATGCATTTTTCTCACTTTCAGTTTTGAAGGTATAAGAGTTTTCTAATCCTTAAGGCTTTTTTTCTGTTCAAGATAGAGTTTTGAATTTTTTTGTATATACTCCCAAACGTATGTTCAAAAAAAGTTAGTATGGATTTAGGGCTGAGATCTCTAGCTATTTCTTAAAAAATGCTAAAATTGATATTTAAAAAAAAAATCGTGTTTTTTCCAGGTTTTCCTAGAAAAATAATTATTAAAAATCAACGAAGGAATAGATGTTCAAATCCATACTAATTTTTTGTTGGCAATAATCTAAGAAACATAAATAACTTAAAATGACTAAAAAAATTTAAAAATTTGAGTATTTTATAAAAGTTTGTGTGAAAAAACTTAAGAAATTCCTAATTTTTTTTTTTAAATTGTAAAATAATGGCTGGTGAAACTGACTTTTTACTTACAGAATCATCTTAATAATTTAATGTAAATATAAAACATAAATTATTTTTACTGTAACTGTCTCCAAAAAAATTTTTTGAAAAAGGGTACAGGGTTTTCTTAAAGAATATACAATTAATTTGTTTTTAAATAATTTTTTTGTGTGCTTCATTGTGTTTGAAAAGTATTCTGAATAATCTTTGCACACAATTACAAAATAAAAATGAATATCAAAACCGGATGTTGCCTTCACAACAAATATAAATTTTGATGAAGCTTAGTAAAAACCAATAAACAATATGTAATTCACAATTACCGTTTTTACTTGAATCTAAGCAGCACTCTTTTTTTCAATGTTAAAGCTATTCAAATTTGGGTGAGGCTTAGAATCGAAGGCAGAAAAATTCGTCGGAAGGGAAAGTTGAACATATTACTGACGGTTACAGCAACTGCAGTATGCATTTAAAAGTTTTTAATATTGGTAAAATCAATGAATTATTCACGTATTAGTTCTCATTTTAATATTTTTTAAATTACTTAAATATCGTGTATCTCTCGATAAACCATTTTATATTACTTTTCATTTTTTCACAAAAATACGTTGGGAATTAGGTGTGTAGTCTAGAATCGATGGTGGCTTAGATTCGAATAAATACGGCAATACATTTAAAATATAGTAAATAAAACGCAGTTATTTTTGAAAAATTAAATGCACCGATAGAATTAATTCGTTGTAAAATAAAATAAAACTATGAAAATAACATACTGACATATATGTGTAGGTAGTTCTTTTTACAAAAGATTTACTTCCTCCTAAAAGCATATAACTTTGAATACTATCCTAAATATTTCAGAGAACATTTTAAAGGTGAAAAATATTTAGCAAATGTTCTGTTCTGAGCTTAATTACACATGCGGCATCTTGTTCAATTTCAGTAGTTCTAAAATACGAATGTGCTGTGTTTTAAACTATTTTTGGCTCATATAAAAAGCTGCACAAAACAATTACACTGGAGAACTTTAAAAAACTAAAAGATTGCTAACATGAAAAAAAAATTATTTTTTTAAAAATATTTGCTGTATTTTAACATATCCGTATAACGAAAAGTCTATTATTTTTTAATTCTCAATTTTTTATTATATATTTTTTCATCTTTTGTGTAATAGAAAGAAAAAAACCTTTTTCAAGTTTTCCGCCCCAAGTGACATCGCGTAAAGGGAACTCAAGACATAAGTACAAATATTTTAATTTTTTGTGAGTTTAAAAAAAAATAAATTTGCAAGCAATTAACAAGTGACGAAAACAATATATTTATATCCCACTGAAATTCAAAATTTATCCACGTTGAGAGGCAAGATCATAATTAACTTGAAAAACAAACAGGAATTCGATGAGTAAATGATAAAAAAATTTAAAACAATAGATCCATTAGTGGATTAGTATTTTAATACGTGAATTAATATTCAAAAAGTTTTTGTTTGTCAGTTTGGGTATTAATTACCCATTTAATTGTTCGCTCGAATAAAATTTGTAAAATAATTAATTAATTATTCGTACAAAATTTTTTCCAATTTCCTGAGTTTTTTCTTGTTTTTACATCAAGCTATTACATACAAACCTAATTTTTTTTAACTCTGTTATATAGCCTTTTATAATGCGATTAAATTTGATCCTCTTTGAATTAAATAAATTGTTTGATTATTTGGAGTTTCTCTATTATGTTCACATAATATACTACGAATAAAAGTTAAATATCTTTTAATTCTTCACTGATGCATAATATTTTATAACATTTAAGGTATTCGACTACCCTAAATTAGTGAATTTTGTCAATTGATAAATTTTTTTACGATTTTATTTTACAGGCCATCTTATATGCTTTATAAAAATACCAAGTTTATTATTTTCCATTCACTAGAACAAAAACTGCAATTGTTTTAGCTAAAGCAGATGCCACTACTTTAAGCAAGATGCCATATTTTGAAATGCGTTTTACTCGAAATGTGTTTAAAAAAAAATACTCAAACGGAGACAGTGATTACTCCAAAAGTTTTGAAAATAATAAACTGAAATTTTTTGTGTATGTTCTGTATAATAGAAGTGTTTTAACCTTCAGATTTATCAATCACTGTTTCATTACAAAATTTACAGTCCCTAATGTGAATAGAATCAGCACTTTTTAAAGCAATTTCATATAATTACTAAGATAAAGGGCTCTAGTTTTTGTAAAAATTAAAATATCTCTTATCCTGAAGGACATCTCAAAAATGAACAATAAAGCAACACATCAAAATTGAAAATTTGTTCATAAACTTTTTGTACAGAATGGGCCTCGTTTATGTATTTTTTTGTCAATTTTTACCCATTTTGGTAATCTCTTCTTAGTTTTAGCCTATTTTTCTTAAAATGTACTTCATAAATCTAGAAACCACACACACACAAAATCCCCATATCTCCATTTTAAAAAAAATTGCTGCAAGTAGTCAGGTACCTTAATTTGAATAAAAAACATGTTTTGTCAACACCCACTGAGAGGTTGTGATAGCCTAGAGCAAGGGTGTCCAACACGCGGCCCGCCAGTAGGTAGGATGCGTCCCGCCGACTCTTTTTAAAAAACTTTTAAATATCAGGTTTTAAAAGTTTTTTCATTCTAAAATTTATTTGAAGGGAAATTTATACACACACCACACACACACACACACACACACACATATATATATATATATATATTGTATAAATCTACAATGTATTTGTCTGTTACCTGTTCTTGTTTAAAAATAAATCCTTTTTGATAATAGTTATGTCCCTTACATTCAAAATGATTTATATTTTATCAAACAGTTATATTTTTTTTCTATAGTAAATTACTTTTTTAATAAATTCCGAATTGCATTATGCATATCATTTACTCTATGGATGGTACATGATTCTCAGTGTGTGTGACTTTCACTCCTCCTTTTCTGTTTGGAGTGTCCAAAATGTAAGAGGCAGTCAGAGAGATATTTTTTAAAGTTTAAAAAAAGTATTCAGGATGGTTAAGATAAAGCGCAATGTATACTTAATCGTTTGCGAATGACAGCATTATATTATCTATGTCTGTGTACATGAAAAATAATGAAAACAATAATAATAATTCATTCTGTATTAAATTTTGCTCTCCAATAAATGTTTTTTTTCTTCCAAATCTGATATAAAGGTACATATTTTTATGTGCGGCCGGCGAGATTATAATGTTCTTCCGAAGTGGCCCACTAGGTCACTTGTATTGTACACCCCTGCCTTAACACATCCCTATCACTCACTTACAGTCAACATCTACTGGGGAAAACGTTATTTTCTTTCTACATGTTTCTTTTTTTTCCGGTAACACAATCTACACTTGTATCTTAAAGCACATGGACAACAAATTTTTTTATAAGATCTCAACAACCAAATAAATAAAGTTTATTCATCTCTTTAATTTTTGAAAATAACGGTACTTACGCATTATCACAACCCTATTGGCGACATTATATAAAAGGAAGCACATGGTTGCCAATTCAACGAATCGGGGTTGCCCTCTTGGCGAGTTATCTTGAACTTAAGCATTGTTTCAGTAGTACGTAAATACCAAAATAACTTACACTAATTGGTAAAAACTGTAAATCGCAAACTATGTTTGCCTGATTCATCATTATGGATGCATGATATTGTATAACTAATTTTATTTCGTATAATTATTAACATTCGCCTTTTATGTAAAATACTTCTATGGTAATAATATTTTGCCTATATATAGCTTAGAGCTCTGTATAGATCCTGAACCAGGATTTTCGTAATATATATCATAGAAGTGAATTTATCCATAATTTAATGCATTAGATTGGAGAAATTAAAAAAAAAAAACACAGATAATTATTTCAATTGGTAGTAACTCTGAAAATAATGTGAATTTTTCAAAAATCCTAGTTCAGGCTCTCTGTAAAGGTCTTAGCTATATATAAGCAAAATATTATTATTAGAGAAGCATTTTCCATAAAAGGAGAATGCTTTAATATAGATAATTCTTTTATTTTTTGCCAAAATATTGCATTTAAATATTTTTTTTTTATAATAATATTCTTAAAAAGATTTTATACGAGAATATTCTAATCTAAGTGACACTAAATATAAAAAAAAAAAATTAGCTTATACGATTTCGCAAAATCACGGTTAGGAACGTTGTTGGGTGCCTTAAGTAGGAATAGCTCTTAAGCTTTTGGTTGCAAATTTGCACAACACACAAACGTTTCTCACACAGTTATAACATTTTGATGTCACCTTGAACAATGTATTTTAGTTGAAAATATTTCTCTCAATGTCAGTAGCGATAAAAACAAAATATAGAAGCAAATTGATGCAGAATATGAAAGCCAATTGCAGATAGCTTCAGCAGACCTAAACTTCGATTGTCTGTGTAAAAAAAATGCAAACGCATATCCCAGTTATTAAATACGCCGCACTAGTAGATGACACTTGGAACACGAATTAATGAGTAAATTATATTAATGTATAATGTTGAAAAATTTTAATGAAAAAAATATATATTTTTTAATGTCTTTACTTAAAAGTACCTCTAACATGCATTTTAAATATTATTTTCAGATAAATTCATGTAAGGATTTTTTAAATAGGGTCCGCCATAAATACCTAATAGTTTTAAGGGTTAACTGAGTCGTTAGAGTTTGAAGACCATTGTTCTAGATAGGGGGGGGCAACTTTTTTGGGATGAGTGCCAATATTTGATTTAAAAAAAAGCTTATGAGTGCCACTATTTGATTTAAAAAAAATCCTATGAGTGCCACCATTTGATTAAAAAAAAACATGTGAGTGCCACTTCAAAATTTTCCAACAAACAAATGAAAAGATTAAAAAAAGGCTACTTATAAGCTTATTACGGAATTTTACGAAAATAGCACATATTTTATGCAAATCTATATATAAATATGTATAGTGGAAATTTAAAAATAATATAATAAATAAGACAAAAGTATGAACTTAAGTTTTACTGTTAAAATTTTTTTTCAGTTTCAATCAGTTTGGTTAGGTATAAAATAAAAATGAGTAACTAGAAAAATTTAATTCTAAATAATTATTAAACAGGCAATAATAATTTTTTAAGGTATCCGACTACGTTCGGAACCGTGATTTTGCAAAAGCGTATAAATGGTTACTATTTATGATATTTAATGTCACTTAGATTAGAAAATGTATATAAAATTGTTTTAGGAATATTATTACAGTAAAAAATTATTTAAGTACAATTGTTTGACAAAAAATGAACATAGAATGACCCATCTTCAAAATATTCTCCTTTTGTGAAAAATGCTTCTATTATAATAATATTTTGCCTGTATATAGCTCAGACCTCTGTTCAGAGGCTCAACTAGAATTTTTGAAATATATAACTTAGAAGTGGGTTTATCCGTGCTTTACGACAACAGAAAGGAGACATTTTAAGAAAAAAAACACCGATAATTATTTCAATGGGTTGTAATTCTGAAAATAATGTGAATTTTTCAAAAACCGTAGTTGAGCCTCCGTACATAGGTCTGAGCTATATAAAGGCGAAATATTATTATAATAAAAGCACTTTTCACAAAAGGAGAACATTTTGAGAAAAGGTTATTCTAAGTTAATTTTTTGCCGAAATATTATATTTAATTAACTTATTTTTGTCAAAATGTCCTTAAAACAATTTTATGCTTGTATTCTAATCTAAATGACACTAAATATCACGAAAATTACCATTTATGCGTTTTCTTAAAATCACGGTTCCGAACGTAGTCGGATACCTTAATGTGGTTTTTCGATTTGCAGATTTTTTTTTACTGAGCCTTATACATTAGAATTAGTTCTAGATAATGCTAACAAAATCGGATTGTTTTAGGTATGGATCGGTTTCTCTATTTTCTCGAAAATCGAGACAAAAAAGCAAAAGTGTGCTCAGAAAAGAAGATATATCGGAAAGAAAAGCTAAATCTCAAGGCCTATCTTCATTCTTGAGAAGCAAGTACTCACAGGGCAGTTCATTGTTTTCTTACAGATATTTTAAAACACGCTTCCTCAAATTTCAGAATCTCACGCACAACAATGAAAGAGTGTTATCTACATTATAGTTTTCTATTATAATTGAATTAAGTGTATGTGAAATAAATTTACATGTTTTGTCTTGTCTGAGACAACGATCTTTCACTAAAACAGTTAAAAAATAATTAATATTTATTATTATCCTCGAGATGAATTACAAAATTATGATTCATCGATTTCTTGTTGAAAACGTTAAAGAACACGTGTTTAAGAAAATATCGACGAGAAAGTTTTGAAGTGAATACACATAATGCGAAATAAAAATGTTCCGATCTCTAGACCTTTCATAATAGAGAAAATTCATCAATATGCTAAGGGATATGATCAATTTCAAGGTAAAATACAGTATCGGTTGAAAATACAGTATATTCCTCGACATTCTATTTTCTTGTCTTCCTTGCAGTTTTTTAAAAAATTTTTTGATAGGTGAGGTATATAAAATTAATAGATATTAATTTACAAAAAGGTATGAATAACATAGTGTTTATGATTTTAAAATTTGTTTTATGTGGTTTATTAAGTATATTAAAAAAGATGAACCTCTATATAACGAATTTTCCATGCAACGAATTTTTTTTGTAGGGGTGGGGGAGTTCGCGACTTCGTTAAATAGAGGTCCAGCTGTATATATAATACACACACACATTCATTATACATATATATATTACTTTGGGGAATAGAAGGAGTGTACTTTTTATACCGATGCCATAAATGTACTGAAAAAATATACTGAGCTTAACATATTAAAGCAAAATTAACCTTTTAAAAAAAGGGAGAATGAAAAAAACTCTCATTGGATCTTTCAAGATAATCCGAGTTTTTACGAACGGAACAAAAAAATCCCCTCCTAGCTTTTCAATTGCATTTCCAGACGATTAAGTTTTCAACTCCCAATTTCATAAATTTCTCCCCATTGAGACGAAACACACTTATTTCGAGGAGTAATAGTCGAGTGTTAATGTTTTAATGGTCTTTGCCATCTCTGAAGTTTTCCGATTACAGAATCATCTCTTGAAAAAGAGTCAAGGAAAGATAGAAAAAAAAATCGTAATGTCGGGGAGCTTTAAAAAAAGAATTTGTTGGGGAAATCTCCAGTATTACTTTTTGAATGTCAAAATCTGAGAAAAAAGTAATGCCTAGAAGTCAGTTTTGAATAATTACAAACCAATTTTCTAGTACTTCCGAAATACTCCTTCTGTTTTCGGAAGGAGGCTGATACTGGCCCCTGCGGCCCATGGACTACATGTGGCCCGGTTACGGCCCATTGCACTAAAAAATACAATTATTTAAGAACAATGTACATACTAAACACTAGCGGAAATTCGATCAATGAAGTAATCAAATCTATCAATTTGCTTTTTATATATATGTAATAGAATGTGTTGTTACTAATCGTCCGTCTGGTCAGACGAAGTCAGACAGATCAGTTAAGTTTTTGACTTTAACGAAGTCCCGATACTATAAGTGGACTATCAAGGATATCTTTTCAATCCAGTCCAAGGTGTGCTGAGGTGAAGCCTGTTCTAGCTGGCATTCAGACACATAGAAAACTTCTTATTGCCTCCAGAAAAAGTGAGACTTTTTAAATGCCCACTGGAAAGTCGGGACAGACAAATGTTGGGCTGTCTGTCACAAGGAAGAGTAAAGGGATAGTAGAATGTAAACAAGAGTTTTGACCATGGATGAAAAGAAATCGAAACTACCTCATAACTCAGTAAAAAAAGCAAAAAAGTAAATATTTTGTGTGTGGGTTTTATAGAAGGGTTAATAAAGTGTTATAATAAAAACCGAAAACGAGATTTTTGATATCTTAGTCAATTTTGTTTTGTCCAATGCTGCTTTGGTCATATAGTGTTTCCCCCATTATACTCATGGTTGCGGCCCACGTGAGATATGTGTCATATGTATGCGGCCCGCGTGAAATGCTGTCATATTTATGTGGCCCGCCAGGAAAAAAAGTTGAGTACCCCTTGCCTTAACCGATTTGCCCGTAAACCGTACGGGCTACCGAAAGTTGACCGCAATCGGTTTGCTCGTACGCTGTACGGGCACTGATGTTTTCTACTTTCTGTCTTTGATTTGCCCATATATTTTTATATAATTTTTATAGTGAAATTATAGTGATAGTGTTTTTAACCGATGCAGTTTGTCCATGGTACTAAAATGTTTCTCATCTAGGATATTCTTTTTTGTTTGTGGTAAAGGCGAGAATTTTTTTGTTTGAAGGCAATACGTTAAATTCTTGAAAATTTTCGATGAGGAACAGGGATCGGCAAGGCAATGAGTAGTTTGTTGCTTGAGAAGAAATGAAAATGGAAAGATAATGCAAAAAAGGCCGATATATTTTGTCCCAATTGCAATTATATGCACACACACACTTAACTCTCAACCGCTTGAAAAAGAGTTACGAACAGGAAATTATTTTGTAAGTATGAGAGAAACTCTTTTAAAATATATGAAACATTCTTCATAGAATGCCGAGCATACTTACAACAAGTAATAAAAAAAAAAAAAATTCAAGACAATTCCTACTTAGATCAACAAAGAAAAATTTTATTTTTTAGCTACTTTTTATTAAATAGTTACAATTAATATAAATATGTATATACATATGACAGAATCACACCATTAAGTGGTTATTAATTTTTATTCATTATCATTTAAGTATCGTATTGTCATCCCAAACAATCGAGTCTATAAAATTTCAGTTCAACTGAATGCTTTAAAACGTGAGAAAGAAAACCTTTTCAAGTTTTGACAGAAGTCGCCAAAAGTGTCGCTAAGTGGCCAAAAATGATGCCAACGTGCCTGTATTTGTAATTATTTGAATAATTAGTTTTAAGCAATTACTTTTAATTAATTATAATTAAACTATTGTATTGTCATCCAAAATAATCATGTACATAAAATTTCAGCTCAATGGAGCGCTTTAAAATGTATTTTATTAACGATTGAAAATTCCACCAAGATAAATAAATAAATATAGAGAGAGTGTGAGCTAATAGTAGTAATTGAAAAAGCAAACGCTTAGGAGATTTTCTGTTCCACAATTATAAAATCAAAAAATAGTGTGAATAATAATAATAATGTTCCGATTCCATTAACGTTATGCTTAGATATATGTAATTAAAAAAACATACCCTCTTTTAAAAAATATTTTGGGCAAAAATTGACTAAAAACTATAAAACAAAGCGTCTCTCGATTAAAATTCCTAAAATAAATTGCACCTGAAAGGAGTAACTAAAAAATTGTTCTATTCAGATAATTTTTGTTGCTCTGTACAGGTTCATATTTTTTTCAATGGAAATATTCCTTTTCCTCCGAAATTAAGACTTCTTTACGCTGGCATTTCTTTAAGGTGACTGACAACGTTTGGAACCGTGATTAGAATATACATATAAAATCATTTTAAGAATATTACTAGAGAGAATTATTTAAATATAATTCTTTGGCAAAAAATGAAAGAAGAATTACATATTCAAAACATTCTCCTTTTAAGAAAACTGTTTCTATAATTATAATATTTTGCCTATATATAGCTAGATATCTATACCTATAACTTTGCCTATGCCAAGCTGATCTAAGATTTTGAAAAATTCACATTATTTTCAGAGTTACGATCAATTAAAATAATAACGGGTATTTTTTTTAAATTTATCTACTCTTTCTCTCTGATATAATAAAATATAAATAAATCCACTTCTAAATTATGTTTTTCAAAAATTCTAGTTCAATCCGGGTATAGAAATCATAGTTATATATTGTTAAAATATTGTGTTGTCTGTAGAAACATTTTTCGTGAAGGGAAAATGTTTTGAAAATATTTCATTTTTTCTTCATTTCCCCAAAAGATTGCATTTAAATAATTTTTTCTTGTAAAAATATTCGTAAAACAATTTTATAAGTGTATTCTAATTTATTTGACTCTAAATATAAAAAAAATATATATACTATATCCATTTATACACTTTTTCAAAATCACGGTTTCGAACATCACTTTTAAACCACTTCATAATAAATACTAAACAAAACTTAAGAGTTCAAAAATAACAATATCCGTTCTTACCTGTTGATATAAACAAAGATATCCAACTGTCAAAGATATCCTTTAAACAAAGACAACAGCTTGGATAACACAAAAGATTTATTCTCTTTTTTCACATTCACCATGCTATATCAACGAATTCCTCCGAACTGTTGTGAAAAATCATTTTTGAAAATGCAAACGATAAATATCACTAAACACGATGAAATAAATTTTGTTGGTTTTACTTGAAGCCGCCTCAGCAGCATAAATGTCAGAGAGCTCAATATAATTCTTACTTTATCTACAAACTTTATACATCTATGAAACTTTTTCAGATAACGTATTAATGTTCCAATTACTGACTAGGATTCGGAGTAGTAAATTAAATTTTCAATCGATTTACTGAATTCAAATGAGCTAAGATTGTGTTTGAAAATCCTTTCACACACAGTTATTATTATTATTATTGTATTTTAACGCATTTACTGTACATTCATAATTATATCATTTTCATTTATAACATACTTTCGTCTTTTTCATAACTCGTTTTAAAATTTTTTAAACTTAATACCTAATTAGGAAAGCGTTTTAAAATCTTTCTGAAAAATATAATTCATCAATTGGTTTAAGATCGCAGATAGCAAAATTTGTTGAGTGATCTAGATCTTATCCTCAAAGACTGGTTATAAGTGAGGCCTATTTTATCACACTAGTTTAAGGTGGTGGTAACATGGTCGTTTTAGTAGGGGCGTCAAACAGTTGTAGCACAACATTAATGGTTATTCGGAGGATTTATCTTGTAGCGGTTGATTCTCAAGAGTAGAATATAATCTCAAATCCCTACCGTGGCATGGAAATTGGATGATTCAACACAGTGGCGCACACAGGAATTTTTCAAGGGGGGAATCCAGAGTCAAAAGTTCACCATTCCGTATCATGCTCCAATACGCCGCCGAATATATTCTTTTGATTTTGCCGATTTTCGGAAACAAAACAATTAATTATTGAATAAATAATTAGCATTAATTAATATAAATTTAATGATAAATATTTAATTAAATTTTACGTACTATAAACTTAGGATTATAATCAATCACCAGTGCTCCACAACCTTTTTATCACTGCGGATCGGTCAACGTTTGATAATTTTATCGCGGCCAGCTGGGGGTGGGTTGATTGATTGATTTATTATTAACGTCGCACTGTTTAGCTACACGAGGGCTTTTTGGGGGACGGACCACGTAATTTGAACCATAGTCAAGTGACGTGGACGACACCGAGCTGGCACCCTCCCCATCCTACCACACCACACCAACAGGCGGACGTTTCAGCTCTCGACAGATTTAACGTGCATCGCGCCCCACACGGCGGGGCTTTAGTGGTACGGCTCGAACTCGTGAAAGGGGCACGGTCCGATACCTATACCACTGGCTACCCTGGCCACCCGCTGGGTGGGATACGTTGATTGTTTATATTTTAGATTGTTTTGATTTAACAATTTTAATTTAGTTACATTTATAAATATGCCTTCAGAATAAAATATAATTACAAAAAAATGAATAAAAGTGATTTAACGGGGAAATGGATTTCCGGGGAAAATTTTTGGCAAACCGAGAGAAATGCTAAAATGGAAAGTTTAATGTTTTTTTTATGGGGCCCCCACTATTTCATCCACGCCCGGGGGTTGGGATTACACACACCGACCTGTATCTGTAGGAAATAACGAAGAACCAGACAATCATTCATTTTAAAATTTTTTATTAAACCAAATTTATTATTCACAATGATAATAAAAATTTATAGAAAGGGCTCTGAGTGAGAAGACCAATTGTTACCGTAATCGCGTAATTGCCCATTTATTTTAATTTTTACAGATTACGGCTAATCCCCTTAATACACTTTAGTTCCTTGTATTTAATTGAAGACGCTTCCCGATAAATTTAGGTAACAGCTACCTCTTGGTCGCCCCCGAGGGTTTTTAACCTTTGTGGAATGGTATCCACATTTATTTTGAAGGAAACAGGTACGGTGGTTAATTTTTTGAACTTGTAATTTCCTTAACTTAAGCGATTAATCAAAACATAGCCCCTATATAGTAATTTCCCCACATAGCGACCTCGCGAACGCTAAATTTTCTACTATTTCAAGTTTCCAATTTGAATTTCAGTTCTTCTTCTGGATTTGGGTTTGGGAAAGAATTCCCATTCTGGCCCCAAAGAACTTCAAGAGGACAAAGGAAATTCGATGGCCCCCCACACCATGAGTTTGAAAAGGGAAACAAAAATCCCAAAAGGGGGGGCCTGGGGAAAAAAGAAAATGATTTTTTTTGAAAAAATGCTTCTATAATAAAGCATTTTTCATAAAAGGAGAATGATTCTGTATAACTAAGACTTCTTCAGAACCTGAACTAGGATTTTTAAATATATAATCTAGAAATGGATTTATTCATATTTTAATACATCAAAGAAAAGAAATTTTAACAAAAAAAAACCCATCGATTATTATATTAGTTGAACGTAACGTTGAATATATGGTGAATTTTCAAAATTCCTAGTTCATTAACTGTACAAAGAAGTCCTGGTTATATACAGCCAAAATAGTATTTTTATAGAAGCTATTTCATGAAAGTAGAATGTTTTGAAAGTATGGCATTCTATATTCACCTTTTTTGCCAAAAAATTGCATTTAAACATTTTTTTCTTGTAATAATATTCTTACACTTAAGTTTTATGTGTATATTCTAATTCAACTGACATTAAATATTAAAAAAAATAATAATAAGTAGTCCGTTTCTAAACTTTTTCAGAATCAGGGTTTCGAAACTAGTCAGTCACATTCCATTTATTTGAAAGAAAATGACAGTACAATATGCATCTTAACGATTCTTCGATATACCCATGAGATTCTTCTGAAAGACTAGAAATAAGCGCATAAAAGTCAAGTAAACAGCTAGTGAATGTATTTATGCAAATTGCTCACCATAAAACCCAAAAATACATTTACCTCAGGAAAACCTATATATATGTGTGTGTGCCCTTAAATAAAAGGAGGTGTATCATCGAAGTAGAAGGCAGATTTATTTTTAGAAAGCTTTTTCTTATATCTACATAAAATCTTAAAAAAAATACGTTCTTCTTTATTCGACTGTAAAAAATGTACAGCATAAATAACCACGAGTAGAATTTTGAACTGGGTAAACAAACAAAAGATTTAGAAAGGACTATATTTGGGGGTATGGAAAGAACATTTAAATTAGATTTAACAAAAGATAGGATGCTGTTTTTTTAAAGGGAAATATATTTCCCAGTGATTTTTTGGATTTATTCTTCTGGAGACAACCCAGATGGTATAGTGGTTAGCGACGCGACGCTGGGGGGGGGCCCCGGGTTCAAACACAGAGAAAAAAGAGGAGTGAGGTTTCACCGTTCAGTACTCAAAGGTTTTTGAGAAAGGGTTTTTTTTGAATCATTTTTTTGGGAAACCCCACACCCTTTCTTTACCACCAACCCGGGGGGGACGTTTTGCCCGGGGACGTTCGGGGGTTAGGGTCAACCGAGTTCAAAAAGCCGGTCCCGGGCCGTTATTTTATCACCGGCCCCCAGCCCACGAATCACGGGGCCCTGGGCCGAGTGGTCATAGTATCGGATCGTGGCTGGTCTTGTCACGAGTTCGGAGCTTAGTACCACTAAAGCCCCCCGGGAGGGAGCAGTTTAAAACTGTCGAGAGCTCAAACGTCCGCCGTTGGGGGGGTGGGGGTGTTAGAGAAAGGGGGTGCCGTCTGCGTTCCCACGTCACTTTGACCCTGGTTAAAATTAGAGGGCCGCGCCAAAAACCCTCGTGAGCAAAAGTGGGCTTTAATATTCACTCACCCCACCAGTCAACGAATCCCGAGAAGTTTAATATTTGTAAAAGTATAGGGCCCGTGGGATGAGGGACCCCTACGCGTTTAAAATCCCTTTAAAAATGCTTCAAACTTTCAATATTTATGACCCAATTTTCAGTCATAATTTTACGGCCCCCCCCATACAATATGACTGAATACACTAATAATACACCCAAAGTTAAAGCTGATTCGATTTAATTAAAACCGCCCAAAATTTTCAAGATAAATATAATTTTTAATATAGTTTTGTATAAAGGCCCCCAAAATCACTAAAAAACCAAACTTGTTTTAATTTTTTATTTATAAAAAAATAAAACTTTTGCTTTGATCCATTTATAAGTATTTAAAAGTATGAATATGATTTCATTTTTTTATTATATCGGAATGTATTTTGTTTTGCTTCCTTTTAGTAAATTTATAATTTTTTTAAATCTTTTATTTTCAACTTTTTGATATGCTTGCGTCCCCCTCGTAGGGTTATCACGCACACTTAGTTGGGCATGCCCCACAGTTTGAGAAACGCTGTCTTAAGAGGTTGGAAGGGGAAGAGAGAGATGAAAAGCCCCCTGACTATACCATCAGTATGTTTCCCTCCAAATCTGGAGTGAAACGAGGACAAAACGTATTATGACCTGCATGGTGCTCAAAGCTGCTGATAACGACATACGTAATCTAGCCCTTTGCCACGATGAATTTCTTAGGCCTCGATCTGGTGGAATTAGAAAAAAACAATGCCCTATTTTTTGCGGGATGTATTGGATAATACATAAAGACTGTAAAATTAAAGTTTCATTGACAAGTTTCCTCTTTCTTTTTAGCTGTTGAACCAACAGGTCCTTCCCCCGTGTCCAGTCTCGATCGTCTGTCTCAGATAGTGGAAAGAATCAGTCCCAACGCCAACAGTCTCATCAACACAGTTTCAATGACGACAGAGAATAGACTCGTCTGATCGCCATTCAAGCGCCAAATCTTCCTTCTCGAAGGGATAGAATTGCCTCTGAAAAAATAAGTGTAAATAAGCATGTCGATTGCAAAGTGGAAGTCTGATTGAAGTTTGACGTTGAGAATTTGGTACAAGCGTGTATGGAAGGAACCTCATCCTATATAGTTAATTATTTGTTTTTATTTCTGTCTCTTATCCTGAATATATAGTTAAGTGTTATAGTATTCTATAATTAATTGTAAATAAAATAACAGAATAATACAATATACTGAAATGGCTAAATTCATGTGGCGTCACCAGTCACATGATAACTACAACCACATGTTTCCAGTCAATCAATCAAATTTATGTGACGTCATAGTCCCGATAACTACAAACATATGTTTCAAGTCAATCAATCAAATTCATGTGACTTCATTAGTCACATGATTACTACAAACACACGTTTCCAGTCAATCAATAAAATTTATGCGACGTCATAGTCACATGATAAATGAAATCGCATGTTTCCAGCCAATCAGTTAATGTGTTTCACTGCTGCCAGCTTTACAGAAACTTTCTTTTAAAAGTACATGTTTGTCATCAATAATAACTTACATAGGTATAAACACCATAAACTTTATTTAAAAATACATGTACAATATAAGATTTTTTTTTTTAAATTTTGGAAAACTTTTTAAAGAATCTTAATACTTGAATATGTTAACAAAATTATCAAACGTGAAATTTCATCTAAATTTTGCAAGTAGAATAACAAGTACATGTCTATTGTCATTTTTGAGTTTAATAGAGAGCTTGTGATTGTGTATTTATCATACGTCTGTCATGAATTTAACCCATTGTTTGAAACCTCAAATAATCCCACAACTCGCAAATATTGAATATGTATTCAAATTTGCCCGTTTTTATTGGATCCATAATATATTCGAAATAAAAAACAAAATTTTTAACAAGTAAATTCGTATCAATAAAATTTTTTTTCCAAAGTCTATTTTTGTATAACGTCGAAGAATAAAAACTAAAATTTTTAGATAGGTAAAAGCTCAACATATTAATACGTTGTTTTGACTTTGCTCTATCGGATAAAGTCCACAATTTATTTTTCCGATTCATTTTTCCAAGAATCAATCAATTTCTCCTATATAAAAGTATGTTACATAGCTCGTCTTCTAAATTGTTATGCTAAATTTGTTTTTCCTTTTTCCATATTCGTGGGAAAAATTACGTATTTATGAAATGCTTTGTAAATTAAAAAAAAAGACATAGAATAAAAATGGGGTGTATATTTTATATCACCAACTTATATGTAGAGAAAAATTTCCAGCAGGTGTGTTCCAAGCTTGGCACAGACGTTAGGATGAATATAGATTTATTTTAGAATCTTATATAAAATTAAAGTTTCTGACTGTTGCCTTCTAAATTGCGATATCGGAGAGTAAAAAAAAGAAGTAAATTCTGTATATATTTAAGCATGGCAATATTTTAAAGATATGAACAATCGCGGATTACTTTAATTTAATACAATAATAAAGTTTGTTTTAAATTATTTAGTTCTTATAAATTTGTTTACCGGTGTGTTTTATAGGGATTTTATAACACTTTACTGACGCACTTGAATTCAAGGAAGCAAACAAATACTTCAGAATAAGTATGAAAAAATAAATTATTGATTCTTTTCTACCATCTTTGTTACAACTAAACTTTTACAGATGTGAAAATATTACAGCAATTTATAACATATACAATTTTTGGATAAATGTATTTTTATAATACTCTATGTGATACACAGATCTATTTTTAAATTATATGAATATCTCGTAAAGTTTTGAAGGAAAACAAAGTTTTTGTGCAATGTGTAAATTACAATAATTTATTGAAAATGAAATGTATTTACAAATGTTTGTGTTGATGAAATCCGAATAAATGTTAATAAAATTTTATTTTACTCTCATTTACAAGCTGTGAGTTGTTTTAATTATTGAATAAATATACAAATATTACTTTGCATGTACTAGGGACTGATTGAAATATATTTCTGATTTAATATATACAATAAGCCTGCTGGGGGGCGTAGTTGGTTTGTCACTGACCTTATCGGTGGATTTTCATGATGCAGAAAATCGACAGCGTCCATGTCGTATGATAATGCGGCACGTTAAAGATCCCTAGAGTACCTGTTTGCTCTCAAGAGCTCTCATACTAGCTCCCGGGGAATGTACTAGGTCTGCAAAAATATACCAATCCACAGCCCCATTTGAAAAAAAAAAATATCCAATGATGGCCAAGAACTGTTTTATTACATAAGTGATATTGGAAGATTCTTGTTTTTAATACATTTTTGCTGCTAATGATAAACACAAAATTTGAATTCATTTTCTTCCCTCTTTTTAAGGAAAAATACAATATAAATACAATACTGTTACTTAAAAATACTTATTTCTATCTTCATAGCTCTATCTCTTTATTTTTAGTTCATTTCAAGTTGTCGTGTTTTTATTTTATCATTATAACGTGTATTGACTGTCAGAAATTTATTAATGGATATTATTTTGCGTTTGTATTAATTTCCGATTAGATTTCTTATACATAGTCTATTACATGTAACCAGTGGCGCACAAAGGGGGGAGGTCCGGACCCGAGGACCCCCCGCCCAAAGCCCTTCATTTTTTTCAATTGATTATAATCCTATGTATATAGTACGTAAATTTTAATTAAGTATTTGTTATTAATTATTCCTTTTATTAATTAATGCTAATTTTTTATTCATTAATTAATTTTTTTGTGTTCGGAAATCGAAAAATCAAAAGAATATGTTGGGTGGAGTATTGGACACGACACGAGAATGGTGAACTACCGACCCTGGACCCCCTCTTCCTCCCTTGAAAAATTCCTGTGTGCGCGCTTCTGAATGTAACACATACAAAGTGACGCATCAAGAAGGAACTGTCCGAACGGGATGAAAATTGGTTCTTGTATTCAAAACAAAATGCTACAAGTATCGTAGGAATCAAATGATCTCTATTCAACAAATACAACTACAAGAGAGCATGCACATTAATAGAAATATAATGTTAACCCACCTCCTCTGACCCTGATGCTGCAAGGTATTATCCCGTTCATAAAGTTTGCGGATGTGCTCCTGCAGGATTGTTTACCATACACGTTCAACTTGCTAATTAGATCCGCACGATCCAGGAACAGTATCTTAGATTTCATTTTGTTTTATTTCACTTCGCACTCTGAAGCAACGCGAGGGCTATTGGCAGAATGCCCAAAGGAACCGAGCTCATCTGAAGAGGGTTTAGAGCTACAAACCGATCCCTCGGGAAACAGCCACCCCCCACATCCAGTCTTCACTGAAAAAAATATAAGTTTACATTTTGAACAGCAGAAGTCAATAAAATAGCATAATACAAACAAAAAGGTAATTTCACGATATACATACGTATACATAATATAAATATTCAAAGAAAAAATAATGATAAAAAGAAGAAAACATAAAGGGTATAAGAGAAGGAAGAAAGAATATACATAATTCCAGCTTTCTTACATATATCAGAAAACAAGTAAAGTATCCAATACAAAATGCGCATACATAAACGGGGGCAGAAAATATAAATAAATACATTTTTTAAAAAAAAATACTTTTACACTCCATGTTTTCAGGACGCCATCATTTCCTCTTCATACTTTTTCCTCATAATTAAAAGAAAAAAGGATTCAGTATAGGAAGGAGGATTATTCATTTAATATTCCCTCCCCCCTTTTTATTGAATTTTATTGGAGATATCTTTTTGCTATCGGGTACGGACTTCTTAATTTTGAACCAAGATCAAGTTACGAGGACAACAGCTTATCTAGCCCCTCCCCCTCCGAAACTTCCACACTATGCCAACGAGAGAACTTGGAGACTCGACAGATTTTATTAGCATCGCCTCTTTTACCTCCTCACCAGGATTTTCAATGGGGTTAAGTATCAAACTCGCGACTCCACAATGTTATCTAGTGGTTTGCTACAAGGACTGGTCATTTATCCTATTTAAATATAAGCCCAGAGATGAAAAGTAAAATCTCGTTGACTTTCTTCAGTGTTTTGCGACTAAGAGTGTCACGAATGACAACCAAAGGGGCCCTGCTGTCAAATGAAATGACAACCCATACCATAACTCCTAGTCGTCGGGTTGTGTGTCGGACGACAGTCAGCCGAGTACCCCACCACTATCCTGGAAGTGTCCAGGAGTGTCAGGGAGCCTAAGGACTCCTTGAGGCCCTTGGCTCTAACGCAAAAGTAGATCCTTGGCCCCTACGTGAAAGTAGATCCCAAGCCCTTAAGGAAAATTAGGTTCTGGGCCCCAATGCAAAAGTACGCTCTGGGACCCTAAGTAAAATAGGCCCACAGGCCCAACACAAAATAGGATGGGTCTCTACTGAAAAGTAAGCTGTGGGCCAGAACGCAAAAGTAGGCTCTGGGACCTTAGGCAAAAGTAGGCCCTACGCAAATGTAGGATCTGGGACCCTAAGCAAAAGTAGGCCCTGGGCCCTACGCAAAAGGTTCTGTTCCTCTATGCAAAAATAAACTCTGGGCCACAACGCAAATGTAGGCTCTGGGCCCCTAAGCAAAAGTAGGATCTGGACACATACGCAAAAATAGGCCCTGGGCCCTTACACAAATGTAGGACCCACCTATGATCCACAAAAGTAGACAGCGCATAGCATAAGTTGGCACATAATCGTGATGTGCATGTATGGCAAACCGGCTTGACCGACTGACGCCTTTTAAATGATGGTGTACGGTGGTAGGCCTAGGCCTATATAGGGACGACAGTTATCACATGTAGCCAGTTGGCATATTGTCCGAGATTCCTAGTTTTTCGGAGAATACAACAGAAAATAACATGTAACCTTTGAAATTATCAAAGCTGAGTCGAGAACGAGACGAGGCCCCATTATGAAAGAGGTCCGGGTCACGCTCCCAGATGGCGGCTGCCTTAAGACAGGGGAGAGCAGACTTTTCCATATGGTACGGGCTACTTTTAATATTTTCAAGGTATTACGGTCCACCTAGTGATATCAATGTGGTGAGCAAGGGAAAAAAGTGTCTACAATATTTATAAAAACTTAATAATAAATACGGAATATGTACTTACTTAAGTAACTACAAAAAAAAAATCAAAACCACACGTTTAAAGCAAGACAGCAGGAATAGAAACATAATATGTAGCTACCAATTACTACTAGTTATTACTTTTACTATAATAACACAAGTAATGCAAAATTTTCGAGTTGTATGTTTGAACAACTATGAGCGACTGCTAGAGCGTGGATATTTTCCATGCAGCGAGCAGCGAATGTACGTGAACCGATGAATCTGTAACCGTTTGTTTTATACTTAACATGTTCGCTTCTGATTGCCCCGCCATCGCGGGACGTAACGTCAACACAAGAATCCAACCTTGTGGAAACGTGGGGTAATGTTTGAGTAGCCAACTCCGTGTTATCGCGGGAAGGGCTGATCAATGTTTTTTTTCCCTTTTAGTCGGTGTCAGTTTCTACGGCTGGCATCGTAGTGATCGCTTTTTTCCCCTATAGTGGCAGAGAATCTGTTAAGCGCCATCGCGTGCGCTTCCAATAATGGTACGTGTTTGGTCTACACATAGTCGCATAGATTGTGAAAAGCCGATTCTCCAGTCTAGCTGGCGTCGGTGCTCCACAAATGCGTTTCTTTTAGCATATGAGACTTAGGACTTAGTGAAGAAGTTCACTTCAAAATGTCTCGGTGGTCCCCCGGTCGATCGCGATCGACTTAAGGCGTCCCTGGTGTCCCAGACACCCTGACATGCCCTGAGCTTGTCGGTGAGCAATGATGAGGAACAGTCGGTGCCATGACCTCAGTTTCCTTTTATTGAGTCACTTATCGCTGTTCATTGCAGTCACTCGTGTTTAGACAATGAAAGTAAATATCCAACAAAGTTTGGATTTTGTCACACGTATTGGGAAGTTCTCTCGGATTACTGGCTTAATAATAACTCAAAAACCTAGGTTTCTTTAGCTGTTGAGAGTTCATATGCAGATATATTGAAAAGAATATGATTAACTTTTGCCCAATAAATTATGATACAACACATTTTTTAAATAATAACATCGATGAAAATTTTATTCTTAAGATTACAATTACATCAACAAAAAATTGCTAATGTAGATTAAAATTACTTTATAACAAAAGCTCTTTGATGTGTATTTATTAGAATACTTCAAAAAGTTCATTTCACATGAAATTCTTTACCAGATTTGAATTGGATTTGTTTTTCTTTTTTATATATAAGAAAAGGAAAACTTTTTGGAAGAAATTTCTTTTACAAAAAAGAGGACAAAAAATTCAAATAAAAAAATTGTTTACAGTTTGTCAAAAAAAAAGGAAACTTGCTTACTTTACAATCATATATTATATTTGTTTTTTATCGAAGGTATTGTAAAAATTACAGAAGAAACAAATTTGGAAAAAAAGGGGAAATTCTTTAAGACTAATGAATCTAAGATGAGGCAAATAGACAAATCTGAACATTTATTTCAAAAAAGAATGTTCAATTAATATGAATCCTGTTGACGTTTTTATAAAAATATTTATTACTTTCCGTTGCACCACGTAAAAAATGTTCATTGTAGTTGACAAGTTTAATATGCTTGTGATTGTTTAAAATCCATTTTCATTTTTGATTTTTACTTCACAAGTACAGTTTTTTAAAAATTTTAAATGAAAACGAAGGTTTTTTTAATCCACACGTCATTTTTCCTCTCGAAATGATGCAATAAGGACATTTAGCATTACATTATCAAATGGTTTATGACTACATAGAAAAAATGAAGTGAAAAATTGCTACGCGTAAAATGCAATGAAATAGTTCGCACTAGTAAAAAATATATAATAAGCTAAATACACATAAAACATTTGTCCAATGACAAATCTTGGCAGAAAGTTTTATTGAGCAGACTTGAAATGTGCACAAGATTTATAGATTTATACTTATGGGTTGATAATGCAAAGAAAATACATTAATTTTATTATGCAGAGTCATTCAAAAAGAAAGAAAAATTTTAAATTTTTTAAAAAATATAATATATAATATATATTATATATATATATATATAATATATATATATATATATATATATATATATATATATATAATATATATATATATATATATATACGTAGTTATATATATATATATAGTATATATATATATATATATATATATATATATATATATATATATATATATATATATATATTATATAGTGAAATATATAATTATAGAAGCACTTCTTATAATAGGAGAATGCTTTGAAAATATGTCATTCTTTTATTTATTTATTTATTTTTTAAGAAAAATTTCATTTACATAGTTTTTTTGCGTGATAATATTCTTAAAACAATTTTATATGTATATATTCTAATCCAACGGACACTAAATATCGAAGAAATTACTCATTTTTATAACTTTTCAAAATCACGGTTTCCGAATATAATCAATCGTCGTATGGATAAATAACTATAAAAACTTAAAAATCTTAGAATAAGAATTTAAAATTCATTCTAACTGTGTGTGTGTGACAATCACATGGAATTCTCTACTTTTGCAAATTCTATTGCTTCATGTTCTCAAAAACTTTTCTTCTACACGCTCTAGAAATATTTTTAAAGCGTTATATATACAAATGCAGCATATTTATTTCACTTCATTTTTTTCAAGTGTTTTCTCAGAAAAATCATTCCAAAAAGCAGAGAAATAAGACACCATCCCATATGTCAACGTCAAGACATCCTGCGAATTATACATCGATATCACATGAAAAATGCATGTTTTTCCGTTTGGGGAAAAGCAAGCACGTACTCCCCTCTGATTGTGACGAAGCAATTGGTTGGCGGCCCCCTACTGGTCAGTGACCCGTATCTCTGGCACGATTCCAGGCCATCCTCTCTCAAGGCCAATCGTTCCTCCTCGTGCTCCTCACATCATCCGTTGGCTGAAGGTCGATCGGTACAACCACATGGAGCAATGACCAGCTCGCACATGTTTATTTTTGGCTCCATCTCTCGCACTGGAGGCTTATACTGTGCGAAGATGATCGGATGTACAATGATGGAGGAGTATGAAGATGAGAGGTTGTCGGAATGTGTCTCATTTAGAACTCGATGGGGAAATAGTTCATATCTAGATTCGATTCCTTTGAATGACACAGGTGTTTTGCAGAAATTATATACAGAAATAGGTTTAGTTTGGATGTATATAAGGGTGGATTGTGGTTCTATGGAGAAATATTATTGTTAATTAGAACCTACATATTTGGAAAAGATGTTCTATGGTATGGAGATTAAATAGAAAAAAAATTTTAAATTTAATATTGCCACAAAAGTTTTGAATTTTTGGAAAAAATTGGGGGAAAATTTAATTTTTGGTTAGAGGAATTTAGAATCTATATATAAATAACCAAAAGCGATGATTATTCTTAAGGCTGTTTTCGCCATATGTAAGACATCGTGAACTTAACACGGAGCACATTTTCGGAGAGAAAAAATGATTCATTTTTTATAAAAATTTGTGACATTGTAGCTCATGCATTTGTTTATAATATAGTGTTTTTAAAATTTTAAAATATTTCATTAATTATCCGTTTTTCCTTTTAACATGTGAAAGGATAGCTCATTTAGCATTACGGTATAGGAGAAAAAATGCTAAACACATTTTATAAAAGAAAAAAATGTATCAACTTGGATAAAAACGAGTAGTATGATAAAATAAGTGA
This sequence comes from Trichonephila inaurata madagascariensis, assembly GCA_019973955.1. Taxonomy (NCBI): domain Eukaryota; kingdom Metazoa; phylum Arthropoda; class Arachnida; order Araneae; family Nephilidae; genus Trichonephila; species Trichonephila inaurata. The sequence continues at coordinate 53,319 of BMAV01000840.1, forward strand.
TTCTCTACATGACAGTGAAGCCAGAATATAACATTTATGTTTGAGTACTTTTTCATCTGAAAAAATATTCCGGATTTGGCTTCTATTTATCATTAGCCGAAAACAGCCTTAACTGAGTACTGTGTGTGTGAGAGAGTACTGAATAGTATAAAAAAAATTACAACATTTCATAACACCAGATTTCTCTTCTTTCATCGTCGAATGAGTCAAATCCGAGCTTTTAACCTTCTGCTTTCTCGTGTATTGAAATTTCCCCAGTAGGTTTTTAAAAAAATATTTAATACTAAAAAGCTGTTAAATGTACCTGACGATTTTTTTTGTAAATATTTAGTGGTTTCCTCTTATCGCAATAAATTTTAAAAAGTATTTAAATACCTGTCTTTCCTTAGCAAAAATTTCTTTGACGTTTTGCCGTAGAAAAAGCTCAAATACCTAAGATTTATCCCTTGTGGTGGAACTTAACGTAGAAGTTTTTTTACTTTATTTTTCCCGTGAGAACATCCTTGCCACATAAATAGGTTTTGAATTACAGAAAAGAAATTTTTTCCCTATCCAACCCAATTAATATATGTATAATAATAAAATGATTTTAATACAATTAAAAAAGGCAAGTATGTATATTTCATGTAATTGTTATGGGGGGATAAGTGTGATTACTATTCAACAATAATAAGTACTTCTTAATTTGAAAACACAAGCTTTGGATAATGGTAACCAAAATATATGCGTGAGATTATAATTTAAGACATATAATTGTTGAAGATTCTGAACTAACACAACATTAATGATGAATTTAAAAAGTAATTAGTTTGAAGTAAATATTCATATTTAAATTAATACTTATCAATAAATCTTTTTCAAAAAATGTATTTTTTAAAAAGTCATAACAAAAGTACGACGGATTTACTTTTGGAATAATATAATTTGCTTTTGATGTCAGGTATCAACAGACTCAGAAAATGTTTTCTGTTGTTGTTTCTAATGCCACCTGACTGACGTAGTCAGATCGAGGCCCACGAAATTCATCGTGGCAAGGGGCTAGAAGTACGCCTGTCGTTGGCCTTGAGCACCATACAGGCGACAGTACGAATTAGCTCGATGAAATTCTCCGAAGGGACGATAGATGGCGACACCACTTATCTCCACCTCCACAATTTTGGCATGGAACTGAAGGGGAGGCAAATATTCTCCATTCCTCTGCACTCGTCATTCAGCCCATAAGACTTTCGGACCCACTGATTTAACAAGCACGTACTTCGTGTGTACTAGAGGGTATTTGGTGGCATCGAACCCAGGCCTTTCGGTTTGGAGTCCGATGCTCTAACCACTAGGCTACCCACGGCCCTGAATGTTTTCTTGAGTGAGAATATTGACTTCGCACTATAAAGCAACATAAGGACAATTAGGAACAGACCTCGTAATTTTGAACCTCAGTCAAGTGACGAGAACGATACCTGAGCTGGCACTCTCCTCTCCAAACTAACACACCACACCAACTAAAATATTTTGAGGCACAACAGTTTTAACGTACATCAGTCCCTCCACAATTCGGGACAGTGTTTTCTTAAAGCAACGTTGTTTATTCTTATTACATTTATACTTTACATTACGTGTTTTATCTCAGTATACCTATGCAAAAACTATTTTTACGACATAAGAAAATAAAATAAAATTATAAAGTTTCAAAATTTTTCCTCCAAAATGCTAATTTTAAACAATATTAGTTGTGTGTGTGTGTGGATATTCTTAACCAAATTACCCTTCTAGGAAGTAGTTTAATTTCACATACACGCGCACACGCACACATACACGCGCACGCAGACACACACAAACGCACGCACGAACGCACACATTTCATCTAGAATTAATTTTATTATATTTTTTATGACAAAAGCATTTTTTATTTGCTATATATATTATATTTTTTTTCTGTTTCATGTAAAAGTTTTGGAAACTTCGCGTTAAATATACAATTGAATGTCCCTGAGGATGATAAAGAACAAAGCACCAAAACACAACAGGAGTTTTAAGCAGTGAGAAATGACTTGGCGTAAAACACAATCATTTTATTTAAGGTATACGAGAGAGACTACGTTCGCGGAACCGTGATTTTAAAAAAGCGCATAAATGGATAATTTTCATGATATTTAGTGTCACTTAGATTAGAATACATGTATAAAATCGTTTTAAAGACATTATGACAAAAAACATTATTTAAACACGATATTTTGGCAAAAAGTTAACTTAGAATACCCTTTTTTTTAAAATGCTTCTATATTAATAATATTTTGCTTAGATAAAGTAAAAACTTCTCAAGAGTCTCGACTAGAATTTTTGAAAAATTCACATTATTTTCAGAGTTACTACCAATTGAAATAATTATCGACATTTTTTCTTAAAATTTCTCCTCTCTGTTGTAATAAAATATGGATAAATCCATTTCTAAGCTACATATTCCAAAAATTCTACTTCAGCCTCTGTAAAGAGATCTGAGCTATATACAGGCGAAATATTATTATAATATAGAAGCATTTTTCACAAAAGGAGAATATTTTGAAAAGGGGTCATTCTATGTTCCTTTTTTGTCAAAATATTGTACTTAAATAATTTTTTATTGTAAGATTATTCTTAAAACAACTTTATATGCATTTTCTAATCTAAGTGATACTAAATCTCATAAATATTGTCCATTTATACGCTTTTGCAAAATCACGGTTCCGAACGTAGTCGGATACCTCAAAAGACCGATTTATCCCATCTTCAAAACGAACGAGCTAATAAATGCATAGGTGGAAGATTACATGTTCAGTACCTGCATGCCGTTTTACCAGAACAGTAATGTCCAAGAATAGAAGTAGAAGCACTTCAAGTGCATCCAATCTTCAAGTGAAAATTAAGACCGATCTATTTCGTTCATCGTTCTTGAATCTATCCATCATGAATCTCTGATTATCATTCAAATTGCAATGTAAATCAACAGCGAATGACATTTATCGAACTAAAACTATTTTACTATTTTATATTACAACTGCAGAATAAAAGTTACGCGAATCCATTTCTAGTGCCACCGTTTTTCACATAGGCGGTGTTTTTTGCGGGAGTGAAAAGGCACACACATAAGCAAATTTTTCTATGAAGTAAGTAAATCCTTCGCGCGAAAACACTGTCAAGGTCATTTTATTGTTTTCTAATGGCTTCGGAATAGTTTTACTGATAGCAGTGCAAAGAAAAAAAATCGTATTTCGGAAGGACGGATATATACGTCCGTCGGCACTTAAGGCAGTGCTTCTCAAACTTTCAATATTTGCGATCCAATATTCAATCATAATTTTCACGAATCCATTTCTAGTGCCACCGTTTTTCACATAGGCGATGTTTTTTTTTGGGGGGGGGGTGAAAAGGCACACACATAAGCACATTTTTCTATGAAGTAAGAAAATCCTTCGAAAATACTGTCAAGGTCATTTTATTGTTTTCTAATGGCTTCGGAATTGTTTCACTGATAGCAGTGCAAAGAAAAAAAAATCGTATTTCGGAAGGACGGATATATACGTCCTGGGCACTTAAGGCAGTGCTTCTCAAACTTTCAAATATTTGCGATCCAATATTCAATCAAAATTTTTATTGCGCCCCCCTCCAAACAATAACAATGTATTGATTTCAATTATACTATACTTTGATGCTGAAGCAAGAATACGATTTAAACCTCTTAATTGCCGCCGGCATATACAAACGTCTCACTAAGCAAAGCGTTATTTCCTCGGACGTATACATACGTCATTTCGAAGTACATCTTTTGAGTGCACTGTTATCCATAAAATTATTCCGAAGGCTTTGCAATGCAATAAAAGGACATTGACAGTGTGTCCGGTGGCATTGGGAGAGAATCGCGTAACTTTTATGTAATCAGCAATTAAGGGATTAATTAAAACCGAACAAATTATCAAAATAAGTGTTAATTTTTGTATATAATATTATATACATGACAAGACCATATGGTCACTGGTAATTAACATTAAATTTGTTCTTAACTTAGTATTGTTAAATTAATTATCAAATACATTGAGTAGTTTTGATACATTTATGAGTATATTATATCAGTGTAAATATGTATTTTATTTTTTATTATGCCAGAATGTATTTTGTTTACTTTCAGTAAATTAGTAATTTTTTTTAAACAACCCTTTGTTTCAGACTTTTCAGTATGCTCGCGCCCCCCTCGTAGAATAATCACGCCCTCCAAGGGGGGGCCTGCGCCACAGTTTGAGAAACGCTGACTTAAGGGTTAAATTGATTCTGTGTTGATTGACGTCGTATTTAGAAGCAACAGGCATTCTATATGCGACAGACCTCGTAATTTTGAACAACGATTAAGTATAAAAACGACACTTCACATCTGGCACCTTATCTTTAAACTTCTACGCTATACCGCGTGAGAACTTTGAACTAAGGTATATTTAACGTGTATCAGATCCTGTGCATGATAGGTCTTCAGTGGAATCAGGACTCGAACTCGCATCTTTACAAAACAACATTTTCTTATTTATATTATATACCCTAAAAAAAGAAAAACATTCAAATGTTTTCTCTTTTTCCATGCACTCACCAGCCTAAATCAAATTAAAAGTAATAATTGGTCATATATAATTTGAAAACAAACTTTTGCATCTTTTGTCTCTATTTTGAAGAAAATAGATTAACACATTTCTCAATAATGCAGTAACTATCTACCAAAGATAATAATACTTCGACTTATAATAGGTTTAAAAATTTAATATTCATTAACTTCATTTGATGAAAGGATTAAGGACTGAAAAGCAGAATGGCATTTGCAAAATCCGTATAAACAAGCATATTTTCTTTTTGGAGTGGAGTTCTCTATAAGATTAATTCATCCTTTTTAAAATTATTTTATTTTTTTTTTAAATTTTATTCTGCTAATATTTGATCGGTTCTACACTTTTCAGAGCCCCTCCCCCTCCCATTCATTTCCCTAAGTTTTTGAAAACACATAGAAACAGAAACAAGTTGTCTCTCCTAGTTTTTCGAAATGAATTTGCTGACGAAACAATACAACAATCTAGAAAGAGGAGAGATGAAACAGACGAGACAGAGAGGAACGATGAAGTAGACTAGATAGAATAAAGATAAAACAGACGGTACAGAAGAGAGACGGCAGACTACATAGAGGAGAGATGACAGCTTAGTGTAGAAGAAAGATGACGGTTTAAATTAGAGGGAGAGAGATTGCAGGAGAGATTATTTGAGGTGACAGCCCATGTAGACGGTATTACAGTTTTAATTGATAGTCGCTGAAACTTATTGTAATGAGACTGAATTTGAGGTTAAACTTAATGGCAGTTATAATTTATATTGCGTTTTATTATTTACACGGTTCCGAACGCAGTCGGACACCCAAAACGAATGTTTCTCTAATTTATCACTTGTTTTTTACACATTCTCTCTCACATAAATATTGTTTAAACTCTGCATCAGGAGCGAATAGTGCTGTGATTCTTTGAGCCGTTTTCCAGCTGTGACAGCACACAGAAAAGTCAAATTATTTTTCGTTCTTTTCCCATTTCAAACTCGTCTTCACATGATACAAGTATCGACGTCAAGCACTTCCTTTCTTTCATTCCCTTCGCGTGCAGACGCATAAGCATCATTTTCCCCTCCTTCCCTTCAAATGATGAGAAATGCCCAAAGCATGCACAGACTCTCTTGTTTCTCAACACGTCATTCTGCAATTTTCTTGGAGTGAAATCAACTGCATTGCTGAAAATTCCGTAGATGTTTAAAATAACTTTTATTGCAAAATGACATTTTTACAGTATACGGCAAATATTTTACGTAACTTTTCATCAAAATGTGGCTATATCGGTTATACCAGTGGTCTCCAACCCCCGGTCCGTGTATCAAATACTACTGGTCAGCACAAGAAACATTAAACTATTCCCATTTTATTTACTGCGGCATATTTTTCTCTACTTTTTGTGAAAATCACTTTATATTCCTTGTTAAATCATTGTATATTCATTTTTGTGGTGTAGCTATATTTTATTCTGAAGGCACGTTTAAATACAATTAAAATAAAATTATTGAAAAAAACAGTCTAAAAATATAAACAATCAACGTCCTCCTCCTCAGAGGACCGCGGTAAAATTAACAAATGTTGACCGGTCCGCGGCGATAAAAAGGTTGGGGAACACAGGGTTATATGATTAGCTCAGTGGTGTATAGTAAGACCTCTAACGGGGGGGAGACAAAAGCGTCAATGGGTAATCTCTATGGCGCACATTAAAAGTCTACAATCTCGGGAAAAGGGTAGGTGGACTCTAGCCCCAACCCTTGTGCATACACTGTGGTTAATTTGCTATCTGTAACAGGAAACATTGGAATTTTTGTTAAAGCACTATTTTATACTGTCATTATTACTGTCATTTTATGTTAAAGCACTACTATTGGTCACCTCGATGCCAGAAATTTTGCCGCAGCTAAGCTGGATGCGTTGTTTTGACAGTGTGGAATTCCTCTTTCTTTGAATTAATCATATACTGAAGAAAATACTTTTTATATTCTTTTAATAAAACTTTTAAAACTTCCAAAACAGTGATTCCTGGTGGGTTTATAAGTATCGAATTCTCAGGTCTATGACGACCCGTGGCGGTTCTAATTTCTGGTATTGTAATAACTAGGAGCCCGAGGTGTAAATGGGTTCGTGATAGTGGCTCTCATTAAATCGAATCGTGACATTAATTTTAAAAGAAAATTTAATCAAGTGAAAACAGATTTTACCTATTTAGCAGATTTACTGACTAAATTTAATTAGGTTAATTTGCAGCTAAAATCTGCATTACATAAATTTTGTTACATAGCAAAACTGACAATCTCAGAGTTTTGTTAAATTACTAAATAGTATGATATTGATAATTAAGGGACTTTTTCCTTTACTTTCAATTTATCCCTGCACTTGTTAAGAAGATAACATTTCAACCAATGATGAATATTTGGCAGCTTCGCCACGGACTTTAAACTAGATTCGATACGACGGTTCTATGTAATACCTACAATATAGGCAAATGAATTCATAAGGTCACACTGAAAAAAATTGTCATATTGCAAGAGGAACTCACTAAATAGTACTGAACAATATTCTAAAATAAAAGCTAGAACCTGTTGCTCAGTACTTTTGGGTTTAAAAGACTGGTGATGTCCCGAATGGTGGGAATTTCGTGAGAAAGTTTTTAATTGCCTTTCCTAGTGAGAGGTCAGCGCGGTTGCCAATATCTAAAACAAAAAAAAAACAAAAAAAAAATAGACCGGAAAAAGAATACTAAACAAGGAAATTTAAGGTTAAACCCCCAAAAAATAGATACCAAATGTTGAAAATTTATTATTAAGGCATCAGATTCATCCTTCCTTTTAAAAGCGTTTGCTAGTGGCTCAGTTATTTTATGTATTAATTAAATTTTAATTTAATTAACCTGAGTTTATTAAGTTTTAAAAAGTATACACTACAGTTAGAAATTAAAATTTTTTAAAGTAAGTAGTTCTTTACCAGCTGTCAAAAAGACAATTAAATTGATAAATTTGCAAAAATTCAATATTAGGTGAATAGGGGTCTACCCCAAACTGAAAAACAAGGCAAGCGGTCTATGAGACAAAAAATTCCCTGAACCTCTATTCCAGCAAACACTCCATTATTCCCAAGCATTTGATTCATAGAACATTTTACTTGAGATTCTGATTACATACATTAAAATCTCAACAATGCACCCCACTACCACTTTTACCTTCATCTCAATTTGAATTTTCAACAAACACCCCCCTCTTCCTATCGGTACATTTTATTTATGTACTTTATAGCTTCTGTCGAGTAGGGGGCTCCAATTATGGTGCCACGAAAGACATCCCATGTGAAGGGCTTGATACAAATAAATTTGTCAAGGCTCAAAGTCATCATGCTGAGGGTATTGAATTTATTTGATGGGGCATGGGCGAAAGTGATGCGGTCGGAGAATATTATAATCCGCAAAAGTCTGGTTTTAGCCCCGTTTAACCTAATTAAAGGTTTTTCTACAACGCCATTACATCATATATTTGGCCCTTCCAGAATCCTGGGCCTCTTCGGGATGTGGAGGTTGCTGGGGTGTATGTTACGCCACTGGGTATATAGTTCCTGTGCCGTCCTCATGATTTGATTAGACCGTACCGCTGAGGTTCGTCGCCCCATCTCCCCTGGTGGCTGCTTCCAAAGCGTGACGTTAACAATCACCAAAGAATCTATTGAATTGCACTGTGAGGTGGGAAAATATTGGGACACGTGCCACATTCAGCCCCGAAAGAGAATTTTTTGCTGCCCACTTAAAACAGTCAGAAAATCCGGTATTTTTTTTAAAAAAATAATTTTGGAATGGATTCATCCAAATTTTATTATAAACCACTAATTCAATACCAACACAAAACCTATTGACTTTTTAACACAACTAGTAAGCAGAACCTACTGTGGAGCTTAATCTTGAGTATGATCTTCGTGCACTGGCTCGCAGCAGCGGTCACAAGTCACAGCGTGATTCTGGCAATGGAGAGCAAACCAAAAACCAAGCAGGAGCTGAGTCATTCAGCCGGAAGTCCCTGACTCTGTGAAGAGCAAAAGGCTTGGTTTCCACATTCAGTGACAAATATGGCCTGGTTTAAATCTGTGCACATGGAAGAGCCTCTTTTGTCATGGAATCTCGGCGAGTGTAACTTCAATCCCAGAATCACCTGGTGAGAGTCGAGGCTTGTCCATTTCGCCTAACCACCGGCGGCGCATCTTTTTGGGAGTATACCTCTACTGGCTTGAACTGGTTACGACGAGGCCCGCCCACCTGCGCCGTAAGAATGGATGGCACCACCTGCTCCAAATGCACTGACTGAATGACCTGACTGATGACATCGCTGTCGGTACTGGCGCAGTTTGTGGGGTTAGCCTGGTCAAGAAGACAAGCACGGTGTTGAAAAAATGTTTTAGTGAAATATTTTCTTATATTGGAGAAGAGAAATTTTAACAAAAACCCGCTATATTTTTTTAATAGAGAACTCGGTGGTACAACGTAAGCTTACAAAAAATCCTAGTTCAAGCCTATGAAAGTCTTATATAGAGGCAGAGGAGGTATATATATATATATATATATATATATATAGGTGAAATATTATAATTATAGAAGTACTTTTTATAAAAGGAGAATGCTTTGAAAACATGTCATTCTTTTCATTTTTTTTTCTTTTTACCAAAAAATTGCATTTACGTAGTTTCTCCTCATGATAATATTCTTAAAACAATTTTATATGTATATGTTATAATTCAACGGACACTAAATATCGAAGAAATTACTCATTTTTATGCCTTTTCAAAATTACGGTTTCCGAATATAATCAATCGTCGTATGGATAAATAACATATAAAAAAGGAAAGCTTAAAAATCTTAGAATAAGAATTTAAAATTCATTCTAACTATATATATATATAACAATCACATTTCTAGTTTTGCAACCTAAGCCGTTTTATGTTCATATTAAATTTTTCTATAAATATTTAGAATATTTCTAGTTAGTTATTTTCCATATTAAATGCAAAGATATTTATTTCACCTCTCATTTTTTCAGCGTTTTCTCAGAAAATCATTCCAAAAGGAACAAGACACCATCCCATATGTCAACGTCAAGACATCCTGCGAATTATATAAGTATACACGATACCACATGAAAAATGCATGTTTTTCCGTTTGGGGAAAAGCAAGCACGTGCTCCCTCTGATTGTGAGATGCAATTGGTTGGCGGCTCCCCTACTGGTCAGTGACCTGCATTCTGGCACGATTCCAGGCCATCCTCTCTCTCAAGGCCAATCGTTCTCCTCGTGCTTCCTCACATCATCCGCTTGCCGAAGCGTTTGACGGGTGATGCAAAATCACATGAGCAAATTTAATGTGCCGCACATGCTTGGTATTTTATTCCATCTCGCACTGGAGGCTTATATCAAAGTGAAGATGATCGGATGTACAATGATGGAGGAGTGGGCGTAGCTATTTATAGAGATATGCTTCGGAATGTGTTCCTCATTTAGAATTCGATGGGTAAAATAGTTCAAGGGCTTGCTAGATTCTATCTTCTGAAATTCTATTGTGCGTTTTGCAAGCAGTGTTCTATGGACAGAAATAGTTTAGTTTGGATGTGTATAAGGGTATCGTGTGTCTCTGCTTTGATAAAGATTATTGTTAATTAGAATCTACATATGGAAAAGATGTTCTATGGTATGGAGGATGTATATGGTAGGTACTTTTTTGAATTTTAATATTAAGCCATTAAAAGTTTTGAATTTGGAAAATTTCTGGAAAATTTTTGAATCTTTTGTTAGAGAATTTAGAATCTCATATAAGTAAATAAACTGCTTATTGGTTTGTTTCAAGGCCGGTGTTTTCGTCATATGTGAAGACATCGTGTAACTTCAACATGTATGGTTATGCTTTCGAGAGAAAAAATGCCTGGGTTTTGCAAAATGCGATATTAGAAGTTTGTGATGAGCAGAGGAATATGGAAGGCAATTTCTAAAAATATTACGTATTGATTCTATTTTCTACCATGTGCGATATTTACGTAGTATTAGTAAGTAGAGGTGAAAATGCTAAAACACATTTGCAAAAGAAAAATGGTCAACTTCCGGATGGCAAAACTTATAGTGGGCGAAAAGGATAAAATAAGTGATTCTCTGCATGATAGTGGAGCCAGAAGGAGGAATATTTATGCTTCGGAGTACTTTTCATCTTTGAAAAATGGATATTCCTGAATTTGGCTCCTGGCTCTTAACATTAGCCGAAAATAGCCTGGCGAGTACGTGAGAGAGTACTGAATAGTATAAAAATTAAACATTTCATAACTCCGGTGATTTTCTTCTTTCATCGAAGTCGAATGAGCCAAATCCGAAGCTTTATCCTTTTCCGCTTCTCGTGTACGGTAATTCTCCCTTAGTAGGTTTTTAAAAAATATTTAATGATGCAAGTGCTGTTAAACAGATTCATTTGATTTTTTGCAAATATTTAAGTGATTTTCTCCATCGCAATACCTTTAAAAAAGTATTTTAAATTAATTTTGTCTCTTCAAAGCAAAAATTTCGACGTTTTACCGCAAAAGCCTCAAATGTATCTTAGAGATTATCCTCTGAAGGGTGGAACCTCAACGGTGCTTTTTACTTTGAGTTTTTCCGCAGGAAACATTCCGTTTAAAGGGGAGTTTTGGAATACAGGAAAGTACTTTTTCCCTTATCCAACCCTCAACGGAATAGATATGTATGTAATGGGATAAAAATGATTTGAATAGACTAAAAGCGTATATTGGTAATGTGTCTTTATGATAAATCGACATATTCAATACCAATGTGATGATTTCAGAAAACACAAGCTTGTACAATTTGCAAAACCCTGGAAGCCAGTCAGGTGGTTTGTCGCCGCGAACCCCCTCACGAAAATCTGAGGAGACACGGTGTAATTTAAATAGAGGAAGCGGATATGTACGCGGCGACGGATTGTTAATTTGAAAAGGAAAAAAGTAAATGGCAACGGGCCATGTATGGAATCAAACAAAAATGCTTGGCTGAACGCATAGTATCATGACTACGGATTGCCTATCCAATAGAAGAACAACAAGGAGCAGTTCTTGATGGTATATGCCCTCCCCTGGCCAAGGCAATGTTGAGCTTGCACTGCCCCTATTACCAGAACCAGTTAGTGCGTAAATATTTCGAGGGAGGTCGATTATTCAATCAACATCTGCTTGAGCTGTTGGTTGTACCGGGACGATGGAGCGCGTGTGGGGCTTCATGGTTCCTAAAGCATCCTGTACACACATATATCCGATGGGATTTAAATCTGGGAACACGCTTGCCAATCCATTCAACTGATATCTTCAATTTCTCCAGCGGTACGTCAACAAGCAAGAAGCGTGATGGAGTACCTACTGGTTATCCATAAAGATGAAGTTCGGGCCAATGGCACTCGAAAAGATGCACATGGGAAGAAGTACTTCCTCACAATAGCGATCCCCGGTTAGCAGACCCTCTGTCGAAAATGGGAAGCCTGCCCGCCGTTCAGCATACGCTAAAATCTATGATGGCGAACTCCAGACCACCGCAGAGTTCTTCCGCGACGTTACCGGATAAAACTGGGTCCTGATCTCTGCAAATCAAACGCGTTGGAGAAATCGCGCTTCTGGCACCGAACCGACTCATCCGTAAAGAGTGACACACGACCTACTGGATCAGTTGTCCAGTTTTTGTGCCTCTGCCCACTGTAACGGTGGCTTCACAATATTTTCAACGGGGAGGTAGTGTTCAGGATTTGCGGGTGAATAGGCTCCCTTTTGTGAAGGGCGTTCTGGCTTACAGTAAACTGCTACAATTTGTTTGACCTGTTGCCGTACAGAGTTTCTGAACAATGGCGCTTGCTGACCGCTGCTGACATTTTTCGCCGCAGTGATGACATATCGGTCATCCCCGCCGTTGTCGTCCTCGTAAGCGGCCACACTCAACCCTTTCTGCAACAGCTGTACCTGTGGTTTGAACGCTTCGTTGCCGCGCGCGAAACCGATACCTTTATTGATTCCGAACTCTCCAGAAGCAGTAATTGTGATGGCGCATCTCTCCTCCAGCTTCAGATCATTCTTCCACGTGCGAAGTCGTCCAGGTGATTTCTTTCAGCCATATTTCACGAACTGACCCACCGGCACTCTGAGAATAGCGGTGAATTGTACCCGTCCTCATTTCACCTACTGTTGACAGCGCGCGCCGACATCACGCGCTTTGCGCGCCGCCCACATCGCTTCCTGGATGTTTTTTGTTCCTTTGATATTTGCATACGCATGACGTTTCGCATTGACTTACGTGTTCTCTACTTCTCGATCTCCGGCAGACTTTTTCGCAATTCCCCCATGGCCATCTGCTAAATTTCTTACATTGTTGCTTAAGTTTTGTACACACCAGTGTATAATAATGGTAACCAAAATATATACATGAGCTTAATTTAAGATATATAATTGTTGAAGATTCTGAACCAACACAACGTTAATGATGAACTTAAAAAGTAATTAGTTTAAAGTAAATATTCATATTTAAATGAATAATCAACAAATCTTTTTCAAAAAATGTATTTTTTAAAAAGTCATAACAAAAGTACGACGGATTTAATGGACGGATAATTTGCTTTTGATGTCAGGGGGCAACAGACTCAGAAAAGGTTTCTTGAGTGAGAATATTGACTTCGCACTATAAAGCAACACATTAGGAGAATTGGTGACAGACCTCGTAATTTTGAACCTCAGTCAAGTGACGAGAACGATACCTGAGCTGGCACTCTCCTCTCCAAACTAAAACACCACACCAACGAGGACTTGAGGTTTTACAGCTTTTGAATGCACATTGCGCCCCTCTACAAATCGGGATAGTGTTTTCTTCAAGCAGCGTTGTTTGTTCTTATTACATCTATACTTCACATTACGTGCTTTATCTCAGTATATATATGCAAAAATTGTTTTTATGACATTAGAAAATAAAATAAAATTATAAAGTTTCAAAATTTTCTTCTAAATAAGTAGTTTTTAACAATATGAGGAGTGTGTGTGGAGATTCTTAGCCAAATTACCCTTCTACGAAGTAGTTTAATTTCACATACACACGCACACATTTCATCTAGAATTAATTTTATTATATTTTTATGTGATAAAAAGCATTTTTATTTTGCTATATATTGTATTTTTCGCGGCGCAAAGCTTGGAAATCCGTGCGTTAAATATAGTACCACGCCCCGGCGACATAAGACAACAAAACAGCGAAAGCCGCAGTATATGGCTACTCGGCAGCAAACAGGTTCGGTTTTATTTATGTATCTGAGAGACTATTTCGCGGAACCGTAATTTTAAAAGTGCATAAATGGATAAGTTTTCATGATATTTACCGCATTGTGAATAGCGGCGAGGCACCGTTTTAAATATTGATGAAAATATTGAAGCTGAATGGCAATATTTTATGCATCAAATAACCTTGAATGTTCTTTTACAAAAATGCTTCTATAATAATAATATTTTGTGTGTGTGTGTGCTTATATAAATTAAAGACTCTCCAGTGATATCTCTACTCAGGATTTTTGAAAAATAACAATTTTTTCAGAGTTACTACCAATTTAAATAATTATCGACATTTTTTCTTACCTCTATGTTAAAAATGTGGATAAACCTAATTTAAGTTATATATTTCAAAAATTCTAGTTCAGCCCTTGTATGCACATTATTATAATGAAGCATTTTTCATGTGCTGAGAATGTTTGGTATGGCCATTCTATGTCTATTATTTGTCAAAAACAGCGTACTTTAAATAATTTTTATTGTACTATTCTAAAACAATTTATACCCTTAATCTAAGTGATACTAACTTATAAATATTATCCATTTATATTGCTGCAAAATCGGCGGTCGAACGTATTTAAAAATTTAAAGATATCGATTTATCCCATCTGAAAATCGAATTGCTTAATAATGAGTAGTGGAGATCATACGCCGGCACCCAGCCGCTTCATCGTCGTCAAATGCCGCTGGTCAAAGTGCGGGTGCGCACCCAACCAAGCAGACCCATCTGGCCGTCACCACCTTTAAAATCATCCATCTCATTGAAACTTTACGGACCAAACGCGTGATGCCCATCCAGACAAACATACTACCTTAGAACTAAAACTATTTTTACCGAAGCTCATACGCAACCCGCCTAAAATGTAATAGTGTTGGTACTGAATCCATTTAGGATATAGTAAGCACCGTTTTTCACATAGGCGATGTTTTTCGTGTTTGCGCGCGCATATGCTAAATTCTTTATGAAGTAAGTGAATCCTTCGCGCGAAAACACTGTCAATATTTTATTGTTTCTAATGGCTTTCTAAAATACTTTACCATAGCACACACAAAGAAAAAATCGTATTTTGGAAGGACGGATATGCCAGTACCAAGAAAAGCCGTAAACCTCAATATTTTATGATCCAATATTCCAGGATCATAATTTTATTGCGCTCCTCTCCAAAACAATAACAATGTATTGAATTCAATTATACTATACTTTGATGTGCCAGCTTTGAACAATGACTTCAAACTCCAATTTCGCCACAGGCGTATACAAACGTTTTAATTGAGTTAAAGTATTCTCGACGTGAGAGTATATTGCCTTTTTCTGAAGTACATCTTTTGAGTGTAATTGTTATCCAAAATTATTCTGGTTAGCTGCAATGCAATAAAAGGTTATCGGCAGTGCGTCCGGTACTATATAGAAATTTTAACTTTATAATCAGTACCATGGATTAATTAAAACCGAACAAATTATCAAAATAAGTGTTAATTTTGTATATGTAATCATTACACACGACGCTATCTATAATTAACTTTAATGAGTTCTAACTTAGTATTGTTAAATTAATTGATTGTACATGCCGCGGTATTGATATATTTATGAGTATATTATATCAGTGTAAATGTGTATTTTATTTTTATGTCAGAATGGAGTTTTCGGAGCGCATTTTTCTAGTAATTAGTACTTTTTTAAACAACCCTTGTTTTAATGACTTTTCAGTATGCTCGCGCCCCCTCGTAGAATAATCACGCCCTCCAAGCGAGCGCGCGCTCTATAGTTTGAGAAACGCTGACTTATGTTAATTATTAATTCAGTGTTGATTGACGTCGCATTGTACAACAGGCATTCTATATGCGACAGACCGTAATTTTCGCAACAGCGATTACATTAAAACGACACTTCACGTCTGGCACCTTATCTTTAAATTTCTACGCTATGCCGCTTTAGAACTTTGAACTAAGGCGTATCCGAACACGTTCGGAGTACTTTTTTTAAAAATAGCATATTAAAACATTATAAATGCTTTTTAGAGATGAATATCAATAAATACTAACATTTAACTAACAATATATTTTAAAAATATCTGAATATCACAAAATCCCAATTATAAGTAAAATTTTAGCAATATTTGTGAAAAACTTCAAAGCAATTAGAGCAGTGCAATTAACTTATATTAATAAAAGTATATTACTAAAACAAATTACATGTATTTATTATCTAGAGTATGTACTAAAAATTCTAAATGTTTTATTAAAATTTAAAAATTTTAGAGCTGACGAAAATAGAAATGGGGCTATTTTTATAGACTGTTATTTGGGGCCATCTGACTATAAATCAAAAATTATCTATTCATTAAGAAATATTTTAGTACATTCTTTCTAGAGTCAAATATATCACGATTAAAAAGTTTTTGTAGAAATATATTCAGAACATTTTGAGTTATTCGAATTACCGTGAATACATTATGCTAAAAAACAATTTAGAGAAAAAAAAAGATTTAAAGTTTAAACTCTTGTTGTTTAATATAAATTATACATATAAAAAGCTAAAATTCCCCCACATTTGTAGTTATGTGCTCCTCTTTAGTATTCTATCTTTAAGCATTTTTGTGGACCTTATTTTTTTTTTCGGTGCTTTTACTACAGATAATGAAAGCGATGCTTTTCTTTGATTCACTCACAATGCGCTTCCCTTTCATCGAGTTGGGCAAAACCTCTTTCAGTATTGCAATCTCAATTTGTACTTGAGCTTGTTCAACACATCTAACAATCCTCGAAAACCTTTGTTAAATTGTATGACAGCCATGTGAGAGCTCCTAATCTCAGAGTTTGTAACTCCACAAAAATAATATTTTCGATAAATTTCCACAGAATGCCATTAAAACTTTCTATTTGCATTCTGTGTTTTCCCATGTAAAGACATTTATATATATAAATGCTTGTCACATAGCTTCATATAATGAGGCTTAATAATTTTAATTATTTCTTGTGGAAGTCCCTTTGCCAGTATCAATATGCATCGTCAGAAATAAACAGCTTAATGAAATTTGCACTAACCGTCGGGTCCAACTGACATTGGCCATGCATCGGTTGGTTTTTGTTGAATTGAAAGCAATGAAAATGCAATTTTCATTGCACGTACTTTTTCATGTTATTGACATTAGATCTGATAAAGCAATAGCATAATAGTCTTTTGCAGTTTATCGATGAAATCCATTTCAGTTAATTCTACGACTCTCCTAGGGACTTTTGTTTTGAGTTTAACTTTTCAGCCTTTGTCACTACGCTTTGAATATGGCCACGCATTCAACACCCTTAACGCTGTTTTCGCACCATAAACATTTTTAACCGCATCAAAACTTTGAGTTCCGTATTCTATAAATTAAGATATACTTTTCTATCTGAGCAGATCTTTCGAATATTCTATACACCCGACAGGTTCCATCGCACCAGATGACCCAACATGTTTTTCATACCATGAGAACTACTGTCTTCAGTTTCGAATACAATCTGCACATTTTCGACAAGACTTCAATGTTCAAGACCTTACCATTATCTATGGAAATGACACAACACATCCATTTAAAGACAAGTGTCAAAAGACAAGGGTTCCAAGTTCCATCGACTGACATTAACTGCATTGAATAACTTCATCAAATTATTCTAGAACCTCAGCTGCAGCCTCATTCATAATTTTACATGCAACTTGGTTGAAACCGATAAAGCCGTGACTTTCAAAGACGCACTCCGAAAGTTGTCTAAAGGAAAGTCTACATTGATAGTTGAACACAGCTTCCTTTGCAGAGTGTCCTTTCCAATGGTTCTAAGCCAAAAACAAAGGAAAGATTAATATTGTGCTACTGGCGACTTCGCGATGTACAAAAAGGAGCTGAAAATTTGCTAGTTTTATATTTTAGTAAATAGATGCTTTAGCTAAAACAGATTCTTTTGAAAAAGTTGTATCTTATTTTGAACATTCAGGGGTGTTACACAAGAAAATCACATTACCAGTACTTTCACTTGGAAAACTGTTGCCCTTATCTCTCATTTCAACAGCACTTGACATTTTGGAATCATTTTGAAGCTCATATTCTCACTCGTAGTGACGATATTTTATCGGATCTCACTTGGTGTTGCTCCTTTATTGAAGTACCCGTATTCTGCCTTTAAATCTTATATTTACTTAGTAGAATTTCTTTATTCTTGCGATTACCTATAATCTGAAAGAGATTATAAAATTTAAATAATAAAATTAAATTTCTAAAAGAATGCTAACGTTAGTAAAATAAATCAAAACACTCGAGCTAAAAGCTTTTAAAAGCGATTGAAAATTTTGTAAACACACCCTATTGCCAAACCATTGAAAGAAATGTAGTAAGTTACACTCGAATTTTAAGACAAGAAAATTATTTGGCTATTTCTTTAAAAGAATTTTAAACTGGTATTTCCAAAAATTCGTTCCTAAAACTACAATCTTTGGATGGATTTAAGCTATTTAAATGCCTACTTCCGCAGATATTGTGCCTACTCGGTTTTTAATTTTATAAAATTGATTATAACTTCATTCCCAGGCAACACGAAAACAAAAAAAGGCTTTGAAAGCTAAAAGATAGTAATTATTCAATAAAATAAAATGCTTTTTACTAGAATTTGGGCTTATTTCTAATCGTAGTCGATACCTTAACGTGCATCAGATCCTGTGCATAATAGGTCTTCAGTGGTATCGGACTGAACCAGTCTTTAAAAAAACTTTTTCTTTTTTTTAATTATATCTAAAAAAAAAAAAACAAAAATTTTTTCTTTTCCCATGCATCCCCGGCCTAAATAAAATTTAAAAAGTAATAATTGGTCATATATAATTTGAAAACAAATTTTTTGCATCTTTTGTCTGTACTTTTAAGAAAATAGATTAACGCTTTTCTCAATAATGCAGTAAATCTACCAAAGATAATAATATTTGACTTATAATGGGTTTTAAAAAATTTAATATTCATTAACTTAAAAAAGGGTTTAAAGGGACTAAAAAGGGAAAAGGGATTTGAAAAATTTATAAATAAGCATATTTTTTTGGCAGTGAAGTTCTCTATAAAATTCATTCACCCTTTTAAAAAAAAATTTTTTATTTTATTCTGTTAATTTTTTGATGGTTCTACATTTTCAGAGCCCCCCATTCTTTTCCCCTAAGTTTTGAAAACACATAAAACAAAAAAGTTGTCTCTCCAGTTTTTCGAAATGAATTTTACGAAACAATCAAAAACAGAAAGAGGAGAGATGAAACAGACGAGACAGAGAGGAACGATGAAGTAGACTAGATAGAATAAAGATAAAACAGACGGTACAGAAGAGAGACGGGAGACTCATAGAGGAGAGATGACAGCTTAGTGTGAAGAAAGATGAGTTTAAATTAGAGGGGGGGATTGCAGGAGAGATTATTTAGGGGACAGCCCATGTGACGGTATTAAGTTTTAATTATAGCCGAAACTTATTGTAATGAGACTGAATTTGAGGGTTAAACTTTTTGGGAGTTATAATTTTTTGGTTTTTCCCTTTTTTTATTTTTTTCAATTCCTACATTTGGTCACACTCTCTATGCTGTTATAACTCTTTTAATTTTATTTTTTCTTTTTTTTCTTTTTGTGCACATTTTAATTCTTTTGATTTAAATCTGTATTAGGTATAGAATCTGGCCCAAAATTTAAAGTTTTCATTCAGATTTAGGCGGGGTTTGATTTGTAATGCAAATTTTTAGGAATTTTATCTTGTAATGGATTTAGATATTCCCATCCATTATTTCCTATTGGTTTTGCTCAGTGTTATTTACAAAAAAAAAGGGGAAAGGGTTTGGTGCCAAAAAATGTTCAACCCACTTTTTTAAATTATTTTTATATAATAGTGTCCTAAGTCAGTAATGTTCATAACACTGCAGCATCCTTTTTATATTTATAACTGATTACTCTTTTTTTCCTTCATTGGGGTTTTCCTGTGTCTATGTGTTTGTCGAAGTTATTGTTTGATGTTATTCTTTTTTGTAGAGAAATGGCCTTTTATATATATATTTCAAATATTAATTCAAAAAAATAAAAAAAGAATAAATAGTAAAAAACAAAAAATTGAAGA